>CM038214.1:268852392-269107392 GCA_021442155.1 Cymbidium sinense | reverse complement strand
TACGTGAAAAAGTAAAATAGAATTTTAAGCTGAGTTCTTTAGTTCCCTATGGAAGCAAGCTTCCTTAGTTAATTACATCTTAGGAAATTAAAATCTCTTAAGGAAACTCTTGATTAAAGTAATCAACCAACCTCTCCAAAGATTTCAAGGTTAGACTATCAATAAATTGATTATTTTTGGAAAATCAAGTGGGAGAGTTTAAGTGGAAAGGCTTACTTTGGACTCCAATGGAGGGTGAGTAGGGGGTACTCATAATACAAGGAAGTCTAGTAAGTGATCCAATCTATCCTATAGTGAGGCTTTATGTATTTGAAAGAAAGAAATTTTTTTTTTTGAGTTGAAATTTTATTAGAATGCTAGGACTTATAATCCATCAACACAAAAATGTGAAAATGCCTATGAGATAAGAACTTATACCCATAGCCCAAAGGAAATAAGTGGCCTTAGAACCTAAATCTAGAATGCTTCGACACAAACCAAAAGTAAGACCTAAATCTAACCAAAAAATGGGATATAATGGTTTACCTCCACAAGAAAAGACAAACTCATCTAACTGGACTTACAACCGCTTGGAGTCACCGCTTACACCTCACGCTTCAAAATGATGTAGTCGGTCTTATGTAATTGCAAGATGGACTATTATTTAATTAGGAAGGAAAACAGGAGTCCTAAACTTACTCCCTAAGAGACTAGATCATGATTGACATGAAGACATAACTTAGACTAAATACAAATTTTATCATCCTTTGAATTATTTGACAAAATATTTTGGACAAAGGCTTTAGGATATTTATGCCTAAATGCATGATGAAATTAATTTATTGACTACAAGGGATGCCCTCACATGTCAAGCATTCCCTTATCTTGCAAGAGTGGAGATCATCCCTATTCAAGAATGAAATAATATGATATGCATGTTATTTGACATGCATCATTCAGCTATAGGGTTGCTAAATCTTTTAATTATTTTATTTATACCCTAGGCTTCAACATGAGGTTATGAATTATTTTAAAATTTTATTTTGAGTTCTTAGTTTGGATAAAAAAATTTTTTTTTCTAGAGCATCCGTGCCATACATTCAAATATCAATCTTTAAGAAACCTATAAAAAATCATATTATTCTTTTACCTAATCTAAATACAACAATAATCATTCATAAATTTTATGAAATAATAAAAGTGGTGTATTTGGGTACCACCATACACCCTAGAAAAGAGAAAATTGGGTAGTCGAGCTATACCATTATACAACCCGGATTATAAAAAAAAATAATTATAATTGAAATTGAGTAGATACTATGGGGGTCTTCATTTTTTACTTCTTCTTTGGTTTGATTTGCTCCAAGGCTTCACTGGGCATCTCAAGACTTTGTCTTCTAACCACTGCTCATCTTAAACCCCTAGACCTAATTCTAATTCCTATTACAAAGTTACCTATTTATGGAAAATAAAATCTAACTATACATACTAAATAGATGTTAGCTAAACAATCATTCAACCAAAGAAGTTATATTTATAAATTTAGACTTAGCACCCTATGCATGGGTAGCCAAACTCACCTATCCGAACATGGATTATTCTTAGGGGAATAAGCAACCTGTAACAAAAAAAAGTTTATATCTTTATGCATGTTGAAGTTAGTAAGTATATAGTGTGGACATCCCAAGAACACGAGGCTTTAAGTAATGAAAAATACATTATGTGTATATGTATATTAAGTCCTAAATCATATGCATGTTATTGGTGATGAAAAGGAATAGTGCAACATTATCTATTTGATGATAATTCAATTATATTAATCTTAAGATGCCTTTCATATTAAATAGAGTTCTTTAAGGTTAACCCAATCCTAGGATTAATAAAATATATAATAAATCATTCACTAAATAAAATCAAATTATAGTAACATATCTTCATAAATAATTTAAGGGGATGGAGGGTCAAACCTCTTTTCTCTCTTTACAATAATTAGATCTTAAGTAAATAAAATAGAGAAAAGATATAAATTAAAATTCATTAACTTGATTGAATGCTTAAAGTGAAATATTTTTTAAGCAATTTGAACATTCTCAAACTTAGATAAATATGAACTTAAAGTCTAAAGACATATACATAAAGCCTTAAAGACACACATTAGAATTATGCCATCACTTTAGAGATGGTGTATGTGTGATGTTATGTTTTATTATGTGATGTAATGTTTAAGACTAGACATTAGGGTGATTGACTCGATGATAGACTATTGTTAGCTTAATTCTATCTTCTGCATGGGATTGTATTAAAGAGGGCTGCTATAAAAATAAATATAAATACTATTGCTTGCAGGTTACTTATACCCATTTACATAATCCACGTTAGGATAGGTGGGCTTGGTTACCTATGTGCATGGTGCTAAGTAAAAATTATGAAATCTAAATTCTTGGGATGTATGTATGTTTATCTAATATTTATTTTGCTAGATTTTATTTTTCTCATAAATATGTAATTTTATAATAGAATTAGAATTAGTTATGGGAATTAGGATGAGTAGTGGCTAAGGCAAAGTCCTAGGATGCCCATGAAGCCTTAAAATCAAAATCAAACGAAGAAAGAAGAAAGAAATAAGTGAAGAATAAAGACTCCCATAACATATAATTCAATTTCAGTTGTAATATTCTTTTGTAATTTGGGTTGTATATGGGTAAAACTTAGCTACCCAATTTTTTCAATTTTCGGGGGTGTATGGATGTACCATGTCACACACGCCTTTTATTCTTTTACAAAATTTATGAGTGATTGTTGTTATGTTTAGATTGTGCAATAAAGCAGCATGACTTTCACAGGTTTCTTAAGGATTGATGTTTGAATGTGTGGTTTGGATTTGGTAGGCTCTTTAGGGAAAAATTAATTTCTCTATCTCAATTAACAACTCATAACTAAAAATTTAAAAAAACTCATAACTTTATTCTAAATAGGACATAATCAATCAATTAAAAAAGATTTAGCAACCCTTTAGTCAATGTCAATGTCTAACATCATGCATGTCATCTTATTTCACTCTTGAATATGAGGTCTCCAACCTTGCACTTTGGAATGCTTGACCCATGAGAGCACCCCCTTATGGTAGAGGAATACCTCCTCTCTCAAATTTTGTCTAATAAATCAATTTTATCATGCATTTAGATATAATTATCCCAAAGTCTATGTCCAAAAGAATTGTATCAAATTGATATAAAAACTTGTAAATTTTACATTTAGCTTAAGTCATGATTTCATACCAATCATGCTCTAGTCTCTTAAAAAGTAAGTTTATGACTCTAGTCTCCTTTCCAAATTAAAAAAAAAATTCCTAGCTATCTTGCAATTACATACCAGCTTATATGGATTTAAAGCATAGAGGCTATGGCCCACTGGGTGATTGTAAGTCTATAAGAGTAGGGATGGGTTTATTCTCTCTTGTGAAAGTAAACCACTATATCCCATTTTCAGATTAAATTTAGGCCATACTTTTAGTTTGTACTAAAGCATCCTAGAATTAAGATCTAAGGTTGCTTATTTTCTTTAGGCTATGAGTATAAGTCTTCACCTCTTATGCATTTTCATAATCTTGTGTTGATGGATTATAAGTCCTATCATTCTACTAAAATTTCAACTCAAACTAAATAAAATTCTCTCTTTCAAATATATAAAGCCTTATTATAGGGTAGATTGGAGCACTTACTAGGCTTCCTAGTATCATGAGTGCTCCCTACTTATGCTCCATTGGAATCCAAAAGAAGTATTTCCATTTGAGCTCTCTCACTTGATTTTTCAAAAATAATCAATTCTTTGATAGTATAACCTTAAAATCTTTAGATGTGTTGATTAACTACTTTAATCGAGAGTCTTCTTAGAAAATATTTATTTTGTATGATGTAATTAACTATGGAAGCTTGCTTCCATAGGGAACTAAAGAACCCGACATATAATAAACCCTATTTCACTTTTTCATGTAAAGTAGGGGAAAGATCTTTAGTATATATGTAGGCTCATCTACTTAGAGTCCTTATTAGTGATTATTCCATTATAAAGTGATGTATTCATCTTTCGAGATGAGACATCATACGTCAATGTCATACCTGATCACTTCAATAAGTACTCCCTAAGATATGGGTGGTGTCCACACAACTTCAAATTAAAACACCATAATTATTTTAATAATTTTCTATTTTAGAAAATCTCTTTTTAAAGTGGATTTTAATGGATTTATTTTATTCAAAACTCCTCCTTCATATCTAAACTCCCTTGGCCAAATTTTCTATAAGATTTCCTCTATCTTTGGTTGTGAATCACATAACATACATTCCATATTTGGTTTAAACAAATTTGTAAAGTTGCCTATGGAGGATCTCTTTGGTTGATCCCCTCTCCTTTGATTTTGAAATTCAAATTGATGCCAAATTAATTTCCCTCTCATTGATCAATTTTTGGCCAACCCTAGATTCCTCCCTCATATATATAAGAGCCTTGTTTCAACTTAAAAAAGGTTCCAAAAAGTTATAAAAAAACTCTTTCTTGCTCTCTTGCTCATCCTTGGCCGGTTCTTGCAAGATCATTTATTAGTGATTTTTGGTGAAACAAGTGCAAACATTCCTCATCATTCTTCCCTTTCCCTTGGACATTTATTTGGCTTGAAGATTGATTGGGAAAAGTGAAGGGTGTGATTCTACCCTTATAAAAAACATCATCTCTTTGGTGTTTATTTTCTAAGGTGCTAAGTTCTTAAACTTCTTTTATTTCTTCTTGACTTTGAAGTTTACAAAGTTATATAAATTTCTTGTGTTCATTCATGACATAATCTTTAGATTTTGTTTGGCCAAGAATAAAAATAGAAGATCAATTTGTGTGGACTTTACCTTATTGATAAACTTTTGATTTTTTGTTTAGCCTAAAGTTAACATGAGGAAATTAGTTTATTTTGTGCCTTAATCATTGAATTTTCCTTTTGATTCTTATTTTCTGAAGTTTTTTTAAAGGATATTAATTTCCTAAGTGCTTAATCATTTGAATATTCATTGTTTACCCCTTTAGCTTAAGGTTTCATATAGGTTAAATTTGATTGTGCTAAAAGCTTATTACCTCACTTTTCCATTTGGAATGCATCACATCATGCATAAATTATTTTGTGCTTATTGATTACTTATATTCAATTGGTTTATGCATAGGAGTTTAAACGAGCCGAGCTTGAGCGAGCTTGGTACTTGTTCGTGTTCGGCTCTTTAAGAAATTTCTTTGTTCATTATCAGCTCATGTTCGTTAAGGGCTCGTTAACAGTTGTTTGTGTTCGGCTCGTGAATTTGTTCTTCTTCGTTAAGAGCTCATGTTCAGCTCATTAAGGCTCATTAAGGATTATTTTTTATTTATTAATATTTTAAAAATATTAAATTTAATAAAAAAATGTAATATAAAAAAAATACACTTTATAATTATTTGTTTATAAATTGTGGAGTGTGAGGACTAACAATAAAAATAATCTTTTCAAAATAAATTTTATTACAAATAAAATTACATAAAGCAAAATTATAATTGAATATCAAAATATGATCTAATAACATATTTTATTATTTACAAAATTACATAACTACAAATTTGATTTACTACATTTGAATATGATTGAATACACAAAAAAATTAAGAAATTATAAATAAATAAACAAATGAGTACATTGATACAATCCAACCAAACACTTATACAAAAGAAATTGAAACTTTAACATCTTTCAAACTTGAAATACACTTGAATAATCTTGGCTTAATTATTCACTCTCCAGAAGTCATCAACTTTGCCACATAAGATCTGCTCTTTGCCATTTTATACTTTAATACTTCTTGATGCACTATATAAACAAAACTAAACAAAATTTATATTATATAATTATTGAATGGGCTCAGTTTAAAATCTTATATCAGATAATCAATGATACCATCATAGCTCGATGGGTCATGACTCATGTCTGCATAAATTCTTAAAAAACACATAAATCTAAAATACAATGAAATAACAAATAAAATGAAAGCTGCAATAAAAAAAATAATTGAAACAAACCCAACTAAACAAGATATATACATCCATTTTATCGTTTAAGTTGATCTCATATTAAAAAAGATTTAACATCATAACCCTTTAAACAACACAACTCCAAGCAATTCAGCATAAAACCAAGAATATTATTGATAAACTAAGAACCAAAATATAATTAAACAACAAATAAAATAAAAGTTACAGTCCAAAAGTAATTGAAACAGACCCAACTAAATAAGATATATAAGCAGTCATTTTATCAAGCTAAGTTGCATGATTGCATCTCATATTAAGAAAGATTTAACATCACTGCCATTTAAACACCTCAACTCTAAGTAATTCAACATAAAACCAAGAATATTATTGATAAACTAAGGACCAAAATATAATAAAATAATAAATTAAATGAAAGCAATAACCTGCATGTAGCCAAATCCAATAATCTGAAGAATCTGGAGAGAACAACAAGTAGCCATTTCTCATAATAATGACCAATAATTTTTAGGTTGCTTGTATCATGGAGAATTTGATTTCTTTCTAATGAAGCATTAACTTGCCAATTTATAAAGTGACTAAAATTTAATGGCATGGTGTGTATATAATATATATTCCAAGTGGGGTTGTCTCTCGCCTCACAACTAAGAAAACAAGACAAAATAGCAAGTAGATTGATCTAAAAATAACAGTAAAGATAGCCAAATAGTCTTATGCAGTAAAACAAGCTCACAACTTACTAATATTGATGGCCGCTTTAATTATAAAATGGGCTCAGTTTGAAATATTTTATCAGCTAATCAATGATGCCTTCATAGCTCGATGACTACTTAAATTCTTCAAACACCCAGAAATGATAAACCAACTTATTTGATAAGGTAAAGACTAAAACACAACTTATTTGATAAGGTAAAGACTAAAAAAGGTTTAACATCACAAAATATCAACTAATCAATGAGACCATCATAGTTTGACTTGATGGCTGCTATCAAATTATTAAAAACCCCATGAATTCAACATATTCAACATAATATCAAATGTAGTGATATTGAAGTTAAGACCAAGTGCATGTTTGATGCACTAAGTAGCCATTTTATCAAGCTAAGTTACAACTCATTTTAAAATAAAATATCTACATATAGATAGTAAACCCTAAAGGGCCTAAACTCCAAAATATGCACGATATTACAAAATGAAACTGAGAAAATACACTTCAGCATTTCATCGCACATTCCAACCAGAAACCGAACACTACAAATCAGATATCCAAGAAATTTCAATAGCATATTAGCATTTTGAGTCATCTAGAACCTAAACACTGCCAAGAACAACTCAAGTTAGGAAAAAATGGAGAAACTACAAAATAATAAACGATACCAAACAGAAATTAGAAAAGGTGTTTCAATTGGCGATTCATCTAATTGACTCTACAGGTGGATTAGGCGCAACTCTCAAGAATATCAAGTTCGTAGTAGTAGAGTAGAGAGGCCCATGAAGGAAGGAGAATAAGATAGGTGGTAAAATAGCACGTTGAAGACTCAAAGAGACTAAGATGTCAAGAGAAAGAGTCGAAGAGTGGAAGAGTGGAAGAGATCGCGAGCGCGAGCCGCCTCGTAGCTTAAGTTAGGGTTTAGGAATTAGGTTAAGATTTAATAAAAAATCTCCTCAAATCAAAATCAACCGTTCATTTTAATAATTAAAAATTTTAAATTAATTTTAGTTATTATAATGTGTCTAAATTTATTTAATTTAAATATTATTAATTAAATTAATTATTCATGCAAATAAAATTAATTAATAAATAATTTAATTATAAAAATATATATTATATAATTTTATATAATTATTTATAAATATTTATTTGTTTCGAGCCAAATCGAGCCGAACACCTAACAACAAAAGATTGTTGTTTCTGTTATATATCGAGCCTAAAATATTGTTGGGTGCTCTGATACTTAACTAACGAGAACACGGTGCTTGTAACCAACGAGCTTTTTTGACAGCCCTATTTATGCATATGTTTTGTGATAGCATGTGATATAATTCAAATCTTTATTCAAGTGATTGTTTAGTTATTCAAATTGCAAATATATTTATCATTTGAATGAAAGTTAGCTTGTGTGAAAAAGAATTCAAAGTAAAGTTTTTGGTGACTGTATTTTAGTTTGTGTTCTCAAGTTATTCAAGAAAATGATTTCAAACCTTTTAAAGATCTTTCATGTAACATTAAATTACTTAATTGCATTAAAATTTGATTGAAAATTAGTATTAATTTCATTTAAAATTAAAGTGAGCTCTCTTTTTCATTAATAATCAATTGCCTTAATATTAGTATATATTGGGTTGTGAGTGCAAAAATAATTTAAAATTCAGAGTTAAACTTGTATCTTTTTATTTGCTTTGTCTTGATTTTTTGTTGGGTTGTACTTGTTAAGGAATGTACATGTTGGGTTCTACTTGCCCTTTAAGAAAAGTTAGTGTTGAATTGTACTTTCTCGTGAAAGAGAGTATGAGAGATTTGTCGCAATCTCAACTTTGTTTTAGTGAATTTCTAGCCTAGGTGGCTAGGAGTGGACATAGGCTAATTTTTGGGGTTTAATCGAACCATATAAAAATCTTTGTATTCTTTTTCTTTATTTTTCAACACTTTACTTTTTTTTGTTATTATTTTTTCTATTGCTTTATTTACTAAAGTATTATTATTAAATATTTAAGTCTTCTACAAAAGATAAAATCAAATTTTTCTGAAATTTATTTTTAAAACCCAATTCACTAAATGTTCTACTTCAGATTTTTTGAAATTAGAGTCGTATGGTTCAAAAATTAGTTTTACTTATTTTAAATTTAAATATTGCATAAAAAATTGTGCTTGACTAAATCAAGGTTTTTTTTATGATATATGATAATTATTTCTTCTAGTTACTTCTACCATTGCCAACAAAATACCTAAATAAAACTTTCAATTTTAAAATTTTTTAACTAAATAAAAAAACTAAAATCATCACTAAATGTATTATTAACTATAAATTCTCAATTTAATTTTTCATCCACTACATATATATATATATATATATATATATATATATATATATATATATATATATATATATATATATATATATATATATATATATATATATATATATATATATACAACTCCAATTACATAAAAAAATTATCACTATTTAAAAAATAAATTTAATTTAAAAAATATAATATTTTTGATAAACAATACATTCAAAGAAAATTTACTAAACAATCTAACACATACAAATATAAACACATAGATGCATGCATACATCAAATTAAAAAATAATATAATAAATTTAAATATTCACTAAACAATCTTACATTTATCATTGAATAAAATCACTAATCATAGATATAATCTTATGGATGTATTAATTTAGTCAAAAAATATAATATATGAGGTGAAAATAGGGAAAGTCATAGAGAGAATGTTAGTTAGAAAATAAATTCCTTCATGCGACTAATTAAGGACTTGCTCGAGCTTTCAATCTATGAATAGGATGCATTGACAAAACCGTTTTGGGCCAAATCAGAGTGAGTGAAGGAAGGTAGAAATGTCTCCCCAAAATGAACTATAACAGCTAGAATGAAATTTGAAAGTGTGCAAGAGGGCTCCGTTTTGAAGGTAGAAATGTCTCCCCAAAATGAACTATAACAGTTAAATGTAACAACTAAGTATTCTTTTTCTTTTTTCCATTTGTGCCTCCAAATAATCTTTTTTTGGGGTGGTGTTGGTGAAAATGATAAGCAATAAATTACAAAATATGTCCTTCGAATTCCTTCTAACTATTGAGTCACAAGTCTTTTTAAAATCTCCTTAATGTCTTATTCCTTATGATGAATGATTTAGCATTGTGCCCTATTAGAGTGAGATATGAGTTATAATATCTCTGTATGATGGCTTATCAATATACGACCATTCTCTTAAAAAATAAGTCTAGAAATCACTAAAACTTTCATGTGAGGAGCATCTATGGGAGCCTCGACTTATTGATACATTAGGTCATGTTGTAATATACACTTTATATCATTGAATTTATCATAAAATTTCATTAGCAATTGAGCAAAAATACTATAATGAAGTAAGGGAGTTTCTCTTATTATTATTATTATTATTATTATTATTATTATTATTATTATTATTATTATTATTATTATTATTGTTGTTGCGTGCTAGAGAATTTTATTCCGGTAGATGCGAGATCTTCGTCGTAGCCCAAAATTATCCAACACAGCAAGTATGAACACGGGGTTATACGGAAAACCCGTTAAGGGGAAAACCAGGCCTTGCCTACCAGAACTTTCACTATGTGTTCAAAAGATACAGTCCTGCTTCTCGCTGGAGAAGAAGGTGTTTCTAAACAATATTAGTGTAGAAAAAATACAATATGGTCAACTCCAACCCAAGGGAGAAGTTTCCCAAAAGCGGCGAACCGATCTTCCGGGAGCAACCTCTTGATCTTGAGAGGAGAACCTGGTTTTTCTAGTCCTTAAGGCGATCTCCCATGGCGAGCTCAACTTCCTGCACTGGTATGGTGATAGATCGTCGATCAAGGTCGGTTCTCGAGCTCTGGTCTTCAAATCGATTCCTCTAAGGTGAGAATGAAGCTCTATTTATAGATTTTGGGAGTGGCCTTGTAAATTCGTGGAAAACTCCAACCACTCCCATAACCACTGGACGGACGGCCTGGCGATCCCTCGATCGGTGTATTTTGATGATCTGGATGCCTTAATGATGTCGGAATTGGGTGATCTCGGATTCGTTGGATTCGTCTGACGAGCCGCCGACCGACTATAAATATTGTTTTGGTGACCATTTGGCGGATCGGATCCATTTTCATGCTCGATAGCTTGATTCGATTCGAGTTCGGATCGACATGCTTGATGTTATGTTCGCTCATCGAGGCCTTTGATGTAAGCTTAAATCGGTGATTAGATCAAGCATTTCAAAAAATGCCTTGAGATTCGTGCTTGATCAGATTAATTTTCTGAGGACGTATCAATTATTATTATTATTATTATTTTAGAACGTTGAGTCAATTTTTATGATAAATTCTTACACTAATGCATACCTAAGTTCCAATCTTGAAATTTTCGAGAAAGAAACGACAACTCAACCATTTTTAAAATTTTGATAATTTTTATTGGAAGACCATTGCTTTTATTTGATAAAATTTTCAATTTAAACCTTATTGAATTTTGTAATTGAAATGCCACGGGAATACCTATACTTTCCTATAACGACTTGGTTAATTGTTGGAAATAGTTCTACACAACAATGAAAAGAAATCTCTTATTATTTGGGATTAATTATGATTTGAGCACGCAACCATCAACCTCCACTCAATTAGTTTCTATTAACTATCAAATTTGGAGTTAAAATCAAGCTTAGGAGATCAGCATTTTGGAAAATTTTAGAGAGGTTTGCATACATACTACACAAATTCTAATGTGTTTACATATCTAACATCAAAAGACACGAACCTTATTGGATTTATCTAAAAGAGTTCAGAATTAAAAAAATTCAATAAAACCCACTATATGATTTGATTATGTGAGATTCTTTTCAGCATTCTATAAGTACTCGAGTTACTTTCTCAAAGATTCATCACAACTTATTAAACAATATAACCAACAAATTAAAGGCTTCCTTTTTGTTTGAGAATGCAAAGAAGGTTTTATTAGTTGACAGTGGAATTAGTGACAATCAATTGAAGTTGACAACAAGAAATCTGCATTATTGATTATTGCTCGAAAGGATTACATAAGGTAGGGGAGCCTTGAGGATGTGATTCATGGGAGGTGGCAGAAGCGAGATATATCACTGAGCATAGAGAAGTTGAAGAATGTTGCTCACGATGCAGCAAAGAGGCTCCGATTCCTTCACCACCATTGCATCCTGCACATTATACAGATGGATAAAGTCTCGATGTGGAAATGGAGGTGAGGTTCTGAAATAGCATCAACATGTTGGTCAGAACTCCCAGTTATGCCACCGGAATGTTACCAAAGCTTCTAGTCACAGGAGAGATGGGTAACGGAATTGACGGAGATGGCTATGGAGAGATCGGAGAGTGATATTTTTGCTCAATTAAAAATAGGAAGATTTACATAAATACCACACAAATCTTATGCATTTATATATCTAATATCTAAAATTAAATATTTACTTATCCAATACTTTCCTATGCTTAAGAAGATGCATTTCTCTTTTAAAAAGTGACTGTTAATGATATTTTTTATGTGATATTGAAGATTGAGGTGTTATATATATGTGAAAAATTAAAATTTAGGTATTAGATATGTAAATACATAAGAATTGTGTGGTATGTATATAGATACTCCTTAAAAATATTAGGATGTTAAAAATATATATCGACTATTTTAAGTATTTGATATATAAATAAATATGTTTGACATGTATGTACGTATAATTTCTTTTGGCTATTGATGCCAAGAGGCTATAACTATATGAGTGAGTGATGAACTAGTCATCTAATATTCTAATTTGCTTGTAGGAGGAATGAAATGTTTCTTTTTTTGCTCAAAAAAAAAAAAAAGGAAACATGGAGTTAAGGTTTGGTGAAGACAAATTGGTTCTTCTTTCTGAATTATTTTAAACACGAAGTACACATGGAGTAAAATATCTCTCAGTTCTTATACTCATAAATAAACAAATTCATTTAAATAAAGATATACAACATTACAAATCAAGTCTTGCAAGCAACCGTTCAGAGACATGAAAGACTAAATTTCAAGAATTGACAAAATAAATAAATAAATAATGCTTGTGATGCTAATGCCACAAAAAAAAATACAAGCAACTCTGAAAACTGAGATTTTTATTAAAGAAAAGCGAGAGCAACATTCATTATCAGCTCATTTTTTATACAAAAAATAAGACACAGACTACATTTTTCATAAATCTTTATTAAAGCATAAGGAACTTGCAATCTAAGGCAAATATAGAAACAACTGAGAAATATCATCTCTGGATTTTGATAATCAGTATAAATTTCTGAATAACTGAAACATATTACACAAAAAAATATAAGATTTTACAGGTTTATTTTAGACAATTATTAAGAACTAAAAAATAGATTAATATAAAATATGAAAATTTTCATAAATTCTGTCTCGACCATCCCGAATCTTACCCGCTACCACTCTCCTTTAAAGGCATAGCAATGTCTTGTTATTTCAGCAAATTAATGACTTTATTGTACGTACAAGTGAGTTTTATAAATGAAATAAGTCTCTCTTTTTCAATAGCATATTAACTTATAAAGGAAAACTCATCCCGCTTCATAGCACAGTGCAGCCATGATCCAAGCACCTAGGCGCTAATGACGTTGTTCTTCATTTTTTTTTATATGGGTTCAAGCATTCTAGTGCTGCTCTTGCAGTGCAAGGGCACTGACCTTTCAGTCTTGAGTTCTAGTGTCAGGCTTTAGTGCCAAGTTATTGACTTCTCTATCTTCCTGATTCAAACTCACAAATTCCAGCACCGTAGCACCATTTTCTTGGAGCCAAGCATTTCTTTATGACTCTAATCCAATGATATCCATATCGTAGCGCCAAGGATTCTATACTTGAAAAACTTTTTTTTGATTGCGCTGTCCTTGAACCCTGGAGCAGGGGGAGCACTGCTCCCCCGCCCCCCTGATTGCTGAGCTTGAGTGGCGAAAATAAAAACTGAGTCGACGGTATATTTCAATTGATCAACACAATCAAGCTCCACAAAATAATAACTCTGACTTCTTCAACTCTAAGTATTCTTGATAATCTATAATGAATTATATCAAAGTAGATGCTATTGTGTGGTCTTTTCTAGTCAATTCATTTTTTTGTGCCACTTATTTCAATTCAACTTTATTGATGAATTATCTTTATTGCTCTAAAAAGAAGCGTTGAGAATGTATCTCAATGCAATTAAATCTATTTTGAGATAATGTAATATTAATCAAGAATATATTTGATATGACCCTGAAAATTCCACTAGTCGAAGCACGAATCTTGACATCGAAAGCAATCTGATTCTGAATCAAGACTAACCGAGATCAAGCATTTATTATCAATCGACTCTTAAACATGGAATGTTTATAGTCAAATCGAGCGTCTTGACGAGCCGGATCTAACAAGCCCAAGATCTCATAATTCTGACTTCATTTGAGCATTCAAATACAAAAAATACATTATATGATCAAAGGAATCATCATGAGCCGTCCGATGGAGAGGTGTGGTTCGGATTTTGCATGTATTTACAGAGATGTCACTCCTCCAATCTATAAATAGTCCCTCATTCCTCATATGAGGGAAGGTCAAGCAAGAGAGAGAAGAGAGCTCTAAAGCTTGAAAATCCTCCAGGAATAATCGTGCCACCACTCGACGGTCGCCGACTACCCCCGTTGGTTACCAACCGTCGCCGTCAGCCGCCACTGCTGATCCTCACCGTCGTCAATCTCCGTCGGTATCCATTATGACGACCTTCATCATCAGTGGTTGTTCCCCACTGTTCACCATCATCTGCTACCACTAGCAGCTGTTACAACCTAAACGTGACTATATGGTTGTTGTTGTCTAATTTTGGGATTCCCATTATCAGCCCTTCTCATATACAATTATGTAACCCCCTTATCGGGAAAACTTGTACTCCAAAATAAATATATAGTGGAAGCTTTTTACTGGGCTAGGCCCCATGGTTTTTTCCCTCTTTTTGAGGTTTTTCATGTAAAAATTCTGGAGTTTTCTAGTTCACTCTTTAAATACTTGTGTGTGTGCTAGATTTCACAACAAGGCTAAGGCGCAAACTTTCACTCTACCGCAACTAGTTTTCTAACACGTAACAGTTTGACGCCGTCTGTGGGAAACTGATTCCCATTATTTCATCATGCATGATGACCAAGTTTCCCAACAAGATCAAAACTACATCGAGGTGGAGCATTTCAAGCTTTTAGCACAAGAAGAATGAAGATTCATCAAACTTTATTTCTTCGATTTTGTTAGAAATTGGGGCAACTCTTAACTGAGAAGATCGCTCTATTAATATGGTAAGCATCTAATCGATTACCATCCCAAAAAATAAATCAAAGTTGGAGGATATTTCAACATTGAGAAAAGATGTAACTTTGCAAATTATGATTTGCCAATCATACTCATGGAAAAACAGGACCAAGGTTAAGGAGCAACTTTGGCTACAATCTTGGATGGGTCAAAATCTCCGGATTCAATTCAACCTCTTCCATACAAGTTAACATCATCGAGCAAATACTCTGACAAACAACTTAGGATAGGTCAAAAGCTCCTTGGTGGACTTCTCACGGCCTCTTCCACACATGTTAACGTCATTAGGTCAACGTCATCGAGCAAACACTTTGACAAACAACCTCAGATGGGTCAAAAATTCTCAGCGGATTTAATTCAACCTCTTCCATACAGGTTAACGTCATTGAGCAAACACTCTGACAAACAACCTCGGATGGGTCAAAAATCCTCAGCAGATTCAATTCAACCTCTTTCATACAGGTTAACGTCATCGAGCGATGACTCTGACAAACAACCTTGGATAGGTCAAAAGGTCATTGGTGGACTTCTCACGACCTCTTTCACACAGGTTAACATCATCGGGTAAAACTCTGACAAACAATCTCAGATGGGTCAAAAATCTTCAGCGGATTCAATTCAACCTCTTCCATACAGGTTAACCTCATCGAGCAAACACTCTAACAAATAACCTCAGATAGGTCAAAAATTCTCAGCGGATTCAATTCAACCTCTTACAAACAGGTTAACATCATTGAGCAAAGACTCTGACAAACAACCTAGAATAGGTCAAAAGGTCCTTGGTAGACTTCCCACCTCTTCCACACAGTTAACGCGTTCGGGTAACACCGACAAACAATCTAGGATGGGTCAAAATCCTCGGATTCAATTCAACCTCTTCCATGCGGTTTAACGTCCGAGCAAACACTCGACAAACAACCTAGGATAGTCAAAGGGTCCTTGGTGGACTTCCTCTTCCACACGTTAATGTCATCTGTAACACTCGATAAACAACGGATGGGTCAAAATTCTCGGATTCAATTCAACCTCTTTCATACAGCAGATCATTGAAGTCACACTCGACAAACAACCTCGGATAGGTCAAAATCATCACCTTCGCCCATACCGACTGCCATCGGCCACCGCCGCTACCGTCCGGTCCGCTGCCGACCATCGCTGACAATTTTGCGGTACCATTATCGCCGGTCATATCCTCGTGACTACTGACGCTCCGCCACTGCTGACTCATTTGCCGCTATTGCCGCTGCTGACCACCCCGGCCGCTAACCTGTGCTCGTTACCGCTGGCTGACAGCCATCGTCGCGCTGCCATCATTGAGCATCTTGCTGGCCACCACCATCATTAGCATTAGCTATCCGACGCTGGCCGCTAATTGTGACAGCGGGTGCTACCGCTGATTACGCTTGGCCACTGCTGGCCGCCACGCATAACTATCGCCGGCATCTTCGCCGGTTTACCATCGCCGCGGTATCTCACGATTACTGATATAGCACTGGTTGACCATCATACTAGCTGCTGCCACACCGCTGCCGCTAATCATCGCTGGTCACCGCTCCGACCATCATCAGCATCTCATTGGTCACCACCATCGCCGCTTGTCATCCCCGGCTGACTCTGACGCCGGCCGCCACTGCTGACATCTTATTGCTGCCGACCACCCGGCCTCAACCACCATCGCTGACCATGCGGCTGGTCATCGCCGCCACCACTGTTGATCACGTTGCCGACCACGCCGGCCATATCCGCGTTACCATCCGCTGGTTATCCTTGCTAACCATCAATCATGGTCGCCGACGACTATCGGGCCATGCCATCACGCGGGAACCCGCTCGGCATTATCGCCGCCTCAAACCCGGACGGGTCTGAAAGGCTTGATGCCTCTTTCAAGGGAAAATCAGAAATGACTGTACCGCACATTGATCGCCTTCCAAACCCGGATGACGAAGTTGCGACGCTATTTCGAGGGAAAATCAGTAGACACGATGTATGTAGCGGCCTTGATCGCCAACCTGACGATCCGGAGTATAGTTAACGCCTCTTTCAAAGGAAAATCAGACACGATATGTATGTACGCCTTGATCGCCTCGAACGACCTTCTCTTAAAAGAAGAAAAGTCGCCTTCTCCCTCGCTGGGGTTTTATAGACTATGGGGTAAAAGGTCAAAAATCGCTAAAAATAGCTCAAACCAAACCGCTAAACGGCGGAACAAGCATGAGCACACGCAGACACACGGTGCTATGTTGCGCTGTCATGGCGCAAGGTATGACCTACTGCTCTTCAAGCTCCCGCTTACACTATCTATATATATGTATGTATGCTATTTTTCTTGAGATTCATCGTTCAATTTTGGCTTGGTTTGTTAGATTGTCTTTTGTAGTGTGCTTTCTCAGTTATTATATTATTTTCCATTTTGTAAGTACCTCTCAATATGAATAGAAATTTGCTTGTATTATTGTGGTTTTATTAGAGACTCTTTTTATTTATCTTAGTTTGTGAATTTGTATATTAATGACATCAGAGTCAAGAGCGGTTAGATTAGATGCAAGAATTATATAGATAAAGATAGAAATAAGATTAATTAATAGTTTCTGAATTAGTATGCGTAGATAAAGTCGAGTATGATTATTCTTAATCATATAAATCTTTGATTGAACTCTGCAGATTATAAATGAAATTTTTCTTCAAAAAATATTTATTAGTTATTATTCACAATAAAGAATTCAAAGCTAAATCATGGCAACAAGATCCTTTAGATAGGGTAGAAAGGAAATAAGACCTATTTAATTTAGTAAACAACTATTTAATATGAATATTATGACATTATATTTGTTCTGAAAATATTAATTAACTAAAGTTATATCTCTACTTATAGTGTTCCTCCCTTACTCATATGGCTTCGGAGTCTTCAAAACTATATGAAAATAGTATAGCTAGGATATCCTCAATGAGACAAAATATTAAGAATGCAAAATTAATAGAATAATCTATAAATGAAGAGGAATTAAATAAAGCCAAAAATTTTAAAATAAATATGGTTTAAAATATAATTAATAATTTAAGTATCTTAAAAAATTTTAGATTTAAGTATAGTCTCCCGTTTAACGAACGACTTGCTTGCCACATAGGCCGACGAGCGAACATACTTGGCAATCTTCATTTTTTTCCGACAGCCCGAGGAACCCAACACTGGCTTCCGACGACACTTCCGGTGGCTCCGTTGCTTTTTGGGAAGTTTCATGATGCTGCACGGGCTCTATTACTTTTGGGAGTTTTCAATGGTTATTTTTGTGGATCGCAGTGCACATTGACGCTGATCTTCCTAAATGCACGGTAAATCTCAGTTTTTTTCATTTGTAATTGATTAGGTTGTATGCATTGTTAGAATTTGATTTAGGGTTTTTGTTTAGGGATTGGGCTTATAGTTTAGAGATTTGTGTTATAATTTTGTGTGATAACGCCATTAAAAGTGTGAATGTTTAAGATATGTCTATTGTTCAAAATGATTGTGAAATATTTTGGATGATATTAGTAGGATTCAAGTTGGATGGTTGAAGTGAAGGAATGCATTAGGCCTATTGCATCCACTAGGGCGTTGGACCATCTACATATGTTGATCCAGGTCCTTCTACATACCAGCGTGCATATGAGTCATAGTCGCCTTTCTTTCCATCACATGACTATCCTATGCAGACTTCTAAAGATCTTACATTGAGGGGCCACTATCGCCTACGTGATCGCTCACCATGCGATCAAGATATCGGAGTGGTGCTCGCATACGATGGAGGCGTTAGCTATTTCGGATAGTGTGGCCTGTGTGTCTATAGTACATGTATTCATTTACATATATATATATATATATATATATATATATTGTATTGTGCTATAGTAGATGTTTCATTTCTTTGAATATATCTTGGAAATTTATTATATTTCACTATTTTGGTAATCCTCTGTGTTTGGACACAAGTAATAGCTCTAGTATACATATCCTTGATGACTTGAATATGCTAAATATTAACTCCTCTCTTTTCTACAGCTCTCCAAAAAGCTTCTCATGGAACTTTATCACATGCTTTCCCTAAATCAACAAATATCATATTTAGATCCTCCTTCCTCCCTCTATACTATTCCATCAAGCCTCTTAACAAATATATTACATATAAAGTAAGAACATACATAACATAAAGCAAAAAGATAATGGATTAAAACTAATCCTTGATGTAATCCAACCAAATAGGAAAATATATTGTTAATTCTCTATGTGTTTGGACACAAGTAATAGCTCTAGTATACATATCCTTAATGACTTGAATATGCCCAATATTAACTCTTCTCTTTTCTACAACTCTCCAAAAAACTTCTCTAGGAACTTTATCACATGCTTTCTATAAATAAACAAATACCATATGTAAATCCCATATGCTTCTCCCTAAACCTCTTCACAATCAACAAAAAAAAGGTTCGAGAGCTAGTCGCCTATTTAACTTAACTACTGCAGACGTTCTGAGCTCACCGTTAATCGAAGTATTCTCAGACGCAGATTAGTCGCCTCATGACAGTGCTTTTGCCGTTTTGACGTAGCAAGCTAGCCTTACTGACTATATCTATATCTATTTTTTTTTTTTAAAATGCTTAAATTTCTAATTACATTTTAACCATATTTATTTTAAAAAATTATCCTTAAATAAATGAACTTTTCTAAAAATAGAAAAATATTTTTTTATAAAATCAACACCTTCATTGTTATATATATATATATATATATATATATATATATATATATATATATATATATATATGCATTTTGATTAATAAGAATGCATAAATTATATTGATATCATATATTTTGGAAACAAATTGAATAATGTCTCAATAAAATTATAAAATTCAAATGATTAGCATAAAAATTTCTTTAAATAACATACAAAAATTTATGCGTGATTATAGAGATACAAGAGGAGAAGATAAATCTAATTAATTTCTAAGCATATATGATGAATAGCCAATAAGAACTTAAATGACTAAATGACGGTGGTCCCTTCACCACATTCTTCCACTATCACATTCTCCAACAACCAGATTTAATTTTTTTTTATCAAATAAATTATGCGTTAAAGAATTTTCATCGAAACATACCACAGGCCACCACATCCTAGCCATCTTTGTCTTCGTCATGGACTTTTATAATGTAATCATCTACCCCTAACGACAAC
This sequence comes from Cymbidium sinense, assembly GCA_021442155.1. Taxonomy (NCBI): domain Eukaryota; kingdom Viridiplantae; phylum Streptophyta; class Magnoliopsida; order Asparagales; family Orchidaceae; genus Cymbidium; species Cymbidium sinense. The sequence goes on along the minus strand of CM038214.1, from coordinate 269,087,053 downwards.
ACTCAATTTTATCCATCTTTCCTCATCTCCGCCCCTCATTTCTTCCAACTCATCTCTCCTCTTGTCATAGACAGCCACCTTTGGTGTGAAGCTATATGCCATCCGCATCTCGTTGAACCCATTATTACCTTGTCATGTGTGTTGAGATGAGATTAAGATGATAAGAATGAAAGGTATGAATAATAGCTCTTACATCTTTGAACTTTTAGTGAGAAAAGTTAGGTGTGGATAGAATATTGATTTAGATTTTTCTGAAAAAGGATTTATAATCTTTCAATATATTATAAGAATTGATATCATTGAGAAATATTCTAGTTGAAGCATTAATCTTGATGTATTATTGAACATCACTTAGAATCAAAATATTAATCTTCCAAACTCTCTTTTGATTTTCATTGAGTTGATATAAAATAACTTGATTAGATCAAAAGTAATCTAATTAGAGACTAGATTAAGCACTTAAAATAAAATTATAAATTTTTGGGATATCAATCAAATCACTAAATAGCTTCTAAATATAAAATATTTATAGTCAAATTGAGCGTCTTGACGAGCCAAATCTAATAAGCCTATGATCTTTTAATTCTGACTTTGTTTGAGCATTCAAATACTTAAAATACATTAGATTACCAAAGGAATCATTTTGAGCCATTCGATGCAGTAGTTCTGGATTTTGCCTATATTTGTAAAAATGTCATTCCCATAATACATAAAAAGCCCCTCATTCTTCACATGAAGACACCTAAGCTAAAGAGGAGAGAGAACTCTGATACTTGAAGAATTCCAAATCATAATCAGGCCACCGCTCGACCGTCGTTGGACCACCATCAACCACCACTGGCCACTACCGTCTTACCCACGCTACCATCGATAGCTAGATCCTTGGCCGCCGCCACGCCCACCTCCGTGATGTCGCCAGCCGGGCCGGATCACCGCCGGTTGCTATCGCCAACCACCATCGTCGAATAGTCACCGGGTCACAGTCGGCCGCCAACGCGGTAACCATCGCGAGCTACTACCAACTATCATTCGACCATCGCTCGATCATTATCGTTGGATCGTCAGACTACCACCTCAAAAGAAGCTTTCTTCACTGATCTAGTGAAGCTTCTCACAAAACCTACTCCTGTAAGCTATCATTTTCCAACTTTGGAGACAAAATAATAATTGTAATAACTACTGAGATAGTGAAATTATTTCTAAATAGACCTCTTAGTTTTTCCCTTCTTGGGTTTTTCACATAAAATTATGATGTCTCTCAAACTTTTTTACTATGTGTGTGAAACTTTTGTGCAATGCTAAGATATCGAATTCTCACCTCCATCGGCAATCTTCCTACATAATAGTTTGATGCTCTCTATAGAATCGGGAATCCCACAATCGCGTGATCTCTAAACACATGCATTATGGCTAATAAGCGTAATACTTGCAAACAAAGGAGCCTCCGCTCCAACTCACATCATTCCCAAAATTAATCCTTAAACTAAGGAAGTCAAACTTACGCCTTATTTTTCTTTGATATGTTACCTTATTAATGAAGGTGCAACAGAACCTCTCTAAAAGATCGTGTTCATCAAATGGAAGAGTCTAAAATGAGATAATTCAACTTTACGAGAAACGACGCTATCGCAACAAACACATCTTCCCCAAGATTGATCATTAGCTAGGGGAGGTCAAAATGCTTGCATAGGGCCTTCTCGCCATCAGGCTGAAGTTCCTCCGCTGCTAGACTGTGATACTGACCTCTTTGACACTGCTAGTTCTACCCATCCATCACTTGCAGCTCAACCGATCGCTAACCCACCAATTATTATTGATGGCTTGGCACATTCTTTTCCTGTTGATTCCACTTGTCATGTTATATGTGCAGAATTATAATATTTAATATGAGAAGAATTTCACCTTAAAGGTAGAAATCATCTTCCCTCTTATGGTGACTATCAAGAGTCTCCACCTTTAGCTTAAGCAATCCTTCAACATCTGATTCTAGTAGGTTTCAAGCTTCCAAGCATCAACTCTTATGATGGGGCAGCTGACTCATATGAACACATCAACTACATAACCATCATGTACATCCAACGAGCTCGACACGCCGCTTTGTCGTTTTCCTAGTCACCCTTAAGGGTTGTGGTTCTTCTCTCTCAAGGGATCTATCATTTTTGTAGAATAATTCATTGTGAATCGAAAGATCATTAAAGATTCCTCTCATTTCTCAGAAATTCATCAAAATAAAGCCGAATCACTTAAGGAGTACTTTTAGAGATTCTTCTTTGAAGCTCACTAGATACTAGGGGTGGACCCTAAATTACTAAGAGAAGTTTTTCTTGAAGGGCTTCGTCCTGGGCTTTTCTACTCATCATTAATGTGTGATAAAATTCGCTCATATGCCGACTTGGTTCATCATGTGGAAACATAAATTTTTGCTAACGAGGATATCAATGCACATCGAAAGTAGTTCGAGCAATATATAAGGAATAATCATGGGCTAGGGGGAACCTATAACCTCGAAAGATTACTCATATAAATATTTTTGGAATGATAATGATATAGATTCCCCTTGTCCACATACTTGATCACCACTCCTAAGATAAGCAAGTCAAGATTGAGGAACAGTTTCGATTGCAAGATTCAAATGATAATGATTATAAAGCTCGTTTTCTCTATCATATAATTTTATATTAGATTTATGAGCAGTAAAGCAACATGAAGATGCTTTCTACAAGTATATAAGATGTCATAAGAAACTCTTGGGCGAGATCAAATTCTCCATACTATCTTCAGCTAGATTTCTACTCCTTGGACAAGACTATAATTCTGATCTCAAAAGTGTAATAATGATCTAAATACAAACAAAATTTCATCTTTGATTTGGATACATGTGAAAATTGCCTTATTTCAATCAGAGTATAATTAATCCCAAGGGGATTCGATTTGATCCCACCAATATAGGTTAATGTCATCAAGTAATACTTTAACAAATAACCTTGGATTAGTCAAAAATTCTTGGTGGATTTCTTTCGACCTATTCTATACAGGTTAATGTCATCGAGTAACACCGTGACAAAAAACTTAGGAAATGTCAAAAAATTATTGGTGGATTTATTTTAACTCATCCATACAAGTTAATGTCATTGAGTAATACTCTAATGAACAATCTTAGATACGCCAAAAATCTTTAATGTATTACTTCTGGGTTCTTCCATACAAGTTAACATCTTCAAGTAACATCATAATAAACAACACTTTGAAATTACCTGCTAGAATTTCTGAGTTTTTTGAGGAATGGTTCCTAATTGATGCTTCCCCACCACCTTGATAGCTGTTGAGCCATCTATTGAAGTTTCAAGAAAATCAATTTTCTAAGGAAAATAGAAACTATGAATCTTAATCACCTTCAAACTCGGTCAGTTTGATGAGGACAGTTGACACCTTTTTTGAGAGAAAACTAGAGCTTCGTCATATGAACTACTATCCTTGATCACATCTAAACCTGGTCGGACCGACGACGACATTTGATAGCTCTTTTGAGGGAAAATTGGAACCTCGTCGTATGAACTACGAGTTTTGATCACCTTCAAACCCGGTAAGTCTGATGAGGATAGTTGATGCCTCTTTTGAGAGAAAACTAGAACCATCCCGTATGAACTATGAGCCTTCATCGCCTCCAAACCAGATCGGTCTGATGAGGACAGTTGATGTCTATTTTGAGGAAAAACTAGAGCCTCATCATATGAACTATGAGCCTTGATATTCTCTAAACCTGGTCGGTTCCACGAGGACTGTTAATGCTTCTTTTGAGGGGCAAGTAGAGCCTCACCATATGAACTACGGGGCCTTGGTTGCCTCTAAACTCGCTTGGTCATGAGGATAGTTGAAACCACTTTGATGGAAAATAGAAGCCTCCATATGAACTATGAGTCTTAATCACCAAAGCAAATAATCTTCTTTTCAAAAGAAAGTCGACTTCCAAAAAAAAAGAAAAAATTTATCACCCTTAGCCCCTGAACTTCTGTTGGATAATTTCTCAACCAATGCAGTAGAACGTTAGAGCATATGGGATCAAAAATTTATTGCCAACTTTTAATTTAATCATACAACAATTGATTTTTGCTGATAAGGCTATAACCTTATCATGATATGATCGCCTTCTTGAAATATGATGTCACTATGATGTGAATCAGACATTATTTTCAACCTTATTGTTATGGAGGAGACGTTAAGTGATTCTTTGTCGAACAGTTTAGCTTCAACTGCAGCAATTGTAATACATCCTCGTGGAGAAACTAGGATGGCCATACAAGGCATTAAATAATGCCATCTTAATAGTGGAATAGAAGCTTGTGTATATGACTAAATAATTTAAAAATATATTTTATTCATTTTAATGTAAATATAATGATCTTTAACTTATTTTGACCCAATTTGTTTTAATTTTTTTTCTAAATATTATATATTTTAAAAACAATATTAATAATGATTCTAGTGTAAATATAATTGAAATCAAAGTAATACTTTCCTTTTGCAAAGGTGAATTTACTTTTGCCATAGGCATTTTGCTTCCATTTAACTACTGAAGACTTTTATAATTAGTTTTCTTTAGTATATTTTATTCTTCTAACATGTAGATTGTATTAAACTAGATTAGAGGGGGTCCACTAAAATAGAAAGTTTGTCCTATACCATAAATCTTTTTGAACAATTCATTTAGAAATATTAAATAAACCTGAGCAATATATATATATATATATATATATATATATATATATATATATATATATATATATAACAATTCTTTCAGTTATGCTTCATAGTATTATAAAATAGTGGGCCATCACCCACTTAAAGTTTTTCATTTAAAACCCACCAGTCCTTGTGCCTCCAAAAAATTTGGAGCTTCATTTGGGATTACACCCCTCATCAAAGAAATGCAGTAAGAAAATAATATTGGATGCTAAGTCTATAGCAACAAAGGAATTTTATTAAATACCCTTGATTATATTGACAAATATGTTCATCACTTTCTCCCCTCACGTTATAAGTTATTTCCAGATTGACTAGAATTTTCTATGAAATTAAATTGTGTATATTGCCTTACATTTTTTATTTTTTTACGAAGCCATATGATGTCATGAGTCTAACACTTTTAGAGAGGATGGATGTCAAATTTGAAAGCAAGTAAACAATTGTGATAAATGTATATTCATAAAGAATATATGTAAAGAATCCAATTCTACATGTAAACAAGATGTGAAAAATTATAATTATATGATGAACTCATTATAATATATTGATAAAGGTTTTGAAAAGAAATCTTTTCAATAAATTGCAAGGAATCGACATCAGCTCAAAGTTTTAGTGATTTTACAAGGTGGCTTGCATTTCAAGATTGCTTTTGGATGTCATGATGAATGTGATGAATTAAATAATGGAAGTTATTCTATTGAATTGATCAAGTTATTGATGTCTTATTGTGATGATGTAAATACAATCATATTACAAAATACTTCCTGAAATGCTTTATATACATCTCTTAAAATTTAAAAGGATATTTTATCTTTATTCTCAAGCAATATTCTAATGTTTATACGATATGAAATTGGTAATGCAAAATATTGTATTATAATTGATGAAGCTTAGGAGGAATCGAAACAAGAGAAGATGACAATTGTATTAGCATTTGTCAATAATGATGGATTTTTAAAAGAGTGATTCATAAATATAATTCATGTTGGAGATATAAGTGCATCAAGTTTAAAGAAAAATATTGTGATGTTAATTCCCATTATAATCTTGATATTCTAGGAATTCGAGGTCTAGGATACATGGTGCAAGTAATATGCAGGGTGAATAAAATAGTTTGTTAGCTTTGTTCAGTAATGAATGTCCTTATGCTTTTTATATTCATTATTTAGCACATAGACTTCAATTGACGTTAGTAGATCAAAATATGTTATTCAAGTTTATCAATTCTTTATCCTTTTGATGCTTAAAATTAATTTAGTTACTTCTCATAAAAGATAAGATCAATTGATGGTTGCTCATGCAACTAAAACTACAAAAAAGATTAAAATTGTTGAACTAGATACTGACGAAAGATTAAATCAAGCTTGTACCTTAAAACATGCAAATGATACATAATGGGGGGTCACATTTGTGTTCTTTCCATAGTTTTGTCAAATTGTATGATATCATTGTTTACATAAAAAGAAATTAACTAAAACAAGTATAATATAAATTTTTATTTTGGCTATAGAGTCACGATGTTGCCCTTGTCTTCTAGAAGAAATAATTGCCTGGTCCAGCTGTCGAGTTATGGTACAGCGCCATGGCACCACAATCATGGCGCTGAGGTGCTGCCTAACTACCCTGCCTAGCTGTCAAATTACGGTACAACACCGTGGCGTCGCGACCTTGGCATTGTATCGGCTATTGAAAGTGAATAGTTATCAGTCCACTACTATAAATAAAAGTGAGCAATTCACTCTAAAGATCTATTCTCCACTTGACTTTGCTCTCTCAAAACTAGTTCTCACACTTCAATCCAAACTTTTTTATTTCAGGTAAAAATTTTTTGTTCTTCCTTACTAGTTTAATAAAAATCACACCGTTGATCTTTGATCCAATGTGAAAACTTAGAGATTTGAAGACCTTCATCATTGAATTTTATTAAGCGTGAGATGAAAACTCCCTCCCTATATTGATCTAAAATTTAATAAGAGAGAAGAGTACTCTACACTATCCATTTTGAAACCTAGTATTACTAAGGTGAAATGCTATCAAAATTTCTAATAAAATTTGAAAGATTTGCATTTTACATTCAAAATTTGGCCTATAGTGCCAAGGTGCTGAATATCGGCTCCGTGGCACTACACTCTCGGGTATTCATATTATAAGAGTAGTGCCACAGAGCCCAAGAATTAGCTCCATAGCACCCAAGAATTATTGCCGCATCGCCCAAGAATTAGCACCACATCGCCCAAGAATTAGCGCCACAGTGATTTAACAAAACCCCATAATGCCACGTTGCCATGACATGAGTGCCAGGACACTATATCCTAATATAAGGTAAAATAGCATCATAGCGCACTGCTGACCTCACTTTTGGAGTGAGGATTAACCTTTCTCATTTTAGACTTAAGAACCTTTTAGGCACTTGGATCACCTTAGTGATAAGACACTTATAGTAACCAAGGGAAAATTAAACCCAAGCTAAGAGACTTAGGACGCATACCTTAATCCCAAGACATGCCTTAGAACAAATAAGTTCTACCTATCCTATGGCCTAAACCAAGACTCATGCTTATTCACACATCCAAACCTAAAATCATATAAATGATACACAACCAACTACAAGCCTATGCAATTAACCCCACTTGAATTTGTTTTCTAATCCAAGCTCCAAGACAAATTGACTTAGGCCTTAACCTAATTTAACTCCACCATGATCCTATGAACCCAACCCAAACCCAATCAAGCAAACTAAATCTAATTTGATTTTCTCAATCACCCCGACCATTCAATAGATTATTTTAAACTCCTCCAACACTTGCAATCAAACCAATCTAATCAAGTGAATTTGATCAACCAAGTTAGCCCCATTTGACCCAAAAGTTCAAATGAGCCAAAACCCAATCAAGCCTAAATCAATTACAATCAAGGCCACTAATCAACTCTAAATCCATTAATGAACCCCTCTCAACACCTAATTGACACCAACTCAACCTAATCAACACAATTGGTTCACTTTACTTAATGTTCAAATGACCAATTTGATTCAAACTTTAATCCAATTTGATTGAATCAACTCATCCAATCTCTTTCATAATGATTTTGATCAACTTTGATTACCCAATTGTAATCAATTGGGTCAAATCAAATTATTTGACCATTTTAAGTTGACCAATTGATCCATATGGGTCACCAAACCTCATTCCAATCCAAAATGATTTCAACCAATGCTTCTAACCAATCATAAATTAATTATTAAAAACCTTACAATCATCAATTGAAGCTAATTTGACTAAACCAACCTAATTGACATACTTAGCCCAAATTGACCTAAAAGATCAAATTAAATCAAAACTCATTCCTATCCAAATCAATTCAAACCAACACCTACAATCATTCTTAAATGAGAAATCAAACATAACCAATCCTCCATTCAAACTAATTTAGCCAATTTGACCAAATAGGTTAACTTAACACATTTATCCTAAGTAAACCCAAATCCACCTCAAATTAAATCAAACCATTTGCACCAACTCATTCAAAATAATCATTTGAACATTTTCTAAGAGCCATTTCAATCCAATTTGACCAATTGGTCAACTTAACCCAATTGAGCCAAAATTGACCCATATGAGTCAAATTGAGCCAAACCCAACCAAACTTGGCATGACACATCTATTGGTCACCAAGGGCTACCCATGTGGGCTCAACTCATGGTGAACTTAGTTTGGGTCAAACCCATTGAACCAAGTCACCACAGGTTCTCCATCTCTTACCTCTTGGCATCCACCTTTGGCTCTTCTTGGGTAAAAGGACTACCACCCAATCTAAGGCAAGGTTGTTGGGCTCAGCCTTTGGCCATGAGAGGGTGAGTTTACCCATGGCAGCCATTGGTCCACTTAAGGGAGGCTGTACACCCCATGCCAGCCCATTTCGGTCCCTTAGCCTCTCACCCTCAGCCACCTCAATAATATTACGCTTTGCCTTGACCACCCACGGGTGGCTACCAAAGGCTAAACCAATCTAAGCCCTTAGTTCTGCTAGGGAGGAGAGTATACTCCTCCCCAAGGATTCAAACTTCACAGAGACCTTCTTTGGAGCTTTCCGCACAATTCGAGACCCTCTCTCGAGCTCCTCATGCATTCCACCTTTGGTGAGGCCAACCTCTGAGCGAACCTGAGAGCCCAGTCCATCCAAGCTTTCACAATCTTCTCCAAATCTAAATCAACTCCTCCCACACCTTCACCTCACTCCAATTAATTGAAATGAATCATTTCTAACCAACCAATCGATCCGGAAGGCATCTCTAGACCAACTTTGGAGAGCTTTGCGATGATGTTTGGTCCACAGAGTAATCGACGGGGAGGCAGCTTGTGACATTCTTAGTAGGGCTTTGTTTCTTCAAGACGAAGCTACCATTATTGACAGATTGTCGGTCTCCCTAAGATAAGGGTCAAAAAGTAGTCCCCATAGGTGTTGGTCTTTTTGAACGAAATGTGAATTCATGCGATTTCTAGAATAGGATCCTTTTATATTCTCTCTCCTTGATCATTTTAGACTCAATTTCACCATCAAATGAGCTCTAACGAGCTCAAATCGAAGCAAAGCGGCGGTGATTGTCTTCTCGTGCGAAGATGAATCATCGTCCGCCTACGTGATTAGAATGGAGAACCATGATTGATTGCACTAAATTTTTTGATTTAATCCTTTCAAAACCACAAGATTAAGCTCGACCGTCTGATACAAAACTACGTTCATGATCGTTGAGTCAGCTACCGCACCGAATGATTTAAATAACCAATACCATGGTGCCACGTGAAAAGCACTACCACATCAGCTTCCGTGTGGCTCCAATAGTTTAAATGATTAATTAGGCATTAAAAATATAATGAAATGGCTATAACTTCAAAAAATCATAACTAATTATAGAAAAATTCAAAAAATATAAAAAAAAACCTTTTTAGAAAGCTTAGATGGAGGAGAATCTAAGAAAAATAAAATCCAATTTTTGGCCAATGAATAGTGCTTCATTAAAGTTTTAAGCCTAAACTAATTATATTAATTAAAGCTTAATTACTTGGCTAAGTAATTTCAAATTTGGTGGGATAATTCTATGAGATATCCTCTGCCTCCCATAATTTTTCTAAATGCATTTCCTTAGGAGGGCTAATTAACACATATAATAATTAGGGATTAATTTGTAAAATTAATGATAAAAAAAGTAATTAAAAGTAATGATTGGTATGGATAACTCAAACATAATTCATGGGTTCTTTTTATGAGTTCAATAACATAAAGTCATTAAGGAATTTATGGTTGACCCATTGGTATGGGAAGACCATAGGAGTACCTAGCTTAGATTCTTTCCTTCTGTAATCCAATTAGCTCTTAAGCATGAGACTAATTGCATTAGATTCCTTCAAGTGCATTGCAAATATTAATATCTCATAAGTATATCATTGAAGGCTCATGATCAAGTAGTTAATTAAATTAAAGAAGCTCATGAAAGGGTAATTAAATTGATTGTATAATGACTTGAACCTAATCAATCCATAAAACATACTTAATCACTTTCTTTAAATATATTAAGTCACCAATGGGATGGGGCAAATACTAAGTGTCATCTCTCCACTTTAAGTTTTAATAATTCAAACACAAAAATCAAATTTCATAAAACTTTGGATGATCTTAAATAATTTTTTTTTTCATTTGGTTTGATTATCCTTAGAAATTAATGTAATTGAATGTGTTATTTGGAAATGTTTAGTCATTACTTCTCAATCATTATAAATTTGCATGCCATTGGTTTCATATGTTCATATCTTCAAAAGAAAAGGAAGATCAAGAGAATAGAAATACATTTATGTTATTGTGTGTTGGATAAATGTTATTATATGATGTGGATGTTATCAATAATAAATCTAAATTAATTTTAAAATTATAAGCTAATGATGAAAATCTAAGCTAATGTTGGCTATAAATATTCAGTGAAGTTCATATTTAAGTTATAATTTTAAAATGGAAAAGGATTGTTTTATTTTCATGATTTACGTGTATGTTTCAAATGTTTGCAATTAGCAAGTATATAGTCTAGTCATCCTGGGAACACGAGGCTTTAAGTAGCCCTAAGGAGGTCTTATATAATCTCACTTCCTTGGTTTAACAATGACACGTACTTGCTTAACTTCATTCATGTGTATGCATGTGTTAGAATTTGGATAGAACTTTACTTTACATAAATAAAAGATTCGTTATTATATAAAAATTTGCATGATTTTCATTCATGTGTTTATGCATATGTTTACGTATATTTAAGTTAGCAATTATATAGTCGGACATCCTAGGAACAGGTTTTAGTAACCCCAAGGAGGTCTTAGATAATTTAACATCCATGGTTTAACAACACTCATACTTGCTTAAATCTCTAATACATGCATATATATATCTAAAGGATGAAATCTTTCTTTTCTACTAAAATAGATGCATTGAGAATCATCAATTATGCAAAAAAATGTAGCGTATGTAAAATTATATGTATTAAAATAAATATCATGAATAATAAAATAAAGAAATGTGTATGCAATTGATGATGTAGAGAAGTGGTGGAATGTTATCCACGTGATAGTCATTCCATTTTATTAATCCTAAGATGCCTTACATGTTTGGATATGATTCTTTAAGACTAACCCAAACTTAGGTTTACTAAAAAAGTTTAATAAATGATTCACTAAAGAAACCAAAGTCATAATAACATACCTTTAGAACAACTTAGGATAGGGATGAAGGGGGTCAAACCTCTTTCCTCTCTTTATAATTACTAAATGTTAAGTAGGCATCAAATGAAATAGAAGAAATGTAAATTAAAATTAACTAATCCTTTCAATGATTTGAAGTGAAACCTCCCCTAATATTTAACTTAAATATCTTAAATTTTAGATAATCATACTTCTAACGCCTAGTTAAGACATACCACATTAAATCCTGACACACATTAGAATACTAAGCCACCAATTCTAGCCTTTAGATTAGGCTGAAGTATGTTATGGTGTAATATTTTATTTTATAATATAATATTTTTGACTGGATATTAGGATTGTTTGTGCGTATATTGGATGGTAGGTCATTGGTAGCATAATGATGTTTTATGTAGGGGATTGTGCCGAAGGTGTTGTTGAAATACTAAGTAAATATAAATGTTCTTCCTTGTAGGTGCTACTTATGTCTATTTAGTTTGTGCATTAGAAATGACATGCTTTTCATAGATTTCTTAAAGTGTGATGATTTGATGTGTGGATGTGGTAAGCTCTTTAGGATAAAATTAAATTTTTTATCATCACATAATAGGACACAATGGAGATGAAGGATTCATGTACCCAACCTCACTTAGTGGGATAAAGGCTTGTTGTTATTGTATCATCACTAAATAACTCATAACTAAATTTCACTACAACTCACAACCTCATCTTAAAGCCTAGGTTCATAACCAAGATAAATAAAAGATTTAGCAACCCCTTAGTTGAATCTTGTATGTTATCACACATTGCATATTATATTATGTCAATCTTGAATAGGGAGGCTCTCCATTCTTGCATGATAAGGGATATGCTTTACCTTCGGGGATCCCTTATAGTGGAGAACACCTTCTCCCATTGATTTAGCTCGAACTTTATTTCATCATGCATATAGACATAATTGTCCCAAGCTTTAGTCCAAAATGAATGTGTCAAAATGGTGTAAAGAAGATTGTAAATTTTTTTGCATTAGTCTCAATCATGTTTTCATACTAATCATGATCTAGTCTTTTAGGAAGTGAGTTTAAGACCTAAGCCTCCTTCCTAATTAAATAATAGCATAGCTATCTTGCATCTACATAAGACCATCCTACATAATTTTAAAATGTAGGTGTTAGGCAGCCACTTGCTTGTAAGTCCAAAATAGTCGGGATGTGTTTATCATCTCTTGTGGAGGTAATCCATTATGTCTCATTTTATTTTTGATTAGCCTTAGATCGTGCTTTTAGCTTGTGCTAAAGAATTATAAATTTAGGTTTTGAAGCTACTTATTTTCTTTGGACTATGATTATAAGTCCTTACCTATTATGCATTTTCATAATCTTATGTTGATGGACTATATGTCCCCAGCATCCTAAAAGATTCCAACTTAAACAAAAGTAAATTCTCTCTTTCAAATATGTAAAGCCTCATTATAGGGGTAGACTAGAGCACTCACTAGGCTTTTTTTGTATCATGGGTGCTTCCTACTTATTATCTTTGGAATCTATAAATAGGTCTTCCTATTTGAACTCTCATATTAGATTTCCATGAATAACTAATCCTTTGGTAGTCTAACTTTGAAATCTTTGGAGGTACTTATTGACTACTTTAATTAAGAGTGTTCTTAGAGAGTTCTTATTTTCTAAGACATAATTAACTATGGAGGCTTGCTTCCATAGGGAACTAAAGAACCGACATAAAATAAATCCTACTTTACTTCTCCATATGAAGTAAGGAAATATCTTTGGTATGTACATAGACTCATTTGCCTTAAAAGTCTTTATTAGGTGATTAGGTCTATTATGGGGTGATGTTTCTATCTTTTGAGATGGTATATCATACCTTATTATTATAGATCACTTCAATAAGGTCCCCCCCAGATCTGGTGTCCATACGACTCCAAATTAAAACACCATAGATTTTTCTAACGACTTCGCTGTGTGGTCCTCTCTCCATCTTTAGTGGTCAATCATTATCTCTAAACATCGGTAGTGGACTTATGTTTCTTTTATATGAGTCAAAGGCTATCATTCTTTCCATTGGGCACCTTACCTATTTCATCCTTAAGCAAGGGTGGCCAACATCCTTTAGGTTTTAGGACCTCACTTAAGTAGGTCTTAAAATCCCTATTGGACCTCCAATATTCAAGAAACATTAATCGAAGACATCATCTAAAATGAAATAAATCAAGAACCTCTTACCACTAGCTTCACAAAGTAAGGTTCACCCAACATCTTTAAGATTCAATTGAATTCACTTATTTTTTGGTGATGTTCAAGAAAAATAAAGAATTCCTCTTCAAAATTACAAATCTCTCAACACAAATACGAACCTCATCTAGCATAACCAAAATTTCTTAAATCATGATTTCAATTTAAAGTCAAGTAGAAAGAATAATAATCAAAGCAAGGTCTAATTTTATACCTTTCTTCTAGACAAAAGAAACCCCATTTCTATTTCTTTCAAGCAATTAGTTATAATGTCTTTTGAAAGCTCATCTTCTTGTTCTCTTTGAGTGTGGATTTGGCCTTGGATCAGGCCATACTCACTTCATCCCCAATCATCAAGTTTGGTCTACGGTTCAAGCACTTCAAGGTCACTTGTGAGGGCCCTATCCTCAACACAGTAAGTAGGGAGGAGGAGGTCGACAAGAAGCCACTTCTTCAATTTATTCTCAAATTAGATACTAAGTTCTCATCCTTACAAAGGAAAGCCTTAGAGGTTCCCATGCCATGGGTACCATTTATACAAGCCATAGTTTCTGCTAGGATGAGTACCGCCTTTGTTGTAGCCCCAGCTCTTAAGGAGAAGTCTGAGATTATTTCCTCTATCTTTGAGGTTGATACTAACTCCCGCCATGCAACCATTGAACAAGACTCAGTGTCACAATACTAGCTCCCGCCATGCAACTTATGAACACATGGCCAAGGAGGATGAGGAGGCCTTCCATGTAGCAAAAAAGGAATCCATCTGTGAGACCTCTCCCCCTATTGGTGGAAGTTGGTTTCACTCTCTCTCAACTACAGTGGGATTGGAGGATGTGAGGAGGATAACAACATCACCCTCCATGGCTCATAGATTATGAAACATTGGATAGTGAGAGGAGGAAGCCTTTTGCTGGTCTAACATCCTTGCTCAGGAGAGTGGGGAGAGTCCATCGACATTTTAAGTCCACCGGTATCCATGATTTGAGATAAGTGATCCCTAGAAGTGTAATAGATTGGATTTATAGGGAGAATTCCATGGAAGCCAAGATTACAGCCCAAGTAGGCAAGAGAGATAGGAGGAGGTTTGCCAGACAGTCGATGACATTAGCATTGATTAACTATTTCAATCGGTGAGTTGAAGTGATCATTCTAAGATAGTTCTCATTGATTCCACCATGAGGAGACCTTTGGTAGAGGTAGCTAGTGTCACCACCATCACGCTCCACTACCACCATCACACCCATGTCCCATCATTTGAGTTGCCCACCAAATACCACAAATTAGCATCTATAGGTAGAGAAAAGGAGTGCCCAAAAGCATGTAATGTCACTCCACCACAGGGAAGAAAGAAAGGAGGAAATATTGGGTTGGCTCCAATGATTATCGAGTTGGTCAGATAACACTCCCCTATTTAGAACATATAGTGCATCACCTCTTCAAGACACAATCTAGTAGCGAGTCACCACCCAACATATGCCCTAGTAGTTGGGTAGAGTGGATGACCGATCATTAGAGGACTGTCATGCCATAGTGAGGCAAATAGTTGGAGATGACCATTATGATCAAGAGAAGGGTATGATAGACTTCAACGCCAATGAGGATGACCTTTTGGATGATACTGTTGAAGTCCATATGGTTGATGCCTGAGGATCCTTGCATAGGGAGCATCCCAACTAAGAAGCTCAGGGCATTTTAGTTGAAGAAGGTGAGACATCAGACTCAACTCAACACCTTTTCCAACAAATCAAGCTCAAGATGATTAGATCGATAGGATGGAGAAGAGAGTAGAGGAATTGATGGTAGTGGTCTTAGCATTATAAAATCAAGCTCCTATTTCCTAACTCGCTCTTATGGAGGCTGATAGATCTGAGTTAGTACATATCTTAGATCATCCCAAAAGCACTACTCCAATGGATGAGGATGTTGATATCCTACATAAGAAGATAATTGACAAGACATCAAACATATGGTAGAATAACAAGTGAAGGAAGCGAGGAATTCAATGTAGTTCAACACCTAAAGAGTTTTGTGCCACCATCCTTTAAGGTATTCGATGATAGGGGAATCCTAGGCAACATATTACACATTTTAGAGCCAGTTGATACAATGCCCATGGTAGTGATGCTCTACTCTTCTGGTAGTTTGTTAGTAGTTGTGGTGTTTATTTTTGGTTATGTGTATGTGTGTATATATATATTTGGGGGGGGGGATACTACACAGATATGAGGGTGTACCTTTTGAGGTGATCAGGTATGACATCAAGGAAGATGGACCTAATCACATAATAAGGACTTCTAAGGCATGATGGGTCTTCAATTTACTAGAGATTTTTCCCTTTACATGGAAGAATAAAGTAGGGTTTATTTAAATCGAGTTCTAAAGTTCCCTATGGGGGCAAGCCCCCAAAGTTAATTACATCATAAGGAAGATGAGTTCCTTAAGAGTACTCTCGATTAAAGTAGGCAATTATTGTCTCCAAAGAATTCAAAGATAGGACCATCAATAAATTAGCTTTGTTTGGAAGATCAAATGGGATAGATTGAAAGAAAAGATTTATTATCCATACCAAAAGGAGATAAGTTAGGGATGCTCATGATACTATAAAACCTAGTGAGCATCCCAAACTATCCTATGGTTGGGCTTTATATGTTTGAAATTAAGGGGAATTATATATTTAAGCTAAAATTTTATTAGAAATATAGGGATTATAATTCCACAATACAAGATTGTGGAAATGCCTAAGACGTAATGATTTATGCTTGTATCCCTAAACAAAAATAACACCTCAGATCCTAAATCTAGGGAGGTTCAGCAGGGCCAAAGCAGGACCTAAATCTATGGCGAAAGTGGGTATATTGTTTACCTACACAAGAGAGAGTACTTCTGGACTTATAACTGCATGGAGTGGCAGCTAGCTAACTCCTTCTATGTTTTAAAAGCATGTGGTTAAGTCATATGTATTTGTAATATGGCTAGGTTGTTATTATTTAGAAAGATAAATAACTTAAACCCACTTCTTAAGAGACTAAAGCATGAGTGGTATGAATAATGACTTAGTCTAATGCAAATCTTATCAAATTTTATTTGATTTAGACTCTTTGATTTTTTGACATAGGCCATAGGATTTTATATGCCTAAATGCATGGTGAAGTTGATTAAGTTAAAAGAGAAAGAGTTGTTTTCCATCATAGGCTCTCAAAGGTCAAGCCTTTTTTTTATCTGGCAAAGATGGAAACCATCTCTTAGCGAGAGTGAAATAATATGACATGCATGGTATTAAGCATACAACATCTAGCTAAGGGGATGGTAAATATTTATTATCTTGATTTAATGTCTAGGCTTTATGTGAGGTTATGAGTTATTTTAGAAAATTTAGTTGCGAGTTGTAGTTGGGGTAGAAAATTTATTTTTTACTAAGGGCCTAAATGGATCCAGGCCACACATTAAATCATCATATATGAAGAAACTAGAAAAAATATTCCATTTATATTGCACAATATAAATAAATCATCAAACAATTTATAACCTCAACGTGAAAGAATAACAGTAGGTTGCGCAATCACTGCATAAACTGAAAAGAAATGGGTAGAGCTCTACCCTTATACAACTGGTAAAGAATAATTACAAATTACAAAATGATAAGTGTTATGGGGGTCTTCAAGTCTTCATGCTCCCGCAATTTCTTCATTTGATTTGCTCCCTTTGATTGTTAGGCTTCTAGGCATCACATGGCACCCCAGGATTAAACTTTCTGGCCAATGTTCATCTTTAACCCCCATAACACTTAATCAAATCCTTAATGCACAATTGCATTAAAAGAATGGAAAAGTAAATTTAACTACACCTGGAAAATAAGTGTTAGCTAAACACACCATACAACCCAAGCAGTTATATGAATAATTTGGACTTAACACCCTGCACATTGGTAGATAAGCCCACCTTTCCTAATGTAGATTATGCTTAGGGGTTAAGCAACTTGCAAAAGAGAGGATTTATATTTATTTAAGTGCCCCTTAAGCATAATCTCCTACAAAAAATATGATTAGGCTACTCACGGCCTAACATCCAATCTACGAAATATACATCCTAATGTCCAGTCTACAACAGTACATCACAAAATAAGCATACATCAAATCATACACCACCCTAACATAAAGCTAGAAGTAGTGACTTAATCTAATATGTATATGTTAAGGCTTGTGTGGTATGTCCTAACTAGGCTTTAGAGTTAAGATTTTCTAAGTATGAAGGACATTTAATTATAAAGGGTGGTTTCACTTTAAATGATTTAATTGATTTAGAAAGTTTACTTAATATTTTTTTGTTTCATTTGACCTACACTTAACAAATAAGTGTTATGAAGAGAAAGAAAGAGAGGATCACACTCTTTTATCCCTACCTTAAGTCACATCTAAAGCAAGCTAATTAATCAATTTAGTGAATGGCTTATTATATGTTTTAATTAGTCCTAAGTTTAGGTTCACTTTAAATAAAATCATTCAATAAGAAAGGCATCTTAAGATTAGTTGGAATGAATTACTATCACATAACACATGTTTGTTCATTTTTTTCCATCATATATATCATGCATATGACTAAATTCTAAGCATAGCTAAACATATAATTTATATCTTAGCACAATTGAATGATGAATGTGAGTAAATGTATTTTGAATTGATGTTTCATTTGGTTGAATGATTTTATCATATTGATTTAAAGTTCTATCAAAATTATTATGCAAAAGCATAAGAAATGAACCTTAAATCACATGACTAATCAACTCAACCAATCAAACAAAGCATGAATGCATGTCTTTTTAATAGAAAAGGAGGTGGGTGTTCATTCAATAGCTAAGTATACATCCACATGTATAAAAGTTTTAAGCAAGTATGTCACCATTATTATTCACCAAGGGAACGAGGTAGGAACCTCCTTGGGGCTAGTTAAAGCCGTGCATCCCTGGAATGTCTAGACTAATATTATCGCTATCCTTAAATACATATGGATGTATAAACAACTACAAGAATAAAAAGTCATGAAAAAAATTTTATTTTGATTTGATCAATTTATTTTGTGTAAATAAATTAAAGCTCTATCTAAATTCTAATGTACAAATGCATAATAATGAAATTAAGCAAGTACGCCACCATTTTTCTACACCAAGGGAACAAGGTAGGAACCTCCTAAGGGCTACTTAAAGTTGTACATCCCTGGGATGTCCAGACTAATATACCCGCTAACATTTTTACTTATACAAATCAACACATTAATGTAAGGAAGCGACTTTATTTCATACTCTAAACTTATATTCACTTGCATTTCCTATGTATATATAACTAAAATTACAATATATATGTATATTCATTCATTAATAGACTTTTGAAAATATATTTGATATTTAATAGTGATACTAGCCACACATATTTTTAGTTAAGCCAACACATGCAAATTGACATAAAGAAGATCATTTTTTATTTGATTAATCTAAAAGACATGACTGCATGAATACAAGTGACATACAATATTTTAGCATGATTGGAAAGAAATAAAGAAACACAAGCATGTGATTTCATTCAATCTAACTAAGTCCTAAGGACAATCATACCAAAAACTCATTTAAGATAAACCAAAGTTCTTTAATGGCATTTTTGATCTTTTATGTTTAATTTGATTTAAGGAATGTAAAAGAGGTTTACTAATCCTAATCTCATCCCCTATGTGTAAGTTAATTTGGTTTAATGAAAAGCAATTAGGTTGATTTTATGTCTTAATTCGGCTAGGGTATTAATTAAGTCAATTAATTAACCCTTAGCTATATCGCCTTAAGTTAATTAACTAATTAATAATGAGCCAATATGACATGAAACCACATGAAAAGTAGATTAGCAATTCTCCTAAGAAATGAAAGGGGTTTAATGCAATTGGCTCATGATTAATAGTTAATTAGGCTTAAGAGATTTAATAAATTACTTTTATGGTTTTCTTACACATGTAAGCTAACCATAATTTCATTAAATTCCCTTAGACTATTAAACATCTAAAGGGCTACCCAAAATTGATTAAAGGTAATTAGAAGTGAATTGGATTTTAGATTGAGTTAATTAAACTTATTAACCCAATTGGTTAAGCATTAAGCATGTTCAATTAGTGAAGTGAAATTAACTTAAGGAAAGAGATCAAGAAAGAAGCCTTAATATCAATCCCTAAGTCTTATATTTGATCACTTAAGCTATGATTTTATCTTGAAGATTAATTAATTAGTTAAGCAATTAATTACCTCATTATTCATTAATTAATTTGATTCAAGAAGTAAAGAAAACTTAGGAAATGAATTATAAAAAACATCCCAATCACAGTCTCTAAGCTCCCTTACTGTTCAACAAAAGTAATTAGGCTTAAATAATTAATTAAGTCACTAATTAAATTAAGAGAGTGATTAAGGATTAATCAAATAATTTCTCTAATTAAATAACCAATAAAATCCCAGAAAAATAGGGGATGCAAAGGTCATCACCCTAAACATCCACATAAAATTTGAGATTAACCAGGTGATTAATTAAGGAGTAATTAAGCTAATTAAATTTTTAATTAAACCTTAATTTAGCCAAAATTACTAATATTGATTAATAATAATTTTCCTAGATTCTACTATGAAACACCTTTAAAATGAGCCATAATTTATATTTTCTAGATTTTTCTACAATTAGTTATGAATTTTTGAAGTTTCAGGCTAAAAAATAGATTAATTAAACCTAATTAAAGCCTTAATCCCATCGGGCCACGTGGAAGCTGATGCGGCATGCTTTCCATGTGGCTCGGTGGGATTGGCTATTTAAGTTGTCACATTCGCCGCTGACTTGGAATGCAGCGGATGTTCTATCTCCTTGTACCGTCAAATCTAAGATCAAACAACCATGATTCGATCTGTGGTTTCGAGGAGAAATCAAAGGATCTAATGCGAGATTAGATCATGACTGTCCATTCTGATCACATGGAATGGATGACCCATGATCTTCCTCCTTCGCAAGTGATGAAAGATGGATGACATCCATCTTTCCCCATTAAATTTGAGCTCACCCGAGCTCGGATTGCCTCCAAATTGATCCCACACCTTCGGGGAGGGGAGGTGAACAGATCCAATGGCTAAGATCTAATGAGATTCACATTTGCTTCATGAAAGACCAACCTATTTTTTCTAGGGAGCTCAATTTTGCAAAATTACTTCACCGGAGCTAATGTCTGGCGGTGGGATCGACGGAGGTAGCTTCGTCTAGTAGAGATGAAGCCATGTTGAGAAGATTCAGGCTTGATTTGAAGTAGATTTCTTAGCCGACCAAACTCCTCCTATTTGGTGATTGATCTTGGTCGAACTACGATCTCCAGTGCTCAGGAATGCTCAGGGATGATTCGGTTGGCTTCAACGACACATAAGGTGATGTGTGCAAGAAGAATTTGGATTTGGTTGAGTGGAGAAAGAAAGGGAAATGGGATTGAGGTGCCCTATTTCAACTTTTCACGTGAAGGAGAAATACCAATCGAGGGAGCTTGGGACGCTTCAAGGAGGCTCTTTAGGATTTCAAAACTCCTAGCGACTCACATATTGAATGGTGAAGAATCTCACTCAAATTGATGAGGTATACCCCTCAATCAAGCTTGACGGATGGATGAGATCTATTCCTCAATTTTTATCGGTTCACCACCATTAGCCTATAGGAGCTATCTCCCTCAACTCCACTTGGCATGTCCTGGTTGGAGGAAGTTGTGGTAGGAGTCTCAAGGCTTGATTTTGGGAGATTGAGTTTTCTTTTTGCTCCCTTGCACCCATGGGGTTCCACCATGGAGGTGGCTGCTTGAGAAGCTTGTCTTGGTCCATGCCAAGTGCTAGAGTGGCTTAGGTTGGGCTTGGCAGGCTAGGAGTGCCTCATTTGGCAAGTGGAGGGCTGCCATGGGAAAGGTAGACTTTACCACTTATGGCAAGAATCCTTTGCAAAGATCTTTGCACATTGGTCAATTCCCTTGGATTGGGTCCCACTTGGATTTGGGTGGCTTTGGGCTAACTTAGGGTTGGGTCGGGTTAGGTCAGCCACCAAGGTTCCATAAGGTGGCTTTGGGTGATTTGGCTTCATATGGTTAAAATAGGCTCATTTGGGTTAGGTTGGGTTGGGTTGACCAATTGGTCAAGTTGGGTCAAACCAAGGCTTGGGTTAGGTTCATATGATGATTTGAGATGTTTAGGTTCAAGGGGTTTTGGTTAATTTGACTTAGATTTGAATTTGACTCATTTGGATTCAAAAAGGTCAAATGGGTCAAGTTGATCAATTTGACCAATTTGACCAAATTGGGTTGAGTTAGGTGTTGATTCAAGTTCAATTGGTTAATTGAAAGTAATTGTAGGCATTGGTTTGGTTTAATTTGGAATTAATTTGGATTTTGGCCAATTTGACCCTTTAGGTCAATTTGGGCTAGGTTGGGTCAAGTTGTCCAATCGGTCAAATTGGGCTCAATCATGGCTTTGGTCAAGTTCAATAAGTGATTAGTAATGAACTTGAACCATTGGTTGCAATCAATTTGGATCAAATCATGATTTGACCTATTTTGGCTTTTTAGGCCAATTTGAGTCAACTTAGGTCAAATGGTAAATTGGACTTGGTTTGGCTCAATTGATGGTTTGGTCATGTTCAATCATTGATCATAAGTGGGTTTGACTCAACAGTTTCAATCAATTTAGTATATGGTGGGTTTGGGCTTGTTTAGGTTTCATTTGGGCTAAAGGTTGACTTGGTCAAAGGACCAAGTTGACTTGGTTTGACCCAATTCAAGGTAGTTGATCACCTTAGGATGATTGTTGAGCACGATATGAGATTTTGATGGGCTTAGTTCAATCCAATTTGGGTTGGATTAGAACTTGGCCAAAAAAGATCTTTTAGGCACTTTGGGTCAAGCGGACCTAAATGGGTCAATTGGCTTGATCTCGGCTTGATTCAAGTTTAAATGAACTTACATATAAGCTTAGGATGAAGATATAAATCCATTTGCAATTGGTTTGAAGTTAAAAGAATTTTTGTTCATATGACAATTTCAAGTAAAAAGGGGTTAACATGGGCTTGACTTGGGTTGACTTGGATATGGTTTGATAATTATAGTTTGTGTTTATGTTTGGGTAAGTGATTGAAGGGATGATTGAATCATGAAGAAATCTATGGGTTTTGAGTTGATCTGGGTGTCTATTAGCCAAGTTCAAGAATTTGGCTAAAATGGCTAAAATTGGGAATTTGATTTGATTTAGGTTTGGTTTTGGTTATTTGGATTTATATTTTATTTATATTTGTGAATATAAATGAAGACATAAATGATTCATGAGAAAATCACATGAGTTTTAAATGATTTGGAAGTAAATTTGACCAAGTTGAGGGATGATGGTAAAGGGCTTTAGTAGGAATTGATTTGGTTTGATTTTGTTTGATTTTATTTGAATGGTTTGAATTTAGATTTTATTTATATTTGTGAATATAAATGAAGGAATGATTGATTTATAAAGAAATCAACCAAATTTTATTTGGTTTGAAGGGAGTTTTGGCTAAGCATATGAAGGTGGTTCATATGTCATAAGAAGGGATTTTGGGGTTTGAATTTAATCATGGGTTTTAATCGTTTGGAGTTGGATTTGATTTAGAATTTGGGTTGGGATTTGATTTGTGCTTGAAATTGATATTTAAGAAAATCAATTAAATTGGGATTTATTTAAATTTGGTTAAGGCTAAGTCCTTAAGGTAAAATCAAAAGGGCTTAGGAAGGGATTTGGAATTTGAATTTAATCATTGGTTTCAATCATTTAGAGTTGGACTTGATTTGAAATTTTGGATTTTAATTTGAGGTTTGGTTTGGAAGAAGGAAGAAAGGATTGGGTTTAAGGCCATAGGATAGGCAAGTCTTCCTAAATTCCCATGGCTAATCCTTCTAAGTCTCTAGGCTTAGGTTAAGTGTTCACCTAATCACTAGAAGTGTTTTAAGACTAAGGAGCTCTTAGTGTCTACAAGAGTCCTAGATCTATGATGAGGAAGTTGAGAGCTCACTCCAAAAGTGATGTCAACAGTAGTCTTTCTAGAGTGGCTTTTGATTGGTACTCCGAACTGCCCAATGATTCAGTGAAATCACTTACATAATTAGAGTAGATTTTTATTAAGAGATTTGCAGGGGCTCAATAGAGGGTAATTGTAGGAGATTTCATTGTAGAGAAACAAAAACCCAATGAGTCCCTCGTTGATTATATTCTCAGGTAGTGAAACCTAAGTATGAAATATGAACCATAGTTGCAAGAGTAGCATGCGATTGAAATTCTTCTCAAGAATATTCATGGCCTAGTCGCTTTCATGCTCAAGGGCTTTAACATAAATATGAGAAACTAATAAACAAGATAGCTAACCAACAAGAAGAAGCCAAATAGTTACCCTTCTCAGACTAGTCATCCAAGCCTAAACCCTAAAAAGTGTTTGAAAAGAAGACAGGGACAGTAGTAGCAGTGGATAAGGGGAATCAGCTAGTGAGAGACAAATTTGAAAGGCCTAGAGTTCAGCAACCTCCACTCTCACCTCCTCTTTCACTATCTTGGCCATCGCAAAGCCTATCCCAACATCATACATAGCTACTATCCACCTACTCTTGTTGATAAGCTTAATAAACCATACTCATTCAAGAGGGAGGTAATCAAAAAAAATCTTCAAGAATGTTCTCAAGAAGCCTGATTTCTAGCTACCCGAGCCTAGAAAGTCGGAGGAAGTGGGTAGGAGTGATGATCCTAATTACTACCTCTAGCATCGCATGCTAGGTCATGTCTTAGAGGGTTGTTTACATTCAAGGATTAGCTTGAGCGTAGCTACAAGTCAGGATCCATAGTTATCCCCAAAGAATACTTAGTAGAACAACCTTTTGGTTCTATTAATGTAATCTTTGGGGATACATCCAATCCTTTTGAGACAAAGGAAGGTTGGGATATCTCTTTATTCTGTACCTCTAAAAAGATTATTTCTAAAATAAAAAATCTTTCTCTACAGGTGCCTAAAATCAGCTCAAACCTCCAACACTAAGGAAGGTTGCCAGAGGGACAACTTGGGAGGGTGGGACAGGTAGTAGCAGCCACCACATGCCCTAGATAGTTCCATAATATCACCATCATCTGAATCCAACATTGTTTCTCCCACCACTGTAGTTACAACATCTGCTAGCTCCGCCACCACCAGCAGGAGTGTTGTATCCACGGATGAGGGCACTAAGTCACTCATATTGCTTACTTTACTTGACTTTTACCAAGTACCACCAAAGTTGAAGAAATCAATGAAAAAAAATAATTCCCCTTACATATTATTTATTTTTGAAGATCTCAGTTATTTTATTCACATAGATAGCTCTCCAAGTTATAATAATAATAATCTAAATAATTCTGATAAATTTCATTCCAATTCAGAAATTGATTGCTCTTTTTTGAATCTTTAGGGTTCACCACTTGAGATAGATTTAGAGTCATTCGACTCTGATGATCCTTTAGGAGAAGCTATAGGTACACCTGATGAGTAGGTAGAACTTTCCATAAGCTCCTCATCACAAGAAGTCATTGAAGTTAACCTCCATAATGGTAAAGTTCTACCTCCTAGGGAAGCATCTCAAGATAAGGATAAATAGGTCAATGGTTCTAGTGAGAAGATAACCCATCCACAAGATGCTCCACCCTTTGATATGCTTGTGGAGGATCAACCTAAAGTTGATTAAAATATTCTGGCACACCTTAAACAGTTTTCAGCTAAGTTAAGCATAGACAACACCCTTATTTTATCCAAAGAGATGAGGAAGTCATTAGTCAAAGCATTACTTGATCTTAAAATATGCTTAGCTCAGTTAGTCGCTACTAATTCAATTGGAGAGGAGGCATATTTTTCAAAAGAAATCCTTGGAGTCATGTTCTTAGATGAAGACTTACTACTGGGGACAATAGAGCACAACTGCCCCCTTTACATCACTATGGATGTTGGCAAGTTCAAGCTGTCCAGAGTACTGATTGATCCAGGTGCATCAGTGAATATTATAAGTCTAAGAACCTTGTATACTTAAAAATTGACATCTCTAAACTCAAATCAGAGAAGATGATGTTGAAAGGATTCAATGAACAAGATGTGGGCCTTAGGCTCTATAGTGCTGCCTTTGGAGATAGATGATTGGAAGATAGAAGCTAAGTTTCACATAATAGATTCTGATACATGTTTCAATGCTTTGCTAGGGAGACCTTGGATTTATGAGAATAACATGGTTCCATCCTCCATACATCAGTGCATCAAGTTCAACAAGGATGGGATCAAATATTATGTCAATGGAGATCACAAACCATTTGTAGTTAATGAGGTCAAGATTTATGAAGATTTAGCCTTTTACCTCCCTATGAAATAAAATGTCTTCTCTCATGAACTTAATCAAAATGAAAAAGAAAATAAAAAGAAAAGAACAATAAAGAAAGAAAATAAAAATACAAAGAAAATGAAAGAGAAAATAAAAGAGAGAGAGAAGAAGACATTAGGTAGGAAATAGAGCCTGAGTAGATTCCACCCATAGTTCGTTACTCCATTTGAACAAGTTGGGAGGAAGAGGTAAGTCTAGAGGGATCCCTAGGGGTGGAAGAACCACATACCTACTACCTACCAAGAGGTTCATCCCTGCATCAAGAAGTACACCTTCTATCTACATAGACTTAGAATCTAATTTGGAGGATGAGTCTTATGTAATGAGCAAATCAGCTAGCTCTTTTCATGAGCAAATCCCATTAGAGGTGATACTAGAGCCTGATAGTGATGAAGACCAGGCCTCCAAGAAAAACATGAATGTATTCAAATCTCTTTCATGTGAAACTATTAGGCAGCATATGGGTTCCATAGCTCTAATTCCACTTTAATACTAAAAGTTGAGGGTTTGATAGTTAAGGAAGCTCCTAAAACATATGAGGTTTTACCCAGGAGAAACATCCTCAAGTTGAGAAGTTATTGTAGAACTTGAGGATAAATCATTCAAAGAGCTAATAGACAAAGGTTTTACCTAGGAGCAACATCCTCAAGTCGAGGAATTATTGTAGAACTTGAGGATGAATCATTTAAAGAGCTAATAGAGTTTCCATTTGATTGGTACTCACATTATGTTCTTAATCTAGCAAAGAAAGGTTTAATCTCACATACATAGTCTAAACATAGGTTAGAGTATTTTAAAATATTATGGGATAATAAGTGTAAGAACTCACAGTCAAAATATGGACTAGGCTTTGGTACAATAGGCCTAGTGGACGATGATGATTACTGCCTGGTCATCACTAATTATGTAGAATCTGATAGGTTCTTCTCAAATCACATTAACTCATATAAGGAGGTGTGTTCAAAAACTTTAAATGATCCAGATGATCTATAAGTTAAAGATGCACAACCAAAATTTGAAAAAGAAATAAAATCAACCATCGACAAACTTAAAGAATTCAACTTGGGGACTGAGGGCGATCCTCACCCAACATACAACAGTTTCTTGTTGAATGAATATAAAACCAATGATTAGTTAGGCTATTGTTTGAGTTTAAAGATTATATTGTATGGAGTTATGAAGAAATGCCTGGATTTACTCCTGAAGTAGCAGTTCATAAATCAGCGATATAGCCTAAAGCTAACCCCATCAAGCAAGCTCCTTGAAGCATGTGACTGAACATTGAACAATAAATCATTTCTGAAGTCAAGAAATTGATTAAGGCTAGTTTCATTCGAGAGGAAAAATACCTCACCTAGTTGGTTAGCGTCATTCCAGTTAAGAAGAAAAATGGATGAACTCACATATGCATTGACATTAGGGATCTTAATAAGGCACGTCCAAAAGATGAATTTCCATTACAAATACTAGAATTAATGGTGGACATTTCCTCATCTTATGCAATCTTCTCTTTTATGGATGGTTCATTTGGATATAACCAAATAAAGATGTCACTTGAGAATGAAAGGAACACTGCTTTCAAAACCCCCGATCGGAACCTATTATAAGGTCATGCCTTTCAGCATAAAAAATGCTGGCGCTACATACCAGTGGGCCATGACTCAAATTTTTGACGAACTCATTGACCACTAAGTTGAATGCTATGTTGACGATCTTGTGGTCAAAAGTAAAGAAAAGGAAGACCATCTCTTTGACTTGAGAGTAGTTTTCAAGAGGTTAAGATAATATAACCTTAAAATAAACCCTTTGAAGTGTGCATTCAGAGTGACTTCAGGGAAGTTCCTAGGGTTCATTGTCTGACACCGCAGAATTGAGATCGACCTATAAAAGATTAAAGCGATATTGGAAATGCCACCCCCTAAAAGTATAACCCAATGTAGATCATTCTAATGGAGGTTATCATATCTAAGATGATTTATATCTAACCTATTAGGTAGATGTCAACCAATCTCAGCACTAATCAATAATTATGCCAAGTGCAAGTGGGATGATAAATGCTAACATGCATTTGATAGCATCAAGCAATATCTTATGACACTGCTAGTCCTAGCCACCCCTATCCCAGGCAAACCTCTTATACTCTATACAATTACGTTAGACAACTCCCTTGGTGCTTTGTTGGCCCAAGCCAATAACGAAGGGAAAGAGAATGCACTTTACTATCTCAGCCATTATCTGATACCTACTGAGGCAAACTATTCACTCATTGTGAAGCATTGCCTAACTTTAATATTCATAGCTTAGAAGATATGACATTATATGCTCTCTCACAAAGTGAACTTGATTTTTAGAGTTAACCCACTATAGTATCTCTTGACACGACCGACGCTATCTAGATGATTGGTATGATGCTCCATGATTTTATCGCATTTTGACAACACATTCGTACCCCTCTATGCTGTCAAAAGACATGCACTCATGGACTTCCTAGTGGTGCACCTACTTCCTATAGATTCCCCACTCAGTGATGATTTCCTCGATGAACAAATCATGGACTTAGGGGATGTAAACACCCACCGTTGGGAGATGTACTTCGATGGTGCGACTTTCTCTCAAAAAGGAGAAGAACCATCATCTACTCTCCCAGGTAAACCAGGGGTGGGAATACTCCTCCCCATGCTAGACTACAACATGATGAGATTTTCATATCATCTATCTGAGCCTTGCACTAATAATAAAGCTGAATATGAGGCTCTGATCACCAGTCTAGTGCTAGCTGTCTCGCTAGGCATTTATACTATTAATATCTTTGGGGATTCACAACTAGTTGTCAACCAGATCATTGGGTCCTCCCAAACTTCATCACTACCATAAGTACACCATGGAGTTACTAGCCCAAATCCTAGTGGTCACAATCTATAAGATTTCTCGAGGAGAAAATGCAATAGCTGATGCATTAGCCAAGCTCGCTAAAGAGTTAGTGTGCCTGAAAGTGTTGACCTCACTTTTGGAGTGAGGACTCATCATTCTCATCTTAGATGTAGGAACCTTCTAGGCATTAGGATTTCTTTAGTGATAAGACACCTCTAGTGACTAGGGGAACACCAAGCCAGAGCCTAGAGACTTAGGAAGGAATACCTTAAGCTTAGGATACGCCTTAGGATAAATTGGTCATACTTATCCTATGATCTATACCAAGACCCATGCTTGTCCACTCATCCAAAACCAACCTCAAGCCATCATAACCAACCTCAATTGAATTTTGTTTCCTATCCAAGCTTCAAGCCAAATTGGCTTAAGTCTTGACCTAAGTTCACCCCACCATGATCCCATGATCCAAACCCATTTAGACAAACCAAATCCAATTAATTTTCACAAAAAACACTCCAACCATTCAATAGACTATTTCAAACCCCTCCAATACTTACAATCAAACCAATTAAGCTAAATGAGTCCAATCAACCCAAGTTAGTCCATTTGACCCAGAAGGTCCAAATGAGCCAAAATTAAACCCAAATCAAATGCAATCAAGGGCATCAATCAACCCTACATTCGTCATTGAAATCTTCTCATCACCCAACTCAATCTAATTTAACTCAATCAACCCAATTGGTCCACTTGACCCAAAGTGGCCTAAATGGCCAAATTGATTCAAACTTCAATCCAACTCAAATTGGATTAAATCAACCCATCCAATATTCTTGTTGACCTCACTTTTAGAGTGAGGATTCAACTGCTCCACCATAAATCTAGGAATCTTCTAGACACTAAGAGCTCCTCAGTCATAAGACACTTCTAGTGGCTAGGGGAACACTTAACCTAGGCCTAGAGACTTAAGAGGATTAGCCATAGGGTTTAGATCATGCTTTAGGATTTAGGATAACCTACTTAGCCTATATCCTAAACCCAATTTATGCCTACCACCTTAGCCTAAACCAAGCCTCAAATTCAATCCATCAAAATTCAATCCAATATCAAATCGGCATAACTAAACTCTAATCAAATCAACTAAACCTAAGCCCATGATTTAAATCCTATGGGCTTAGCCAAATTTCCCTCAATCCAAACTAAAATCAATTGATTTTCTCAAAATCAATTCAATCCTTCAATCAACCTACCAAAATCTACAATAAAATCTAATCAAATAAAAATCAAACCAAACCTTACCTAAGCCTATGATTCAACCTCATGGACTTTGCTAAATTTCCTTCAATCCAAATCAAACTCAATTGATTTTCTCGTAAATGAATCAATCCTTCAATTATCATCTTAAACCAAATAAATTCTACAATCAAAATCAACCAAGAAAAAATAAATCTAATCAAACCTAACCTAATCCATTTTACCTAAAATATTTAAATGAGCCAAAACCCATTTAAACACAAATAAATTGCAACCAAAACCTTAAATCAATCCCAAATCAATATCCAAACTCCTCTCAACTCAATTCAACCCAAAATTGATCCAATCGACTAATTAGGCTCACATGGCCCAAAGTAACCTAAAGGACCAAATTGAGCCAAACTCCAATCCAACCCAAATTGGATTGAACCAACCCTTCAAATCTTCTCCATGTTGATTATCTTAGATAGCCTAAATGCAATGAATTCAATTCAATCAAGCCAATTAACCTATTTAGGCTTACTTGATCCAAGGTGACCTAAAGGACCCATTTGAACCAAATCTCAATCCAACACAAATTGGATTGAATCAAACCATCCAAAACCTCCTATGATGATCGTTAGTCATTCTTGATTGATAAATTTCCATTAATTGGGACAAACCGAGTCAATTTAATCATTTGACCAAGTTAACCCACTTAACCTAGATGAGCTAAATGAGCCAAATCTCATCCTAGGCCAAATTAATTGAAACCAATGATTCATACCAACCTAAAATCAATAATTGAACATGAATTGATCACCAGTTGAGCCAAACCAAACCTAATTGGTCTTTTAGCCTAAGTTAACCCAATTTGACCTAAAATACCAAATTGGGTCAAATCAAAATCTAACCCAAATTGATTGCAACTAATAGCTCAAGTTTATTTCAAATTAACTATTGAACATGATCAAAGCCTTGATTGAGCCCAATTTGAACAATTGAACCCAGTTGACCCATTTAGCCCAAATTGACCTAAAGGATCAATTTGGCCTAAATCATTCATAAATCCAAATTGATTAAAATCAAGGCTTATAATCACTTTCAAATGAACTATCAAGCATGAACCAAGGCTTAACAAGCCAATTTGGCCAATTTAGCCTAATTAGTCAACTTGACCCATTTGAACCTAAATGGGTCAAATTCAAATCTAAGCCCAACCAACCTAAACCAATTACACCAAAACACTTCAAATCATCATTTGAACTTGACCCAAGCCTTGGTTTGACCCAATTTGACCAATTGGTCAACTTGACCCAACCTAACCCAATTCAACCTACATAGGTCAAATTGAGCCACACATATTCAAACCAAGCCTAAACCTCTTTAAACATGGTATTACCCATCCATGGCTCGCCTTTGGTTAGCCAAAATCCAATCAAACCCATGATTGACCTGAATTGACCCAATCCCAATGGGTCAAGCTTGCCAAATGGGAAAAATACCCCATTTGAATGGTCAAAGCCACTTCCCATCCAAATGCCTGCCTCCGAGACCTCCACATAAGTAAGAGGGATATTGGCTCACCTGACCCAAAGGTGGTTAGGTTAGCTATGAGCCAAGCGGAGGTGAATTCACCCCTTTTTCTTGATTGGCACACTTGGCAACCCAAGGACACCCACTCTCCTCCCATGGCAGCCACCTTCCCACACTTTACCAACCAAACTAAGCCACCTCAGCCTCCTCCTGCCACCCACGACCACCTGTAGCAGTCAGATGGCTACTAGAAGCAAAGAGAATCGAGTCCATCCGATCCAAGGGAGGAGGGGGTATACCCCCCTCATTTCAATCCAAAATAAAGATAAACCCTTAGTGAGCTCCCTTAGGTCATTTTGAGCCCCTAAAGAGTTTCCCAAGTGCCTTAAGAATTACCGTCATTCAAAAATATCAAATTGATCTCACCCGAGATAGGACAACCTCCATCTCTATCCAATTCCACCGAAACTCAACCCCATTCAAATTAACTCTTCCCACACGTTCATCAAACTCCTGCGAGTCAAAATGAACTCTCTCCCAAGCGATTTGAGCACCAGAAGTACCTCCTAGCATAACTATTGAGAGCAGTTTAGTGGCATTTGGTTCATAGAGAAATCGATGGGGAAGCATCATACCATCTTCTCAAAGGGCTTCGCCTTATCAAGGCGAAGCTACCTCGGTAGGTTCACCGCTAATCTTGAGCTCCAATAAGGTACTATTATATTAAACTGAGATTTCTTAAAAAATTTAGGCCTTTTTCAAGAGTTGATGTTGTGCAAATCCAAGCATTAGATCCCTCAGGATTCCCATTGTGAAGGTCGAGGATCAATCTCGAGCCAATTTGAGCTCCGACGAGCATGAATTGGGTGGAGGAAGGCGGACGGTGTCTATCTTCCATCACACGGGAGACGATAGATCATCTATCATCCATTCTATGTGATCAAAATGGATGACCATGATCTTGTGATTTGATTTATTCTAATTTATCCTTTAGGAATCATGAGATTAATCTCCACCGTCCGTTCTTAGATTGGACGGTGGGGATGAAAACGTGTCCACTACCACCACGTCGGTGTTGACTTAGATAATTTTAAATAATTAATCCCACGGTACCACTTGGAAAGTTTGCCATGTTAGCGATCCGTTTGGCACCAATGGGATTAGGCTTAATTACTCATTTTAATCATTAAAAAGTTGAAAAATCTTAACTTATTGTAAGAAAATTGACAAAATACAAATAAATACTCATTTTAAAGGTAAAATAGAGGAGATTTAATAAAAATTATTTTCATTTAATTTTGGATAGTAATTAAGGTTTAATTAAAGTTTGAATATCTACTTAATTAGCTTAATTAAGCCTTAATTATTTGGGCAATTGATTTCAAACTTTGTGTGTTCATTCAATGGGATGACCTCTGCCTCCCATGATATTCTTGAAATTTATTTCCTATGTAATTAGGAAAATGGGTGTTTCAAACCCTAATTACCCACTTTAATTATTTTAATAATTAATTAACATGAAAATAGCAAAAATTAGTTAATTAAAGCTTATTAATCACTGATTAATACTAAATGGATGAGGGAGAATAATTATGACCTCTTTCCTAATCTCTTTCCCAAGTTTACTTCATTATTAAGAGGATTAATTTAGATAGTAATTAATTAAGTGCTTGTTTAATCAATTAATGATTAAATCAAATTGAAATGCAAACCACATCAGATAATTAACAATGAAATTAAGAGTTCCTCATTATGTGTTTTATAATATAAAAACCCTTTAAATAACTTATGATTAACCCATAAGTGTGGGAAAGTCATAAAAGTACTTAATTAGATTATTAGACTTAATTAATATTTAATTATTAGCCAATTGTGTTAGGTCCTTTAGGAGCATTGTAATTTTATTTCCACATATGCTCACATCATTTGTGGCTCATAATTAAATAGTTAATCAAATTAAAGAAGCATAGGAAAGGGTAGTTAAATGATTTTCTTAATGA
The DNA here is from genome assembly GCA_021442155.1 of Cymbidium sinense. Taxonomy (NCBI): domain Eukaryota; kingdom Viridiplantae; phylum Streptophyta; class Magnoliopsida; order Asparagales; family Orchidaceae; genus Cymbidium; species Cymbidium sinense. The sequence continues at coordinate 269,053,264 of CM038214.1, read as the reverse complement.
TTTAATTTAATTAATCTATAAAATCTACTTAATTACCTTTCCTTAAACAAATTAAGATTACCAACATGGGAATGGGGTGAAAACAACAAGTAATCTCCCTCCTCTTTAAATCAAATCTAAATCCAAAATTTAAATTAATAAGAAGCTGTGGTTTTCTTAAAACCATTCTATTGATATGATTGTCCATAGGAATTAATTTAATTGAATGAACCATGTGTTTATTTAGGTATTTCTATCCAATCACTCTAAATGTTGTATGCCATATGAATCCATGTATTTATTCTTTCAATTTTTTTTGAAAAGAAAAGTTATGTATGTAAGCTTGCATATGTTGACTTAACATAATTATACGTATGGTTATTATCACTAATAAATTCAAATCTATTTTCCAAAATCTATAAATTGATAATAATATGTGGAGTGATGATAGTTATGAATACATATAGGATTTTCATGTAATTATAACTTAGTCATATGAATGTGAAGCTCTCTTTCTTGGATTCATATATAGATTTACATAAGTTTGAATGTTAATAAGTATATAGTCTAGACATCTTGGGAATATGAGGCTTTAAGTAGCCCTAAGGAGGTAATTTGATTATCTCACTTCCCTGGTTAACAATGACACATACTTATTTGATTTCAGTCTTATATATTTTGGTATTAGAATTTGGATAGAGCTTTAATCATGTGGTGTTTATTTTGGATGTTTGGGGGGACACCACATAGATCATTGGGGGTACTTATTAAAGTGACCGAGTATGACATTGAGGTATGATGTACTATCTCAAAAGATATGGGCATCACTCTTCAATGGACTAAATCACCTTATAAGGACTCCTAAGGCATGATGGGTCTTCAAATATACTAGAGGTTTTTTCCCTGCTTTACCTGGATGAATTAGGTTAGGATCTTGGAATATAGGTACTCTTATAGGTAAATTAATGGAATTAATAAATATTATGGTTCATAGAAAGATAAATATTTTATGTGTTCAAGAAACTAAATGGGTTGGGGAGAAGGCCAAGGAGATTGATAGTTTAGGTTTTAAACTTTGGTATTCATGTAAAAGTCAAACTAGAAATGGTGTAGGTGTGATTACAGATAAAAGTTTGAAGGATAATGTTATAAATATTAATAGATGTGGAGATATAATTATAGCTTTAAGGATTATTGTTAATACTAAGATTATCACTGTTATAAGTGTCTACGCTCCCCAAGTAGGTTTGGAGGTAAGCGCAAAAGAAAATTTTTGGAATGAATTAGAGGGATTAATACAAAAGATGCCTCTTGAAGAAAAAGTATTTATTGGAGGAGATTTAAATGGACATGTTGGAAGAAGATTTTAAAAGTATTCATGGTGGTTATGGATTTGGAGTGACTAATGAAGAAGGTAGGACTATATTAGATTTTGCTTTAGCTTATGATTTTGTAGTTGCTAACACTTTATTTAAGAAAAGAGATGAACATATTATTACTTATAAAATGGATCTAGTAAAACAAAGATTGATTATTTTCTGATAAGAAAAATAGATCGTTTAGATTGTAAAGATTGTAAGGTCATTCCAAGTGAAAATCTAAGTACCCAACATCGATTGTTAGTTTTAGATTTTAAGATGAAAGATTGTAAGAGAAAAAATAAACCAAATTATTATCCTAGAATTAGATGGGGACACTTATAGAACACAAATAAAAATATTTTTAAGAGCAAGCTACAAGAGATTAGAATTTGGGATGTTCATGAGGAAGCTAACATTATGTGGGAAAAAATAGCAAGTGAAATTAAGCAAGTTGCTAAAGATGTGCTTGGAGAATCAATAGGAAAAGCTTCTATTAATAAGAATTGTTGGTGGTGGAGTCAGAGTGTGCAAGAAAAGATAAAAAATAAAAAGTATTGTTATAAAACTTGGTTTAGATGTAAAAACTCAGAGAATTGGGAAAGATATAAAGTGGCCTGGAGAGATTCTAAGAAAGCGATATGATGCAAAAAAATTTAGCTTTTAGTGATTTATACAATAGATTAGATACCAAAGAAGGTGAAAGATGTATGTATAAGTTAGCCAACCAAAGAGATAAGAGAAGTAAAGACATAGTTCAAGTGAGGTGTATTAAGGATGGAAATAATAAAATACTTTTTTTTAGAAAAAGATATTGAAAATAGGTGGATGAGGTATTTTGAGAAACTTTTCAATGAAGGATTTGAAAGTATGATTGATTTTAGCAACCTTAATACCCTAAATAAAAATAGAGAATTTATCGTCATATTAGTAAATCTAAAGTTAGTGAAGCTTTAAAGAAAATGAAATGTGGCAGTAGGACCGAATAATATTCCAATAGAAGTGTGGAAATGTTTAGGAGATCAAGGAATTTATTTGCTTACAAATCTTTTTAATGTCATTTTAAAGACTAAAAAGATGCCAGATGAGTGGAGAAAGAGTTTGTTGGTTCCTATATTTAAGAATAAAGGTGATGCACAAGAGTGGGCAAATTATAGAGGAATTAAGTTAATGTGCCATACATTAAAATTATGGGAGAGAGTAATTGAGCATAAGTTACGATGTGATATAGAAGTTTCTCACAATCAGTTTGGTTTCATGCCAGGTAGATCTACTATGGATGCTATACATTTGTTAAGGGATTTGATGGAGAAGCATAGAGAAAGTAAGGAGGATCTACATATGATATTTATTGATTTAGAGAAAGCTTATGATAAAGTTTCAAGAGATGTTCTTTGGAGAGTTCTAGAATAGAAAAGAGTTAATATTGGTTATATTCAAGTCATTAAGGATATGTATACTAGAGCTATTACTTGTGTCCAAACACAAGGAGGATTGACAAAATATTTTCCTATTTCAGTTGGATTACATCAAGGATCAGCTTTAAGCCCTAATCTTTTTTTACTTTAGTTATGGATGTTCTTACTAGGCATTTACAAGAAGATGTACCTTGGTGTATGCTTTTGTCGATGACATTCTTCTTATTGATAAGACTAGAGGGAGTCCAACAGAAACTTGAATTATGGAGGTCAACTCTAGAGTATAGAGGTTTTCATTTAAGTAGATCTAAAACTGAATATATGGAGTGTAATTTTAGTTGTAGAAGTTCTAGTAGTAGTGTTGTGACATTAGGTAAACAAGTCATTAATAAGAGTGAGTGTTTCAGATATTTAGGCTCTATTGTTCAAAATGTTGGTGAAATAGATGAAGATGTTATTAGTAGAATTCAAGTTGGATGGTTGAAGTGGAGGAATGAATCTGGCCTATTATGTGATAGAAAAGTTCCACTTAAACTTAAGAGAAAATTTTATAAGATGGTGGTAAGACCTACAATGACTTATGGTGCAGAATGTTGGCCAATAAAAGAGAAGCATAAGACTAAGTTAAGTGTTATAGAGATGAGGATGCTTAAGTGGATGAGTGGCTTTACTCTTAGAGATAGAATGCAAAATGAGTAAATTTGGGAAAAAGTTGGAGTAGCTCCAGTGGTATATAACATTAGGGAGAGTCGCCTTAGATGGTTTGGCCACATAAACCGTCGACCGTCCGATGACCCGATTAGGAGAGTAGATGCATTAGATTTGCCTTATGTTAAGAAAGGTAGAGGTAGACCTAAAAAGACTTGGTTAAGATGTATAAAAATGATCTTGGTATACTTGATTTAAATGAGAATTTGGCACATAATAGAACACAATAGAGACAAAGGATTCATGTAGCCGACCCCACCTAGTGGGATTAAGGCTTGTTGTTGTTGTTGTTGTTGTTGTACCTGGATGAATTAAGCATAATTTATATTAACTGGGTTCCTAAGTTCATTATAAAGGCAAGCCTCCATAGTTAATTATATTCTAAGGAAGGTGAATTTCTTAGGAATACTCTTGATTAAAGTAGGTAATTGTTATCTCCAAAGATTTTAAGGCTAGACTATTAAAGAATTGTCTATTTTGGAAAATCAAATGGGATTGTTCAATTGGAAAGACTTATTTTGGAATCTGAAGGAAGGTAAGTAGAGAGCACGCGTGATACTAAGAAGCCTAGTAAGTGCTCCAACCAATCTTATGGTGAGGATTTATATATTTGAGAGTGAAGAGATTTATTTATTAGAGTTGAATTTTATTAAATTGCTAAGTCTTATAATCCATCAACACAAGGTTGTGGAAATGCCTAAGAGGTGAGGATTTGTACTTGTAACCCAAGGAAAATAACTACCTTGGATCCTAAATCTAAGGACCTTTAGTACAGACTAAAGCTTGACCTAAATCTAAGCGATAGGTGGACATAAAGGTTTACCTCCATAAGAGAGAGTAGACCATCCGACTTCTGGACTTACAATTTTTTGGAGTGGTCGCCAGCTAACTCCTCATATGATTTTAAAATCATGTTGTCCATTCTTATATATTGCAAGATATTTGGGCTATTTTTGATTTAGAAAAGAGACTAAAGTCCTTAAACCCACTCCTTAAGAGACTAGAGCATGAGTGGTATGAATAATGACTTAATCTAATGCCAAAATCTTTTTAAATTTTATTAAAATTTTGACACTTTATTTTGACAAAGGCTTTAGGATTTTTATATGCCTAAATGCATCATGAAATGGATTATTGGCTAAATCAGAAGAGAAAGAGGGTGAAGCTCCATCAGTAGGGGTTGCTCTCATGGGTCAACCGGTCCCTATGTCTATAAGAATGGAGGCCCTCATTTTACAAGAGTGGTTTAAGAGGCATGCATGATGTGAGACATACAAGATTAAGCTAAGGGGTTGCTAATGTTTATAATTATCTTATTTAAAACTTGGGCTTTATGATGAGGTTATGAGTTGTTTAGAATTCAATTATGAGTGATTAGTTACGGTAGAAAATTTATTTTATCTTAAGAGCCTAACACATCCAGGCCACACATTAAAGCATCAATCATAACAAAATATGAAAAGCATGTTATTTCTAATATGGAATCTAAACAAATCATAAATCAATCTTCATAAATTATCATAAAAGAATAAAAGGTTGGTGCAGACATGTACCACCGTACAACCTAAAAAGAGAAAAGATGGGTAGCCAAGCTCTACCCTTATATAACCCAAGAAATGAAAGAATAATTACAATTGTATTAAATGCTATGGGGGTCTTCATTCTTCCATTTCCTCAATTTGATTCTTCCTTCTTTAATTTAGATGTGCTTCCTTCAAAGGCATCACAGGGCACCCTAAGACAAAGCTTTCTGGCCACTGCTCATCCTAATCCCCTCCATCCTATAACATTAATCATAATTCTTATTACAAAATTACATTGAAAATAGAGAAAGTAAATCTAACTGCACTTGCAAAATAAAGGTTAGCTAAACACACATACAATCCCACACATATATATGTGTAATTTGGACTTAGCACCCTATACATGGGTAATAAAGCCCACATATCCTAGCTTGGATTATGCTTAGGGTTTAAGAAACCTGTAAAGAGAGCATTTATATTTATTTTAAGCATCCCATAAGCATAATCCCTTGCAGAAAATATGATTAGGCTAATATCAGCATATCATCCAGTCTTCAAAGCATACACTCTAACATTTAGTCAAAAATAATACATCATAAAACAAAACATACATCACGTCATACACCATCCTAACTTAGGATTAGAAGTGGTGACTTAGTTCTAATGTTGATTGTGTGGTAGGTCTTGTTAGGCATTAGTGTTGTATTTTCTAAATATATAGAAGGATTCAATTTAACATGAAAGGTTGATTTCACTTGAAGTTGTTTAATTGATTTGAGAATTTTAATTTATGTTTTCTTTTGTTTCATTTGATTACACTTAGCAACTAAGTGTTATAAAGAGAGGAAAAGAGGATTTCCCTTTTCAATCCCCATCTTAAGCCACTTCTAAAGCACATTAATTTGATTTAATTCTCTTTAGTGAATGGCTTATTAAATGATTTACATAATCCTAAGTTTTGGTTCGCTTTAAATAATCCTATTCAATATGAAAGGCTTCTTAAGATTAATTTAATTGAATTACTACCACATGACATATATTAAATCATTCCTTTCCATCACATGTAACATACATATGATTTAATCCTAAGTGTATTTATACATGCAACATATTTGAACACTCTTAAATGATGAACGTATGTGAATGTTTAAAATTTTATACTTATTATTCAATTGAATTATTTAATCATGTTGATTTAACGCTCATCCAAATTATTATACAAAAATACATAGGGATGAAACTAATAGGTACGTGCCATTATTAAACCAAGGAAGTGAGGTAATTAATTGACCTCCTTGAGGCTAACTAAAGTCGTATACATGAACATAGGAAGTAAACTCCAAATCATATGGATAATTAATTCAACCACTTAGTCAATTATAAATGAATGCAATTTTAATATAAAAGGGGATTTTCACTCATTAATCACATATAAATACACATGTATAAAGACATAAAAAGGTACACGATGTTGTTAAACAAGAGAAGTGAGGTAATCAAATGACCTCCTTTGGGCTAGCTAAAGCCTCGCATTCCTGGTATGCCTAGAATATATACTTACTTTTCTTAAATACATAGGGATGTATACATAAATGAAAGAAAGAAAACCATGCAAAGACCATATTTTTGTTTGATTGAATTATTTATGTATATCAATTAAAGCTCTATCCAAATTCTAATGTTGAAATACATAAGAATGAAATCAAATGGGTGCTGCATTATTAAACAAGGGAAGAGGTAATCAAATGACCTCCTTGGGGATAACTAAAGCCTCATGTTTTGAGATGTCCGACTATATACCCATTACCATTCAATCTTATATAAATCAACACATGAATAGAGAGAACTCATCATTCATACACTTAAGCTATAAGCACATGCATTTCTTATGTATTTATAACTAGCATCATAACACACATTATTATTCATTTATAAGCTTTTGAAAAAAACATTCAGATTTAATAATGATAATAGCCACACATATATTAAATTAAATCAACACATGCAAGCTTACATAAAATAAAACCATTTGATTTAATTAATTTTGAAAAGATGAATGTATGATTTCAAATGACATACAATATTTAACATGGTTGAAAAAGAATAAATAAACATAAGCACATGATTTCTTTCAACCAAACTAGTTCCTAAGGATAATCAAATCAATAATATTATTTAAAGCAAATCAAATCTTCTTTATTAATTAAGTTTTGGATTTAATTTAATTTAAAGAGGAGAAGAGAAAATATCACTTGTTATTTTATACCCATTCCCATATTGATGATTTAATTTAGTTTAAGGAAATATAATTAAGTTTATTTTATGGGTTAATTAAGTTGAACCCTTAGTTAGATCAATTAATTACCCTTACCTATGTCACCTTAAAGTAAAAACTAAATAATTAAGTTTTGGATTTAATTAATTAAGTTATTTAATTAATTAGTTAAATCTTAATTGATTTGATTTTAACTAATGGAATGAACTTAGGAAAAGAGGTTAAGAAAGAGGTCTTAACTCTATTCCATAGTTCACTTACTATTGAACAATGATTGATAAACTTTATTAACCAATTTATTACTATTCATGGGACTAATTAATCATTAATTAACTTAAAAGTGTAATTAAGGTTTAATTAGTAAGCTTTCTTAATTAAGTAAGCAATAAATCCCAAGAAAATCATGGGAGGTAGAGATCATCCCATTAAATTGACCACAAAGTTTGGGATTAGTTGCTCAAGTAATAAAGAAGTAATTAAGCTAATTAATTTTATAATTAAACCATAATTAAAGTTTAATTATTGTTCAAAATTAATTAAGATCATTTTAAAATAATTCTCCTATAATATACCTTTAAAATGAGTATTTATTTTTATTTTTTTATTTTTCTATGGTTTATTATGATTTTTAGAAGTTTCATCCATTAAAAATGATTAATCAGTGCAAATTAAAGCCTAATCGCATCATTTCCATGTGGCATATTGATGCATCACACTTTCCATGTGGCACCGTAGAATTGACTATTTAAAACTTATCCGACTCAACGCTTATGTGGCAGCAATGGACATGCTTTCTTGTGCACCATTCGATCTAAGATCACACGACTATGATTAATCCTACGGTGCAAAAGGATTAAATCAGATTAATCTAACAAATCTAATCATGACTATTCATTCTGATCACGTAGAACGGATGGTGCATGATTTATCATCACATGAGCGAGGGAGAACAGAGTCCATTTGCCATTGCTTGCTTGATCCGAGCTTACCCGAGCTCAGATCAACTCTAAAAGGATCCCACACCTTCATGATGTCGATCGAAGAGGATCCAACAGTCAAGATCACATGGGATGAAAGTTTTATTCAGAAGCTCTAACTCATTTTTGCCTAAGGATCTATTTTAATGACATACCTTATTAGAGCTCAAGACCGGTGGAAAATCTAATTAAGGAAGCTTCGTCTAGTAGAGATGAAGCCATATTGATTAGTACATGCCTTAATTTGGTGTAGTTTGCTCAGAAGACCAACACCCATTGCTTGGGAGGCTGGCATTGATCAAAGTCCTATCTCAAGTGGTCGGGGAGCTTGGGAGAAGATTCGTTCTTACTCGATGGGTTCTGGGGATGGTGTGTGTTAAGTTAATTTGATTTCTATAGAGTTTGAGTAAGTTGGGATCGAAAGAGGGATGTCCTATTTCAGCTCAAGTGAAATTAGCAATGGGGGAGCTCGGGATCTTGGAAATGGCTCTAAGATGTTCGCCTTGGCATGCTAGGTTTCTCGAGGTCTCGTTTGCTGGAATGAAGGGGAGGGGAAGGGGTATACCCCTCCTCCTCTCTTGATGGTCGATCAAATTTGGTTCTGTCCGATCACCTCAAAGGGACATGGGTGGCAAGGAAAGGATAAGGTGGCTTAGTTTGGTTGGTGGAAGGTGTGGAGGTGGGATGAATCATGGGTGTCCTATGGGTTTTAAATGCTTTAATATGGAGGGTGAGGAAATTTCACCTCCCATGGGTCATGGACAAACCAACCACCCCTTGGGTTAGGTTGGGCAGTGTCCTAGGTGTGTAGGTGGACCATTGGGAGAGTGCCTAGTGGCCAAGGAATGAAAATGACCACTTACATGAGTGATTTATCTCATGTGATACCCTTGACCTAAGAGTATAATGGTCATTTGTCATTAGATTTGATTTGGTCAGATTTGAAATGAGTGAAAAGTGGGTTAGCCCAAATTTCAAATCAATTGTAGTTGATTTGGTTTAATTTGGCTCAATTTGACTCATTTAGGTCAAATTAGGTTAGGTTGGGTCAAGTTGACCAATTGGTCAAATTGGGTCAAACTAAGGGTCGGGTCAAGTTCATATGATCATTTGGGATGTATTGGTGTCATTGGTTTGATTTGATTTTAACTCATTTGAGTTCAAATGGGTCAAATGGGTTAAGTTGACCAATTTGACCAATTTGGCCAAATTGGCTTGGTTAGGTGTTGGTTTGGGTTTGGTTGACCTATTGAAGATGATTTTAGGCTTTGGTTTCACTTAATTTGGGTTTGGTTTTAATTTAGGCCAACTTAATCATTTAGGTGAATTTGGGCTAAGTGGGTCAATTGGGTCTAATCATGGATTTAGTCAAGTTCAACAATCAATTTGGAATGGGCTTAAGCCATTGGTTACAAGCAATTTGGTTTATGTTTTGATTTGATCCAATTTGGTCTCTTAGGTCAATTTGGGTCAACTTGGGTCAAGAGGGCCAATTGGGCTTGGTTTGACTCAATTGAAAGTCAAGTCATGCTCAAATATTGATTTTGAGTTGGTATGAATCATTAGTTTAAAGGGATTTGGCTTAGGTTGCAATTTGGCTAGTTTGGGTTCTTATGGGTTAAGAAGGTTGACTTGATCAAAAAATCAAGTTGACTTAGTTTGATCCAATTTGTGACCAATGATTAACCTAGGGTGATTAATAATCATGATAGGAGGTTTAGGTAGGCTTGGTTCAATCTAATTTGGGTAGGATTAGAACTTAGCTCAAATAGGTCAAATTGGCCACTTTGGGTCAAGTAGACCAATTGGGTTTAGTTGGCTTGATTTTGGGTTGAGTTTGATTTAGTTGAGTTTATATATAGATTTGGGATTGATATATAAATTCAATTGCAATTGATTTGGGTTTGGATGAGTTTTGGTTCATTTGAGGACTTCAAGTCAAATGGCCTAAGTTGGGTTTGACTTGGGTTGATTTTGGTTTGGCTTAATGATTGTAGATTTCATTTATATTTGTGAATATGCTTGAAGGTATGATTGATTCATTAGAAAATCCATTTAATTGGGTTTGAGTTGAGTGGATTTTTGGCTAAGTCCATGGAAATGATTTATGTGGCTTAGGAATGATCTTGATTTAGTTTGATTTAGTTTTGATGACTTAAATGTATAATTCATTTATATTTGTGAAGATGATTGAAGTTATGATTGCTTTCTGAGAAAATCAATTGAGTTTGAAGGAAAACATGGCTAAGCTCATGAAGGTAGGTCCTATGGCTTAGATTTGGATCTTGATTTAATTTGATTTAGTTTAATTTAATTTTGATCATTTGAATGTGGATTTGATTTATATTTAGGAAGATGATTGGAGATATAATTTGATTATGATAAAATAAATTGATTTTGGATTGATTTGGATGAGATTTTGGCTAAGTTCATGAAATAGATTCAAAGGACTTAGGAAAGATTTCAAGTTTGAATTTGATCATGGGCTTCAATCATTTGGTTTTGGAATTTGGGTTTGGATTTGGAGTTGAATTTGATGTTTGAATTGAATTTTAGGTTTGGTTTGAGTAGGTGAACATGGATTGGATTTGCATCATGTGGTAGGTGAATCTCCTTAATCCTTATGGCATGGCTTAATCCTATGATTAATCCTTTTAAGTCTCTAGGCTTAGGTTGAGTATTCATTTAATTGCTAGAAGTTTCTTATGACTAAGAAAGTCTTAGTGTCAAGAAGAGTCCTAGATCCATGATGATGAGATTGAGAACTCACTCCAAAAGTGAGGTCAATAAAAGGACCCCCAATAGGTGTGGTGTAATTGACAAGGCGCACCGCACGTATTGGCATTGACCGAGACGATCAATAATGTCCAAAAGATTGCAAGAGCTAATAGAAATGATCTATACCTAAACCTGAAAGGTAGATAGAATCATGATCTTAGTGCAATGGAACTCAACTCATGCTAAAGGCATAAGAGAAGAGAATCCACTAGGGATTAAGAATAAACTTGTTTGATTTGAATGGAGACTTATGGGAAGAAGATCTGCTGGAAATAAAAATCCAAATCCACTGGGGATAATAATCTATAATCTGCCAGGGACCAAGATCGAATTAATTTTATTTTATTTTGTTTTAATTGATGTGGAGGCATATCTGCTAAAGATATGGGCTCGAATCCGCTGGAGATTGGGTATGTGAACCTTCCATTAGGGACGCAGGTTCAAGCTATCTGTGAGAATTTAGATTTGAGTTTGATTTCAAATATGATTTGTTTGGTGGTGTATCCACTGGGGAATATAAAGGTTTGATTTTGATTTGATTATATATGATTTGGGGCTCCACTAGGGAGAAGAATGTGATTTAACTCCACTAGGGAGAACCAAATTGGGTTTAATTTAATTTGTATTAACGTATGGACCCTATGAGTGTGTGATGGACCCACTAAGAAGGGGCTATATCAGCCTTGACCTATCTCAGATTTACAAATCCAAAGGGCTAGTCTACCGGCTACGAGGTAAAACTAACCAACCTAATGGTTTCCTTTCGATGTGCAATGATTGTGTTAGGAAGAAGGCGTGTAGACTTACATCTTCCAAAATGGGGAGCAGCCACTGGGCTGATCTGTTGGATGCGCAATAAGTCAAACTCAACCTAGGGCAACTACTAAGAGAGTGACACTGGGGATCTTACCTCAACTTAAAAGCAGTCAAAATTAATTTCAATTTAATTTTATGTGATTTGATATGGTTTGTTTGAATTGATTTATTTTAATTTGATTTAGTTTGATTTCAAATTGGGGGCATAACCACTGAGGATATGAACTCTGTCGAATTTGATATATTTAATTTATGGACCTTGTCGGTTTGTAATGGACCCATTGAGAAGGGGCTATATCGGCCTTATCCTATTTCAGATTTACAAATCCAAAGGGATAGTCTACAGGCCGCGAGGTAGAGCTAGCCAACCTAAGGGTTTGCCTTTTGGTGTGCAACAACTGTGCTAGGAAGAAAGCATGGGGACTTTCATCTTCCAAAGTGGAATAGTCACCGGGGTGGCCTGCTGGATGCATAACAGGTCGAATTTCACCTAGGGAGACTACTGAGTGAATGCCGCTGGGGACTTATGTCAACTCAAGAGTAGTCAGGCGTTTGTTACAGGGAGTTTTGCTGACACTGCCTTAAAGATAGGATGCCTGCTTGGGAAAAGGTGTCACTGCGGGGCATTCTCCTAATCCACAAGCGATATATGTTATTTGTTTATATATTTTTGTGGACCCTGTTGGTCTGCAAGGGACAACATTGAGAAGGGGCTATGTTGGCCTTGTCCTATCTCAAACTTATTGGACCAAGGGAGAATTTGCATATCTACAGGATGGATTTTCCAACCACAAGGGTGATTACTAGGAAAGGGGAACTGCCCAATCCGATAGTAACCCGGGTAATGTAGAAATAGGGTTGCAAAGGACGTGATCCAAATAGAGTGTCCATAGGGGAGTAACCGTTGGGGGCATTATCCTGAGTCCTGGAAAAGAAAGCCTATAAGTGTATGGTGTCCAACTAAAGGAGAAAGTGTAGCAGACTTACATCTGAGAGTGTGTATCCAGGGTGGGTCATGCGAGAAACCAATAAACCTAAGATGCCCATCGGTGTGCAACGATCACTCAGAAAGAAAGCATGAAGACTTATAACTTTCCAAGCAGAACTGATCATCGGGACAACCTGTCATCCGCTAGACAGGGACTACCTGACATAGGGAAATTACCAAGTGTGTGGGGGGTCCCACAGGAGGACTAAACACAAACTTGAAGTTATCAGGAGAAAAAGAGCCACTAGGGGGGCTTACCATAAGCCATAAATATACTCGACCGAGTCCGTGCACGATGGCTAGTTTAAGAAGAAAGCGTAGCAGACTTACATCCTCTCAAATGAAGCCAACATCAGGTAGCTTACCGGTCGCACAGTAAGGCCTGCCAAAACTAACATGGCGCTCGTTAGTGTGTAGTAGTTAAGTTGGGAGGAAAGCATAGAAAACTTACATCCTCCAAAGCAAGAAGACCACTAGGGTGACACACTAGTAGGGTAGCATGACAGCCCGACCCAGAGCAGCTACTAAGTGAGTGCTGTTGGGGGCGTTATCCCAACTCGAAGTAGCTCGAGATAAAAGATATGTATTTATTTTATATGTTTGTGTGTAGTTTGTGTTTGTGTTGTGTCGATGAAGGATAGGACTTCGCTCAGGTTCCTTACACCTACCCTAAATACATCGTGGCAGATTCCCAAATAAATATTTTCTCAATATGAAAGAAATGAAGTCGAATTAGGATTTTTATTGATGATAATTATTTTCAAAATGATTTATGAATAATATTTCTTTAAGTAGAGCCTGTTGATTAGAAGCATTGGGCACTCTCCCTTATGATTAATAAGCTGATAAGGTCCTCCTTGGTAGGCCTTCTCTATGGCAAAAAAGCCTTCCCAAGTGGGTTTAAACTTGCCTCCCATATTGCGATGGAAAACAATTGGTCTCCATAGAAGTAAAAGAAGCTCTCATACTTGAAAAGCTTTAGGACGGACCAACCTATTGTGAGCTTGAATTATTTTGGCTTTGTATAACTCGAGGTTTTGGTATGCTCGTAAGTGCCTCTCCTACAAACCTTCAAGCTTTTCTAACCACAATTTTGCATATTGTTATATTATGATCTTGCTACCCATAGCTATCCTTAGTGATGGGAGTTGGACTTCTAAAGGTAGAATGACTTCAGACCCAAACATTAAGGAGAAAGGGTAGACTGAGTTGGTGTTCTATAGGTGGTGTGGTAGGCCCACAAAGCTTCAACCAACTACTCATGCAATAATCGTTTATTATCATTAAGTATCTTCTTCAGTATTTGGATGAGAGTTTTATTGAAGTCTTCTACTAAGCCATTTGCCCTTGGGTAGTAGATGACAGAATATCTACAATCTATGTTGTGTCTCTGGGCAAAGTTATTGATCTTCGTGTTCTTGAATGAAGTATCTTTATCAGATATAATTCATCGAGGCTCCCCAAACCTTTATACGATATGAATCCCAAAAAACTGGAGCACATGCTAAGCTGTGACCTCTCTGAGCAGAATCACCTCCACCCATTTGGAAAAGTACTATGTAGCAACTAGGATAAATTGATGACCTTTAGAAGGAGGATCAATCGGACCCACTATATCAGTACCCCAACACTTGAATGGCCATAAGGCCAATATAGGATATATAATGTTAGGTAGTTGATGTAGGACCACATCATGTATCTAACACTAGTCGCATCGCCTAGCTACATCCATGCAATCTGTGATCATCAATGGGCAGTAGTATCCTAGTCTCTTAATCTTGGCTTTCATCGTTGGACCAGATTGGTGGGCTCCACATAATCCTAAGTGTACATCAGTGATGATCTTATGAGCTTCATGTTTGTTTAAATAATGTAACCATATATGATCAAAAGACCACCGATATAAGGTGCCATCCACGAGAGTGTAAGAAAGTGCTCTCTGCTTCATCTGATGGGCTTGGGACTTCTCTTGAGGTATTGCCTCTATTTAGATAATCAATGAATGGTTGCCTCCAATCTAACTCCTCATCCTTCTTTGCAACAATAACCTCCCCTTCAAGAGAGTATCTTTCAATGAGTTCAGTATCAATAAGGGATAAAACTTGTCTATTTTAGACCCTTATTGATATGGACTCATCTTCCTAACATGTCAACTCCTTGATAAATTAAGCTAAAGCATTTGCTACAACATTTTGTCCTCGAGGATTCTTATAAATGGTAACCTCTGAGATTTGGGCAAACAACTTCATAGTGTAGTTATCATAGTGATGGTGCATAGGCTTTAGGACCTTTTTAGAACCCTATGATTTGATTGAAGACTAGTTGAGAATCACCATAGATATTGATGTTTTGGATTCTTAGAGTAATGGCTAACTCCAGACTGGTAATCAAAGCCTAATACTCAGCTTCATTATTGGTGTAAGGATTGGACAGGTGATATGAGAATCTCATCACATTACGTTCTAGAGTTAGGAGAAATACTCCAACCCCTACCTTTCCTGGAAGAGCATATTATGGTTCTTCTCTTCTTTAAGAGGAAGTAGCACCATCAAAGTACATCTCCCAGCGGTGAATGCTAGTGTCCCCAAAGTTCATGATTTGTTCATCCGGGAGGTCATCACTAAGAAAAGAGTCAGTAGGAAGTGGGTGTGGTGCTAAGAAATTCGCAAGTGCTTATTTTTTCACTGTATGGAGGGATATGAAAAGTGATATCCAAATACAATAGAATCATGGACCAACGTGCAAACCGTCTGAATAGCATCGGCCATGTCATGAGATATTACAGTGGGTTGATTCTAAAGATCAAGTTCACCTTATGAGAAAGCATGTAATGCCATAGCTTTTGGGATGCAAAGATTAAAGCTAGGCAATGCTTCTCAATGGGTGGATAATTTTCTTCAGTAGGGATTAGACAATGACTGAGGTAGTAGAGACCATTTTCATTTTCTTCATCATTGGCTTCGGCTGACAAAGCGCCAAGGGAATCATTTAATGTAGTAGTGTAAAGTATGAGTGGCTTGCCCGAGATAGGGGCTGCTAGAACTGGCAGCGTCATCAAGTAGTGTTTGATGTCTTTGAAGGCATGCTAACACTTATCATCCTACTTGAACTTGGCATCCTTTTTGACAAGTACTGAGAATGGTTAGCATCTTCTTGATAGGTTAAATATAAAGTATCTTAGATACGCCAACTTCCCTTGGAATAATCTGAGTTGAGTTAAAATTTTAGGGGGTGGCATTTCCAATATCACATTGATCTTCTCTAGATCGATTTCGATTCCCCGGTGTTAGACAACAAGCCCAAGAAATTTTCCTGAAACTACTCTAATTGCACACTTAAAGGAGTTCATTTTAAGGTTAATTTGTCTTAAGCTTTCAAAAAATACTCTCAAGTCAAATAGATGGCATTCCTTTTCTTTACTTTTCACTATGAGATCATCGACATAACACTTGACTTGATGATGAATGAGTTCATTGAAGATTCGAGTCATGGATCGCTGGTATGTAGCACCGACATTTTTAAGGCTGAAAGGCATGACCTTATAGTTATAGTTTTTGATCGGGGATCTAAAAGTAGTGTTTATTTTATCTTTGGGGGCCATCTTTATTTTGTTATATCCAGATGAGCCATCCATGAAAGAGAATACTGCATGAGATGAGGCAATGTCCACCATTAGCTCTGGGATTGGTAGTGAAAATTCATCTTTTGGACATGCCTTATTTAGATCCCTAAAATCGATGCATATGCGAATTTGGACATTATTGACCTTACTTTTGAAGTTAGGATCCAATATTTCCATCTTAGACTTAGGAGACTTCTAGACATTAAGATTTCCCTAGTCTTAAGACCATTCTAATATTTAGGTAAACACTTAACTTATGCTTAGAGACTTAGAAGGGTTAACCATAGGATTAGGTTATGTCTTAGGGATTTGGATAATCTACCTACCCTATAACCCAAATCTAATCCATGTTCAACTTCTCAAGCCAAACCTCAAGTTCAATTCAAACATCAAATTCAAATCTAAATACAAACCGAAATTCCAAAATCGAATGATTGAAGCCCATGATCAAAATCAAACTTGAAATCTTTCTTAAACCCTTTAAGCTAGCTTTATGAACTTAGCTAAAATCTCATTCAAATCAAACCCAAGTCAATTGATTTTTTGATAAATCAATCATATCTTCAATCATCTCTATAAATATAAATCAAATTTACAATCACATGACCAAAACTAAATTCAAATCAAACCAAAATCCAAACCTAAGCCCTACGCCCTACCTTCATGAACTTAGCCAAATCTTAAGCCAAATTAATCCATAATCAATTGAAGTTCTCATAATCAATTTATGCCTTCAATCACCTTCACAAAAATAAATGAAATATACATTTAAATCATCAAAACTAAATCAAAATATAAACCTAACCATATGACCCAACTCCATGGACTTAGCCAAATTCCTTCAATCAGAACTAAATTCAAACTATTTTCTCATGAATAAATCATACCTTCAATCATATTCACAAATATAAATGAAACTACAACCATCAAGCCAAACTAAAATCAATCCAAGTCAAACCCAACTTAACCCTTTTGAGTTGAAATATTCACATGAACCAAAAGCCATTTGAACCTAAACTAACTGCAATTGAATTTATATGTCAATCCCAAATCCATATATAAACTCAACTAAATCAAACTCAACCCAAAATTAAGCAAACTAAACCTAATTGGTCCACCTAATCCGAAGTGGCCAATTTGACCTATTTTAGCCATGTTCCAACCCTACCCAAATTGGATTTAACCAAGCCCACTAAGACCTCCTATCATGATTGTTGATCACCCTTGGTTAAATTATCATAAATTGGGTCAAACCAAGTAAACTTAGTCCTTTGACCAAGTCAACCCCTTAACCCATATAAACCCAAACTAGCCAAATTGCAACCTAAACCAAATCCCTTGAAACCAATGATTCATACCAACTCAAAATCAATATTTGAATATGACTTGACCTTCAATTGAGTCAAACCAAACCCAATTGGCCCTCTTGACCAAAGTTGACCCAAATTGATCTAAAAGACCAAATTGGGTCAAATCAAAATATAAACCAAATTGATTACAACCAATAGCTCAATTTCATTCTAAATTGACTATTGAACTTGACCAAAGCCATGATTGGACCTAATTGACCTACTTAGCCCAAATTTACCTAAATGGTCAAGTTTTCCTAAATCAAAACCAAATCTAAATTAATTGAAACCAAAGCCTACAATCATCTTCAATTGGTCATCAAACACCAAACCAACACCCAACCCAAGCCAAATTAGCTAATTTGGTAAAATTGGTCAACTTAACCCATTTGACCCAAATGAACTCAAATGAGCCAAAATCAAATCTAAGCCAAACTAGACAAACCAATGACACCAACACATCCCAAATTATCATATGAAATTGAAACAACCATTGGTTTGACTCAATTTGACCAATTGGTCAACTTTACTCAACCTAACCCAATTTGACCTAAATGAGTCATATTGAACCAAATCAACTCCAAATCACTTGAAATTTGAGCTAACCCACTTATGGCTCATTTCAAATCTTCCCAAATCAAATGAAATGCTAAATGACCATTTTACCCTTGGCTCAAGGGTATCACATGATACAAATCACTCATGTAAATGGTTATTTCCATTCCTTGGCCACTTGAGACCCTCTCAATAGTCCACCTAAGCACTAAGGACACTTCCCAACCTGACCCAAAAGGTGGTTGGGTCGACCATGACCCATGGGAGGTGAAATCACGTCACCTCCCCCATTGGTGCATGTGGAAACCCAAGGACACCCACTAATCTCTCTTGGCAGCCACCTCCCAAGCTTTGGCCAACCAAGCAAATCCACCTAGGATGATTCACTGTGATCCTCAGCCACCACCAGTAACCGGACATCCACAAAAATCCAAATAAAGCTGAGCCATCTAATCTTGGGAATGAGGGGGGTATAACCCTCTCATTTCAATCTAAACAAGAGAGAGAGCCTTAGTGTGAGCTAGAGAATCTTGAGGAGAGTATCTTAAAGCTTTCTAAAGTGTTTCCCGAGCTCCCCAAACTCCCCATTATAGGATTTCTTCAAGCTAAAGTAGGGCACTCCTCCATTTGATCCCATTTTCTCAAACCTCCACCAAAGTCAAAATAACTGCACACACAGCATTCGTAGAGCTCGATGAGCAAGAATGAATCTTCCCCTGAGCTCCCTGATGATCAGAGATAGGACTTCGATCAACGCCAGCCTCCCAAGTTTTGAGCGTTGGTCTTCCGAGTGAACTACACCAAATCAAGGATCATGCTGATCAATAAGGCTTCATCTCCACTAGACGAAGCTTCCTCAATCAGATTTTCCACCTGTCTTGAGCTCCAGTGATGTATGCCATTAAAATCTACCTTGGGTGAAAAAATTGTTGGAGATTTTTGAAGAAAATGTTAATGTCGTGTGATCTTGACCGTTAGATCCCCTCCATTCAATGTCATGAAGGTGTGGGATCCTTTTGCAGTTGCTCCGAGCTTGAGAAAGCTCATATCACATGAGTTATGACAGACAGACTCTATTCTAACTCGCTCGCATGATGATAGATCATGCACTGTCCATTCCACGTGATCAAAATGGATGGTCGTGATTAGATCTGCTAGGTTGATCTGATTTAATTCTATTAAGCCATGAGATTAATAGTAGCCATCCGATCTTAGATCAGACCGTGGATGAGAAAGTGTATTTGTCATCGCCACATAAGTACTGAGTCAGATATGTTTTAGGTAGCCAATCCTGCAATGCCACGTTGAAAGCGCGTTGCATCAACACGCCATGTGGCGCTAATGAGATTAGGCTTTAATTAGGCTTAATTAATCATTTTAATGGCTAAAACTTTAAAAAATCATAACAAATCATAGAAAAATAAAAAATACAAATAAATACTCATTTTAAAGGTATTTCAGAGGATAATTAGTTAAAAATAATCTTAATTTACTTTTAATAGTAATTAATATTTAGTTAGAGTTTAGTTAAAAATTAATTAGCTTAATTACTCCTTAATAATTTGAGAAATTAATCTCAAATTTTATGGGTTAATGTAATGGGATGACCTCTGCCTCTCATGATTTTCTTAGGATTTATTGCTCACTTAATTTGGAAAATTGACTAATTGAATCCTAATTACTCTTTTAAGTTAATTAATGATTAATTAATCTCATGAACAACAAATTGGCTAATTAAGCTTATTAATCATTTCTCAGCAATAGATGAACTAAGGAATAGGGTTGGGAGCTCTTTCTTAGCCTATTCCCTTAAGTTCATTTCACTTTTTGAAAATGAAATTAATTAAGGTTTAATTAATTAATTATATCGCTTAATTATTTAAATTGAAATCATAATCAGATTAGATTAGATTAATTAAATTATGGGGTAAATCTTTAAGTGTTTAATAACCTAAATAAGTTTAATGAAATTATAGTTAGCCCATATGTGAGGGAAACCATAAGAATAATTAATTAAATTCTTTAATTTAATTAATCGTTAATGATGAGCCAATTGCATTAGGCCCCTTTAATTTCTTAGGATCATTGCTAATTTATCTGCATATCATGTTGGGTCATAATTATTTAGATAATTATAGTAGGGTAACATATGAATAGGTTAATTAATATATTTAATGTATACTATAACTTAACTAATTCATAAAAATCAACTTAATTACATGTCATTAAACCAAGTTAATTAACAAATATGGGAATGGCTTAGGATCAGCAAACTTCTTCTTCATATCCTTAAATCAAATCAAAACATGAAATTAAAATAATGATATTAAGAAAGCTTTGGTCAACTATAAATGGCTTTATCTAATATTATTGTCCTTAGGAATTAGTTTGATTGAATGAAATCATGTGTTTATGTTTATTCGTTCCTTTTCAATCATGTCAAATGTTGTATGTCATTTTAAATCATACATTCATCTTCTCAAAGTTAATTAAATCAAATGATTTTCTTTTTATGTAAGCTTGCATGTGTTGAATTAAGTTATAATATGTGTGGCTATTATCATTAATAAATTCAAATTATTTTTCTAAATTTTATAAATCAATTACATTGATTAGGGTGATAACAATTATGAATATATATAGGCCTTGCATATGCTTATATCTTAGGTATGTGAAGTAAAGCTTTCTTTTCGTTAATTTATATATGGTTTTACATGTATTTGAAGGTTAATAAGCATATAGTCTGGACATCTCGGGAATACGAGGCTTTAGCTAGCCACAAGGAGGCCATTTGATTACCTCACTTCCTTAGTCAATAACAATACACACTTATTTGATTTCAATCATATGTGTTTCTACATTAGAGTTTAGATGGAACTTTATTTCACATACATAAATGTTTTAATGAAATAGAAATATAATTTTTTCATGGTTTTCTTCCAATTATTTACATATACACTCATGTGTAGTGAGATACAAAATTATACAGTCCGGACATCACGGGAATACGAGGCTTTAGCTAGCCCCAAGGAGGTCATTTGATTACCTCACTTCCCTGATTAATAAAGGGACGTACTTGCTCATTTCTCTTTACATGTGTATTTATGTGTGGCGAAAGGATAAAAATCCCTCTTTTTCTATTAAAAATAGAATGCATGCATCCATAATTGGCTAATTGATTGAATTAATTAATCATGTGACTTAGAGTTATTTCTTTCTTATGTTCATGTGTACAAGCTTACATAGATTCGAATGCAAATGGGTATATAACCTGGACATCCCGGGAATATGAGGCTTAGTTAGTCCTAAGGAAGTCATTTTATTATCTCATTTCACTAGTTTAATAATGGCATGTACCTATTTAATTTCATCCCAATGTATTTTTTTATTTGAATTTCGATAGAGCTTTAAATTAATATGATTAAATAATTCAATTGAATGAAAAGTATAAAATCCAAACATACACATTCATTCATTATATAAGTGTGCTAAAACATATTGCATGTATAGATATGCTTAGGATTAAATCATATGCATGTTACATCTAATGGAAGGGAATGGTTTGATATATGTCATGTGGTAGTAATTCAATTAGATTAATCTTAAGATGCCTTTCACATTGAATAAAGTTACTTAAAGTGAACCTAAACTTAGGATTAATTTAAAAATGTGTAATAAGCCATTCACTAAAGAGAACTAAATCAAATTAATATACTTTAGAAAGTTCTTAAGATAGGGAAGAAAGAAGGCAATCCTTCTTTCCTCTCTTTATAATACTTAGTTTCTAAGTGTAATCAAATGAAACAAAAGAAAACACAAATTAAAATTCTCAAATAAATTAAATAACTTCAAGTGAAATCAACCTTTTATGTTAAATTGAATCCTTCCAAACTTAGAAAGATATAACTCTAATTCTTAGTTAGACAAGCCACACAAAGCCTTAACACACACATTAGATCTAAGTCACCAATTCTAACTCTTTGTTAGGGTGGTGCATGATGTGATGAATGTTCTATTTTTTGATGTATTATTTTAGACTAGATGTTAGTGTGTGTGATTTGTAGACTGGATGGTAGACCATTGTTAGCCTATTCATATTTTTTTGTAGGGGATTATTCTTAAGGGATTGCTTAAAAGTAAATGTGAATGCACTCTTTGCTGGTTGCTTAAACCCCTAAGCGTAATTCAAGTTAGGGCAGGTGAGCTTGGTTACCCATGTGCAAGGTGCTAAGTCTAAATTATACATATAACTGCTTGGATTGAATGTTTGTTTAGCTAATCTCTATTTTGCAAGTGTAGTTAGATTTACTTTTCATGTATAAAATATAATTTTTGTAATAGGAATTAGGATTAGTGCTATGGGGAATTAAGATGAGCTGTGGCTAGAAGGATTTATCCCGGGAGGCCCTGTGATGCCTTTGAAGCAAGCACAACCAAGTAAGAAGTGAAGATAAGGAGATATGAAAAATGAAGACACCCCATAGCATGTATTCATTCAAGTTGTAGTTATTATTTTATATTTTGGGTGTAAGGGTAGAGCTCGGCTACCCATTTTTTCTATTTTTTTGGGTTGTATGCGGTGGTACCTTTGCTTGTTATTCTTTTATGATAGTTTATGAAATTGATTGATGTTATGTTTAAACTATGCAATAGGATGGCATGCTATTTATAGTTTCGTCATAGTTGATGCATTAATTTGTGGTCTGGATGCGTTAGGCTCTTAGGATAAAAATAACTTTTTTACTCAACTAATCACTCATAACTAAATTTTAAACAACTCATAAGCTCACCATAAAGCCTAGGTTATAATCAAAATAATTAAAAGATTTTAGTTGTATGGTTGTATGTCTCACATCATGCATATCATCTTGAATCACTCTTGTAAAATGTGGGCCTCAATTTTTACACACATAGGGATCGCTTGACCCATGAGAGCAACCCTTATTGATAAAGTTTCACCCTCTCTCTTTTGATTTGGCTAATAACTTATTTTATCATGCATTTAGGCATATAAAAATCCCATGCTTTTGTCTAAAATGATGTGTCAAAAAAGTGAAATAAAATTTTAAAAGATTTTGCATTTGTAGATTAAGTCATCTGCTCATACCAATCATGCTCTAGTCTCTTAGGGAGTGGGTTTAGGACTTTAGTCTCTTACAAATTAAATAACTATCCTATCTATCTTGCAATTCATGAGACCAGACTACAATGGTTTTAAAATTATAGGAGGAGTTAGCTGGTGACCACTCCAGGCAGTTATAAGTCCAGAAGTCAGACTGTTTATTCACTCTTATGGAGGTAAACCCTTACGTCCTCCTATCGCTTAGATTTAGGTCATGCTTTAGCTCGTATTATATCATCTTAGATTTAGAATCTGAGTTAGATGTTTTCTTTGCGCTACAAGCATAAATACTCACCTCTTAGAAATTTTCACAACCTTGTGTTGGTGGATTATAAGCCCTAGCAATCTAATAAAATTCAACTCTAACAAATAAATCTCATTACTTTTAAATGTATAAATCTCATTCATAGGATATACTGGAATGCTCACTAGGCTTCCTAGTATCATGAGTGTTCCCTACATCTTCCCTTTAGATTCTAAAAATAAGTCTTCTCCTTTAACTTTCCCAATTGATTTTCCAAAATAAAATCAATCCTTTGATAGTCTAACCTTGAAGTCTTTAGAGATGATAATTATCTACTTTAATTGAGAGTATTCTAAGGAAATTTCAATTCCTAAGATATAATTAACTATGGAGGCTTACCTCCATAAGGAACTTAAGAACCTAGTTTAATATAAATTGTACTTTATTCATCCATATAAAGCAAGGGAAAAATCTCGGGTATATTCGAAGACCCGTCATGCTTTTGGAGTCTTTATTAGGTGACTAGGTCCATTATAGGGTGATGTCTCTATCTTTCAAGATAGTACATCATACTTCAATGTCATACCAATCACTTTAATAAGTATCCCCTATGATCTGTGTGGTGTCCCCCACATCAAAAAAATAAACACCATAGATTTTTTTGGTGACTCCCCTAAGGAGAGTTCCTCTCTCCATCTTTAGAAGGAAATTATTGTATCCAAGCATCGATAGTGGATTTATATTTTGTATAAGCCCAAGACTATCTTTCTCTCTATTGGCACTTAACTTATTTCACCCTTAAGGAAAGCTAGCTAATATCCTTTAAGTTTTAGGACCTCACTCCATATAGGTCTTGAAACCCCTATTGGGTTCCCCGATAGGTAAAAAATACATTAACTAATGAAAGGAGATGACTAAACTTAGAACCTCTTTACCACTAGCTTGGCAAGGCAAGTTTCATCCCATATTCAAGAAAGTTGCAATAAAATTCAAACTGAACAAGTAAAGTCTTTTGCAAAATTTTCCAAAAAGCACTTTCCTTAAATAAAATCATTTTTGAAATGCACTTCACATAACATAAAGTTTGCAAAATATAAAACTTTCAAATCTCTTTTCAAATAATAAAGACAATCAAACATTATTTAACATGCTTAAATTTGTTAAATGAGGATCCTTTTCAAAAAAATCAAAATAAAATATGCATCATCAAACCCTTTGCATGAATTTTCCAAAGCACATTTTTCAAAATAAAATCAATCAATCAACCAACTCCATTTAACATGCCCAAATTTGTTAAAAGAGAGTTCTTTAAAACGTTTCAAGCACATTTTTAAAAAATTAACCAACTCCACTTAACATACCTAAACTTATTATATGGAGTTCCATTTTCAAAATCAAAATAAAATCAAAATCAACATATCATTGAACTTCACTTAACATACCCAATTTTGTTAAGTGAGAGTTCTCTCTTTTCAAAAGCAACATCAAACACAAAATCAAAATATATTTGAACTCCATTTTGACATACCCAAATTTGCCAAATGAGAGTTCTTTTTTTAAAAAAATAAAATCAAAATCAACATATCATTGAACTTCACTTAACATACCCAATTTTGTTAAGTGCGAGTTCTCTCTTTTCAAAAGCAACATCAAACACAAAATCAAAATATATTTGAACTCCATTTTGACATACCCAAATTTGCCAAATGAGAGTTCTTTTTTTAAAAAAAAAATTAAAAAAAATTGAACTCTATTTAACATACCTAAATTTGTTAATTAGGTTTCCCTTTTTCAAAATCATGAAAACTAAAACACATTTTAATTTCATTTGACATACCCAAATTTGTCAAATAAGAATTCCATCATCAAACAACACATAAAACAAATTAAACTCTATTTAACATACCCACATTTGTTAAATAAGAGTTTCCCTTTTTCAAATCAAATTAAAACAAAATACCAAACATATTTGGAACCAACTTAGCATACCTAAATTTGTTAAGTAAGGAATCCATTTTCAAATCAAAATCAAATCAAATATATCAAACATATAATAATAACCCTCCCGAACAAAATGTTTTCAATGATTTTGAAACATACATTTGAGTCTCACTTAGCACACCAAATATGCTAAGTGAAGGTTCTAAAACCAAAATTCAAACAAAGTATAAACAGCAAATCTTTCTCTAAATTCTCTCCAAATGAATGAACCCCACTCAACATACCTAATATTATTGAATGTGGGTTCCAAATCAAAATCAAATCCTATGGAAAATTCTCTCCTCAAATATAAAAATCTCTCCAATTCAATGATCCTCACTTAGCATACCTAAATTTGTTAAGTGTAGGTTCAAATTCCAAGTCAAATCAAGAAGTCAATAATTGAAGGCAGCTATTAAGGCAAGGGTCTGATTCAGTTCTATTTTCAACAAATGCAGAGTTAGCAGTTCAATCCTTTGTTCACTTCTTTAGTTAGTCTTTCATCATGTCTTTTGGAAAGATGATCTTCTCCTTCCTATCTGGATAGTGGTAGTTTGCATAGGAAGGTCGTAGACATTACCTCTGTGCATGGGAAGGACATCAAGTAGATGGTGGAACAACAAGTGAAAGAAGCAATGGCACAAGCCCGAGGGAGCTTATTGATCTCACTTTTGGAGTGAGTTCTCATCCCCTCTTCTCAGACTTAAGAGTCTTCTAGACACTAAGACTTCCTTAGTCATAAGATACTTCTAGCACTTAGGTGAACACTTAACCTAAGCCTAGAGATTTAAAAGGGCTAATCATAAGATTAGGCTACCCCTTAGGACTTAAGGAAATCCACCTACCCTTTAGCCTAAACCCAAACCATGTTCACCTTGTTAAGCTATAACCAAACCTCAAATTCAATTCAAATACCAAATCCAAATCCAAATCCAAATTTTGAGCTAAATGATTAAAACTCATGATCAAATCTAAACTCAAAATCAACCTAAGCTCTATTATTTTATCTTATGGACTTAGCCTTAGCAAAATCAATCCAAACTCTCAAGTGATTTTCTCAAATATCAATTCAACCCTTCAATCAATCAATCAAATTTACAATCAAACTCAATTCTAAATCCAATTTGCCAAAGTCTACAATCATACCAAATCTTACCTAAGCCTTGTGACCTTCTTTCAAAAACTTAGCCAAAATTCTATCCAAATTAATCCAAAATCAATTGATTTTCTCATAATCAATTTTTATCTTCAATCATATTCCTAAATATAAATCAAATCTACATTGAATTGATCAAAAATAAATCAAACTAAATCAAATCATACCATATCCTATCCAAGCCCTATGACCTACCTTCATGAGCTTTGCCAAACCTTATCCCAAATCAATCCAAACTCAATTAATTTTCTCATAATAAATTCATATCTTCAATCATCTTCATGAGAATAAATGAAATATACATTTAAATCATCAAAATTAAATCAAACTAAATCAAAATCCAAACATAAGCCACATGACCCAGCTCCATGGACTTAGCCAAATTCCCTCATTCCAAAACCCAAATTCCATTAATTTTCTACCTTCAATCATATTCATAAATATAAATGAAATCTACAATCATCAAGCCAAACCAAAAACAACCCTAGTCAAACCCAACTTAGCTTTTTTGACTTGAAATATTTAAATGAATCAAAACTCATTTGAACCCAAACCAATTACAGTTGAATTTATTTATCAATCCAAATCCATATATAAAATCAACTAAATCAAACTCAACCCAAAATCAAGCCAACTAAACCCAATTGGTCCACTTAACCCAAAGTGACCAATTTGACTTATTTGAGCCAAGTTCTAATCCTACCCAAATTATATTGAACCAAGCCCATCAAAACCTCCCATCATGATTGTTGTTCACCCTGGGTTGATTAATTGTCACAAATTGGGTCAAACCAAGTCAACTTGGTCCTTTGACCAAGTAAACTCTCTTAACCCGTATGAACACAAACTAGCCAAATTGCAACATAAGCCAAATCCCTTGAAACTAATGATTCACACCTACTCAAATTCCATATTTGGACATGACTTGAACTTCAATTGAGCCAAACCAAACCTAATTGGCCCACTTGACCCAAATTAACCTAAAAGACCAAATTGGGTCAAATTAAAATATGAACCTAATTGATTGCAACTAATGGCTCAAGTTCATTCAAAATTGATTGTTGAACTTGACCAAAGCCATGATTAGATCCGATTGACCCAATTAGCCTAAATTGACCTACTTAGCCTAAATTGATCTAAAGGATCAAATTGGCCTAAATGAAAACCAAATCCAAATTCATTGAAACCAAAGCCTACAATCATCTTAAACTGGTCAACCAAACCCGAACCAACACTAACCCAAGCCGATCTCGCCAATTTGGTTAAATTGGTGAACTTAACCCATTTGACCCATTTGAATTCAAAGGAGTCAAAATCAAATCTAAGCCAAATCAAACCAAACCAATGACACCAATACATTTTAAATGGTCATATGAACTTTACCCAACCCTTAGTTTGACCTAATTTTATCAATTGGTCAACTTGACCCAACCTAATCCAATTTGACCCATTTGAGTAAATTGAGCCAAATTAAACTAAATGAACTCCAAATCACTTGAAATTTGTGCTAACCCACTTTTGACTCATGTAAAATCTACCCAAATCAAATTCAATGCCAAATGACCATTCTACCCTTGGGACAAGGGTTTCATATGAGATAAATCAACTAAGTAAATGATCATTACCATTCATTAGCCACTTGAGACTCTCTCATTGGTCCACCTAGGCACCTAGGACACTGCCCAACTTGACCTAAGGGGTGGTTGGGTCGGCCATGACCCATGGGAGGTGAAATCACCTCACCTCCCCCATTGGTGCACATGGAAACCCAAGGACACCCATAATCCCTCTTGACAACCATATTCCAAGCCTGGGATGATTTTTTGCCAATCCCAGCCACCACCGATGGTCGAGCATCCACAAACTTCCAAACTTGGCTGAGCTGTCTGATCTTGGGAATGAGGGGGGTATAACCCCCTCATTTCAATCCAAAATGAGCATGCGAGCTTAGGACATTTTTAGTGAGAGCTAGAGCATCCTCTAGAGAGTTTCTCAAAGCTTTTCCAAAAGCCCCATGCCTTCCTATTCTCGATTCTTCAAGCTGAAATAGGGCATCCTCCCCTTCATTCCTATTTTCTCAAATTATAACCAAAGTGCAATTAATTTTGCACGCACCATCTCTCAAGCCAATCGAGCAAGAAGGAATCATCCCCCAAGCTTCTTGATGACCAAAGGGTGGACTTTGATCAACACCAGCCTCCCAAGCTTCGGGTATTGCTCTTCCAAGCAAACTACACAAAATTAAGGCTTGTGGTGATGAGTAGGGCTTCGTCTCCACTAGATGAAGCTTCCTCAATCGGATTTGCCACCAATATTAAGCTCTGGTGAGGTATGCCATTGAAACTCACCTTGGGTGAAAAATGAGTTAGAGCATTTTGAAGAAAACTTGCACACCATGTGATCTCAGTCGTTGGATCCCCTTGGATCCTTCGTATGAAGGTGTGTGATCTATTTAGAGTCTATCTGTGCTCAAGTGAGCTCAAATCAAGTGAGCAATGGTGGAAGGACTCCGTTCTCCCTCGCTCACGTGATGATAGATGACATACTATCCATTTCGTGTTATCAAAATAGACGATCGTGATTAGATTTGATATATCAATCTGATTAAATCCTATTAAGCTGCGAGATTAATTGTGGTTGTCTAATCTTAGATTGGACGGTGCACGAGAAAGTATGTTCCATCGCCGCCATGCAAGTGCTGACTAGGATTATTCTTAATAACCAGTCCTGTAACATCACGTGGAAAGCATGCCATGTGGCACTGATAGGATCAAGGGTTAGTTTGGCTTAATTAATGTGTTTTAATGGCTAAAATTTGTAAAAAGAATCATAACTAATTGTAAAAAATATATATATATATATATATATATATATATATATATATATATATATATATATATATATATATATATATATATATATATATATATATATATATATATATATAATAAATAAATACTGATTTTAAAAGTATTTTATAGGAAAATTATTAAAAATATTTTTAATTAATTTGGAACAGTAATTAAGATTTAATTTATGAAATTAATTAGCTTAATAATTCCTTAATTACTTAAGTAATTAGCACCTAACTTTTGTGGGTTAATTTAATGAGATGACCTCTGCCTCCCATAATTTTCTTGAAATTTGTTGCTTAATTAATTAGTGAAATTGACTAACTAAGCTTTAATTACTCTATTAAGTTAATTAATCTCATGAACAATAAAAAATTATTTAATTAGGTGGTTAAAATTTATTCAACAGTGAATGAACCAATGGGATAAGGTTAGGGCCTCCTTCCTGATCTATTTCCCTAAGTTCATTTCATTAATTAAATCAATCAAGGCTTAGTTAATTAATTAAAGTACTTAATTAGTTAAATTTAAATCATAATCATATGAAATTTTAATTAAGTAAATCTTGAGTAGGTCTGTAGTTGTTTAACAACCTAAAGCCATTTAAGGAAATTATGGTTAACCCACATGTGTAGGAAAACTATAATAATGCTTAATTAAGTTCCTTAACTTAATTGACCATTAATTATAAGTTAATTGCATTAGGTTCCTTTTATTTCTTAGGATGATTGCTAATTTAATGTCCAATTCATATGCATATCGTGCTAGTCATTGATTGTTTCGATGATTATATTTAGGTAACATAGGAAAGGGTTAATTAATGCATTTAATACATGTTACAACTTAATTAACTCATAAAATCAACTTAATCATATTTCATTAAACCAAATTAATTAATAAACATGGGAACGGGTTAGGATCAACAAAATTTTTTCTCACATCCTTAAACCAAATCAAAACATGAAATTAAACATGGAATTAAAGAAGCTTTGGTTTGCTATAAATAGCCTTATTTGATATGATTGTCCTTAGAAATTAATTTGATTAATGAAATCATGTGTTTATATTTATTCATTCCTTTTCAATCATGTTAAATGTTGACTGTCATTATGAATCATGCATCCATGTCTTTTTTTTAAAAAAAATTAAGTAATCCAAATGAAGTTTCCTTTATGTAAAGCTTGCATGTGTTGATTTAATTTAATATATACGTGGCTATTATCACTGTTAAATCTAAATGTATTTTTTCAAAAGCTTATAAAGGAATGATGACATGTGTAGTAATGATAGTTATAAATATATAAAAGATGGATGTGCTTATAGTTTAAAGTGTATGAAGTAAAGTCTCCTTCCTTTATTCACATATTGATTTACATAAGTTTGAATGGTAATGGGTATATAGTCTAGACATCCTGGGAATACGAGAATTTAACTATCCCCAAGGAGGTCATTTGATTACTTTACTTCCCTGGTTTAACAATGACACGTACCCATTTGGTTTCATTCTTATGTATTTTAACATTAGAATTTAAATAGAGCTTTAATTCATATACATAAATAATTTAATTAAACAAAATATAAGTTTTACATGATTTGTATTCTCATAGTTATTTATGCATTCATATGTATATAAACAAACAAGTATATATTCTAGACATCTCAAGAATACGAGGCTTTAGGTAGCCCCAAGGAGGTCATTTGATTAGCTCACTTCCCTGGTTTAACAATGGCATGTACTTATTTATGTTTTCATACATGTGTGTGTACATGTGATTAAAGAATGAGAATCCCTCTTTTATATTAAAAATGCATGCATCTATAATTGTTCAAGTGATTGAATTGTTTAATCATGTGATTTGGATCTTTCTTTCCTATATTCATGTATGCAAATTTAGATATATTTGAATGCAAATGGGCATATAGTTTGGACATCCTGGGAACATGAAGCTTTAAGTTGTTCTAAGGAGGTCATTTAATTACCTCACTTTCCTTGTTTAACAATGACATGTACTTATTTAATTTCATTCATATGTACTTTTGTATAAGAATTTTGATAGAGCTTTAAATTTACACATATTATATAATTCAATCAATAAAAAAATAATTTTCAAATGTACACATACATTCATCATTTAAGTGTGCTAAAATATGTTGCATGTATAGATACACTTAGGATTTAATCACATGCATGTTATGTGTGATGGAAAGTAATGGTTTAAAATATGTCATGTGGTAGTAGTTCAATCAAGTTAATCTTAAGATGCCTTTCATAGTGAATAGGATCATTTAAGGTAAACCTAAACTTAAGATTAATTAAATCATTTAATAAGCCATTCACTAAAGAGAACTAAATCAAATTAACATGCTTTAGAAAGTAGCTTTAGGTAGGGATGAAAAAGGGAAATCCTCTTTCTTCTCTTTATAACACTTATTTGCTAAGGGTAATTATATGAAACAAAACAAAACATAAATTAAAATTCTCAATTCAATTAAACAAATTCATGTGAAACTAATCTTTCATGTTAAATTGAACCTTTCCAAACTTAGAAAATACAACTCTAATGCTTAGTAAGACATATCACCACTTCTAGCTCTATGTTAGGGCGGCATATGATGTGATGTGTATTTTGTTTTATGATGTATTATTTTAGACTGGATGTTAGGATGTATGTTTCGTAGACTGGATGTTAGACCATTGTTAGCCTAATGTTGTTTTCTATAGGGGATTGTGGTTAAGGGGTTGCTCAAAAGTAAATATAAATGCTCACTTTGTAGGTTGCTTAAACCCCTAAGCATAGTGCGAGTTAGGACAGGTGGGCTTGGTTACTCATGTGCAGGGTGCTAAGTCCAAATTATAAATATAATTGCTTGAGAATGTATGTATGTTTACGTCTACTTTACAGGTGTAGTTAGATTTACTTTTCATATTTTTAATGTAATTTTATATTAGGAATTAGAATTAGTGCCATGGGAGTTTAGATGAGCATTAGAAGGCTTTGTCCTAGGGTGTCATGTGATGCCTCGAAACTTACCAAATCAAAGAAGCAAGGAGGAAAGAAATGAATACATGAAGAATGAAGAATGAAGACCCCTCATAGCATTCATTCATTATAAATTGTAATTATTATTTTGTAATTCCGGGTTGCATAAAAGCATAGCTCGACTACCTCTTTTTTTTGGGTTGTATGATGGTACTCGACCGCATTGGCCTCTTATTCTTTTGCATTAGTTTTATAAAATTGATTGATGTTATGTTTAAATTGCACATTAAAAATGACATATTTTTTATAGTTTTTTATGATTGATGCTTTAATGTGTGGCCTGGATGCGATTAGGCTCTTAGGAAAAATTTATTATTATTTACCCTCATTAATCACTCATAACTAAAATTTTTAACTACTCATAACTTTATCATCAAGCCTAGGCATTAAATAAGATAATTAAAAGATTTAACAACCATTTAGCTGAATGTTGTATGTCTCACATCATGCATGCATCTTAAGTCACTCTTGTAAATGAGGGCCTCCCTCCTTACACACATAGGGACCGCTTGACCCATGAGAGCAACCCCTACTGATGGAGATTCACCCTCTTTCTCTTTTGAGTTGGCCAATAAGCTATTTCATCGTGCCTCTAGGCATATAAAAATCTAGAAGCCTTTGATCAAATGAAGTGTTAAAAATTAAATAAAATTTGAAAAGGTTTTGCATTTATAGATTAAGTCATATGCTTATACCACTCATGATCTAGCCTCTTAGGAAGTGTCTCTTTCTAAATAATTAACTACCCTAGCTATCTTGAAATTCATAAGACTAGACTACATAGTTTTTAAATCATAGGAAGAGTTAGCTGGCGAACAATCTAGGCGGTTAAAAGTCCAGAAGTTGGATGGTTTATTCTCTCTTATGGAGGTAAACTGTTACATCCACCTGTCACTTAGATTTAGGTCATTCTTTAGCTCATACTAATGCTCCCTATATTTAAGATCTGAGATAGGTGTTTTCAAAAATAAACACCATAGATTTTTTTAGCAATTTCGCTAGGAAAATCACTCTCTCCATCTTTAGTAGATAATTATTGCCTCCAAGCATTGATTGTGGACTTATATTTTATATAAACCCAAGATTATGTTTCTTTCCATAGGCACGTAGCTTATTTCATCCTTAAGCAAAGCTAGCCAACATCCTTTAGGTTTTAGGACCTCACTCCATGTAGGTCTGGAAACTCCTATTGGGTCCCAAAATTGGTAAAACTAAATTAACTAATGAAAGGAGATGACTAAACTTAGAGCCTCTTTACCATTAGCTTGGTGAGGCAAGGTTCATCCCATATTTAAGAAAGTTACAATAAAGTTCAAATTAAATAAATAAGGACTTTTGCAAAATTTTCCAAAAGCACTTTTCCTAAATAAAATCATTTTTTGAAATGCACTTCACATTACAAAAAGTTTGCAAAATATAAAACATTCAAATTTCTTTTGAAATAATAAAGATAATCAAACCTCATTTAACATACGTAAATTTGTTAAATGAGCATCCCTTTTGAAAAATCAAAATGAAATATGCATCATCAAAACCATTTTCATAAATTTTCAAAAGTACATTTTTCAAAATAAAATCAATCAATCAACCAACTCCATTTAACATACCCAAAATTTTTAAATGAGAGTTCAAAATATTTCAAACACATTTTTCAAAAATTAATCAACTCCACTTAACATACCTAAATTTATTAAATGGAGTATTGTTTTAAAAATAAAAATAAAACAAAAAAATGAACATATCATTGAACCTCACTTAACATACCCAAATTTGTTAAGTGAGAGTTCCCTCTTTTCAAAAGCAACATCACACACAAAAACAAACATATTTGAACTCCATTTGACATACCAAAATTTGTCAAATGAGAGTTCCATTTTTCAAAATCAAAGAAAATTGAATTCTATTTAACATACCTACATTTGTTAAGTAGAGTTCCCATTTTCCAAAATCATTAAAAACTAAAACACATTTGAATTCCATTTGACATACCCAAAATTTTCAAATAGGAATTCCTTCATTTAACAACACATAAAACAAATTAAACTTTATTTAACATACCCACATTTGTTAAATAAGAGTTTCCCTGTTCAAACCAAAATAAAACAAAAATATCAAACACACTTGAACCCTACTTAACATACCTAAATTTGTTAAGTAAGGGTTCCATTTTTCAAATCAAAACAAAATACCAAACACATTTGGAACCTACTTAACATACCTAAATTTGTTAAGCAAGTATTCCACTTGTAAATCAAAATTAAATCAACCATGTCAAACATGTGAACAACAACCCTCACAAACAAAATGTTTTCAAAAAAATTTCTAACATACATTTGAATCTCATTTAACATACCTAAATCTTCTAAGTGAAGATTCCAAAATCAAAATTCAAACAAAGGATAAATAACAAATCCATCTCCAAAGTCTCTCCAAATGAATGAACCCCACTCAACATACCTAAATTCGTTGGAAGTGGGTTCCGAATCAAAATCAAATCCTATGGAAAATTCTCTCTCGATTTTCTAAAAATCTCTCCAAATTCAGTGAGCCCCACTTAGCATACCTAAATTTGTTAAGTGTGGGTTCAAATTCCAAAATCAAGAATCAATGATTGAAGGGAGCTACTAAAATAAGTGTCTGACTCAGTTCTATTTTTGATAAATGCATAGGTAGCAGTTTAGTCCTTCGTTCACTTCTTTAGTTAGTCTCCCATTATGTCTTCTAGAAAGATGATATTTTCCTTCTCGTCTAGTGTGGATTTGGTTTTGGATCAGACCATACTCTCCAACACCACCACTCATGTCATTCAGTTTGGGTGTGGCTTCAAGACTATTATAGTCACCTGCGAGGGGTCAGCCCTCATGACCGTTTACAAAGAGGAAGTCGTAGGGTAAAAGTTGCACCTTTGTCTTGACATCCTATCAGACTTTGAGTTTCCCTCACTGAAGAGGAAGGCCATTGAGATTCCCATGGCAATGCCAATATAAGTTTTGTCTACTTTATGCTAGTTTCAGTTTCAGATCCAATGTCTACAGTACCAATGGTTATAGTGCCTATCATTCAGTATGTTGCCAACCTCATTGTAGTCTTAGTGAGGGCTGGCACCTCCTCACTAATTTCCCCCATTATGAAGGGAAAAGCTATCTTGGCCTCAGAGATAGTCTCCCCTACCTTTGATGTAGGTTCTAGCTCCCACTTTGCACCCCTTACCAGGACATAATGCTACAATAAGAACCAAAAGGTTAAGTGGCACTATGGGCATGAGGCTAGGAAGATGGACACTGCCTCTCACATTGCTGAGGAGGGTTCTCCTCGTGAGACCTATCCTTCTTGAGTAGTAGTAGGTTTCACCCTCTCTCAGCTTCAGACGAAGGGGAGGACTATAGGAGGATTATTGCATTGCCTCCACTACCAACACAATTTTAGATACTAGCTAGGGAGTGGAAGAAGCCCTACGCTTTTCTATGATTAGTTCTTTTCTAGGTTGATAGAGCCCACAGACGCTTGGAGTTTGGTACATTATTTGATTTGGGGACTTTGATCCCTAGGATTTTTATGGATCAGATACGTAAAGAGAAAGCCTCAGAGGCTAGAATTATATCCTAACTGCATAGAAAGGAGAGGAGGAGGTATGCCAGATAGTCGGCATCCTTTTCTTTTGTAGATTTCTCAGACCGATGAGCTACTAGTGCAGATCATACCAAAAACATAGTCCTTACAGGCACTAACAGCCATAGGAGGAGAGTTTTGGTGGAGAGGTAGCCAATGTATCCACCATCACACCGCTCCACTCGTCACCCTCCATCACCTATCCAAGTCCCTCTTTCCATAGTCCTTGCCAAGGTACAGAAGTCTGCATCTGGAGGGATGACTTCTCCAGTGGTGATCTGACTATGGCCTAAGGGCCCCACTCCATCTATTCCACTAATTGAGGTGAGGTCGAGCTCTCCCATTTGACCTTCCACCTCAACTGTGGTAAAGAGGGAGTGGAGACCCAAAAATGTCATAGTCGCTCCATTACCACAGCCAACAGCAGAGGAAGAAGGGGATGTCAATACAGTCCCCGTGGCAATTGATCCCCTAGGGAGAATACCCCATTAGTAGGCAGTGTATGACACATAGCTTCAGATGAGCATAGTCCTATAGCTAGTCACCAATGGGTCTATGTCCTAGTATAGCCAGGCACAATAGGTGATTGTTCACTAGATGACATCCTAAATAATTACTTTGCTGAGATCAGGCAGATGGGTGGGAGTGATCATTCTGATCGGGAAGAGGGTATAGTAAATTTTGACTTCAAAGAGGATGAACTATTAGAGGATTAATTAGATGTCCATATGATCGATACTCAGGGATCCCTTCATAGAGACCATCAAAGTCAGGAAGGTGCTGTGATCGAGGAAGGCGACACCTTTCACTTGACCCAGCACCTCCTTCAGCAGCTCAAGAAAAATGACAAGCAGATTAACATGATGGAGAAGAGGATCGATGATTTATTAGTAGTAGTTCTAGAACTCTAGAGTTAAACTCTAGTTTCATAGCCCAGTCCCATGAAGGCCAATCAGCCCGAGCTCTTACATGTCTTAGATCCTCCCAAATGTACCTCTCCTGTAGATCAGAACAGTGGTAGTTAGCATGGGAAATTCATAGACAGTAACTCCATGCATGAGAAAGACATCAAGCAGATGGTGGAGTAACAAGTGAAGGAAGTATTGGCATAAGCCCAAGGGAGCTCATTCATTCTAAAGGGTATACCTTACCCGAAGGAATTTGATGTAGTTAAATACCCTAAGGGGTTCATGCCACCATCCTTCAAAATTTTTGATGGTAGTGGGTACCCACAATAACATATGGCACATTCAGAGCCAACTATTGCAACACTGGTGGCAGTGACTTAGTTCTCTTCTACCCTTTAGTTAGCAGTCTATCAGGTGTTGCATTTGATTGGTACACCGAACTGCCCAATGATTTAGTAAAGACTTTTGCTGAGTTGGAGTAACTCTTTATCAAGAGATTCATTGGAGCCTAGCAGATGATAATTATGGGTGACATTGTTATGGAGAAGACAAAACCCAACGAGTTCCTTATTGATTACATTTTCAGGTGGCATAACCTGAGTATGAAATGTGAACCATAACTGTCTGAACAACATGCCATTGAAATTCTTCTCAAGAACATTTATGGACCAATCTCTTCATGCTTAAAGGCTTTACAATTATAATTTTTGAGAAATTAATCAACAAGGTGAACAGTCTATAAGAGGAAGCCAAACAATTGCCTTTCCAAGACCAATCATCCAATCCCAAGCCATAGAAAGTGTTTGAGAAGAGGCCAGGGATAGTGGTGTCAATGGAAAAAGGGAAACAACCAGCTAAAGTTTAGTTTGTGAGACCATGAGCTTAGCAGCCTCTTTTTCCCCCTCCACTTCCACCACCTCAACCATCATACTGGCCACCATAGTTACCACAGCGGTTACCACCTCTGTCTCTACAAAAGTAAACTCAACAGTGGTATTCAAATCCACCACCATATAGCTACTATCCACCTACTCTTCTGGATAAGTTAAACAAGCCTTATTCATTCAGGAGGGAGGTAGTCAGGAAGATCTTTAAAAATCTCCTAAAGAAACTTGATTTCTAACTACTAGAGCCTAAGAGGCTGGAGGAAGTGGGCAAGAGCGATGATCCTAACTTTTGGCCCTACCACCGCATGTTAGGCCATGTGTTAAAGGGTTGCATCACTTTCAAAGACTGGCTTGAGCATAGCTACAAGTCGGGTGCCATAGTTATCCCTAAGGAATATTTGTTGGAACAACCATCTAATTATGTCAGAATAATTTTTAGGATACTTGTAATCCTCTTAAGATAAAAGAAGGTTGGGATATTTCTTTATCCCGGACCTCTAAGAAGATCATCTCGAAGATCAAGAAGATTTTCTTGCAGGTGCTTGAAGTAGCTCAAATCTATAGTACCAAGGAAGGTTTGCTAGTTTCAAAGGACAACTCAGAGAGGGTGATAGTCCAGCAGTAGTGGCTTAGCACACTTGTCCAAGATAGTGAAGTAGTGTAACCACCGTTCAAGTCCAACACTCCCTCCACCGTTATAGATTCTTCTTCTTCTGTTAGCTCCTCTTCTACTAGCAGGAGCACTGTATCTGTAGATAAGGGCACTAAATCCCTTACTCTTCTTTACTTGATTTTTATCATGTACCTCCACCCAAAAAGAAATCAATGAAGAAATCAGATTCTACTTATATCTTGTCCACTTTTGACATTCCTGATTTTATTCTCGTTGAAAACCCTCCAAGTCTAAATAATAATAATAGCTCTAATAATTCTGATCCTTTCTCTTCTGATTTAGAATTAGGCCTTCCTTTTATGAATCAATTGGGTTCACCAATTGGGATTGACTTGGAGTCATCTGACTCCGAGGGTCCCATAGGAGAAGTTGTAAGTATGCCCGATGAGAAGATAGAACTTTCCACAAGTTCATCATTCCAAGAGGTCATTGAAGTTAACCTATGTAGTGGTAAAGTTTTACCTCCTAGGGTAGCACATCAGGATAAGAGTAAGCAAGTCATTGGTTCCAGTGAGCAGATTGCTCCTCCACAAGATGCTTCACCTATGGATATGCTTATGGAGTATTGAGCCAAAGTTGATTACAATGTCCTAGCTCACCTTAGAAAGTTGATAGCTAAGTTAAGCATATATGATGCCCTTATCTTATCCAAAGAGATGAGAGAATCTTAAATCAAGGCTTTACTTGATCTAGAGATATGCTTAGCTCAACTGATCACTACTGAAGAAGAGGCATGCCACTCAAAGGACATCTTAGGGGTTACATTTAGTGATGAAGACTTATTTTTAGGGACGATCGAGCACAACCGCCCTCTTTATATTACAGTGGATGTTGGTTGATATAGACTATCCATAGTTCTGGTTAACTCAGGTGCATCAATCAACATTATGAGTATAAGAACCCTTGCCTACTTGAGGATTGACATCTCCAAACTCTGAAAAGAAAGGATGATGTTGAGAGGATTCAATGAACAATGCCAGAGGGCCTTAGGCTCCATAGTGTTTACCTTGGAGATAGATGATTGGAAGATTGAAGCCAAGTTTCACATTATAGACTCAGATACATCTTTCAATACTTTGCTTGGGAGACTATGGATACATGAAAAAAACATGGTTTCGTCCTTTCTACATTACTGTATGAAGTTTGTGAGAGGTGGAATTGCCTAATGTGTCAAAGGAGATCTCAAGCCATTTGTAGTTCATGAGGTTAGCATATTCGAGGATGCAACTTACTACCTCCCTCAAAACCAATAAGTCTATTCTTGTGAACTTAGCCAAAGTTCAAAACTAAAAAAAGAAAAAGAAAAAGAGAAAGAAAAAGAAAGAGAACAAAAAGAAAAAAAAGGAAAATGAAAAAGAATACAAAAGGGAGTGAGAAATGGACATGGAGGAGGAAGTGGAGCCTGACATTAGATTCCACTCATAGTTCATTACTCCATTCAAACATATGGATAGGGTGACCCAACCTCCACCAGGCAGAGGAAGTAGCTAGTTCAGAGATAGTCACATGGGTGGAAAAACTTTTTATTGGCCAGACAATAGGAGATATGTCCCAGCTACCAATAGTACACTTGCTATCCATATAGATATAGAATCTAGTTCAGAGGATGAGTCTTATATGGTTAGCACACCAGCCAGCTCTTCTCAACAGCAGATTCCCTTGGAGATGACACTTGAGCCAAACAATGATGAGGTCCAGGCTCTAAAATAAAGCATAAGTGTATCCAAGTATATATGTGAAATAGTTAGGCATCAGTTGAGAACCTTCTCTCTAAACCCACTTTCCTCACAAAAAGTTAAGGGTTTGGTAGTTAAAGAAGCCCCTAAATCATCCATAAATGTGAAGACTCGGAGGTTTTTTATGGGATCATCATCCTCAAGTAAAGTAGTTAATGTAGAACTTGAGGTTGATTCGTATAAAGAATATGAAAGAACAAAGAAAGAGTTCATAGAAACTTCAGATGACCCAAGTGAGCTTGAAGGCTACCCCCTCTTTACATTACAATGGATGTTGGCAGATATAGACTATCCATAATCGTTGGTGCTGACCTATATATATATATATATATATATATATCTTCGCATCATATGGATTAGAAGGAAAACCCCTAGCAGTACCTTTTCCCAAGTAGGCATCCTATCTTTAGGGCAGTATTTGCAAAACTCCCTATAGGAATCACCTAACTACTTTTGATTTGAGACAAGTCCCCAGGTCAGCACTCTCTCAATAGTCACCCTTAGGTCAGGTTTGACTTGTTGTGCCACCAACCAGTCATCCTGTCGGTCATCCTTTCTTTGGAAGATGTAAGTCTATCACGCATTCTTTTCAGCATGACCGTTGCACACCAACGGGCAGCCTTAGGTTAGTTTTGATTTGTTGTGCTATCAACTGATCACCCCAATGGTTCTTTGTTTAGGAAGTTGTAAGTTTGCAATCTTTATTCCTAACTTGACCATTGTACTTTGAAAGGCTCCCCTTAGGTTGGTTACTTCTACCTCACGGTCGGTAGACTATCCCTTTGGATTTGTAAATCTAGGATATGACTAGGCTGATATTAGCTCCTTCTTAGTGGATCCATTGCACACCGACAGGGTCCATCTTAAATTTAAATGAAATTGATTATGACTATTTTTGAGTCGATGTGAGTCCATGGCAGCGTTCGCTCAAATAGTCGACTTAGGTCAGGTTTGATTTATTGTGTTATCAACCGATCACCCTAGTGGTCCCTTGTTTAGGAGGATGTAAGTCTATAAGCTTTCTTCTTGACTTGATCATTGTACATCGAAAGACAACCCTTAGTTTGATTAGTCCTACCTGATAGCTGGTAAACTATCCCTTTGGATTTGTAAATCTAAGACAGGGCTAGGCTGATGTTAGCCCTTTCTTAGTGGATCCATCGCACATCGATAGGGACTATTTCATCAAATTCACCATTTTCCCTCCAAGGGAGTCCAAATTTAAATCCAGCTTATCCTTAGCAGATCCGAGCTCATATCTCTAAAATATGTGCCATCAAAATCAAATAATATCCTTTCCCCAATGGAGCCTCAAATCATAAGTCAATAAAATAAATTAAATTCTCATCCCTAATGGATTCCCCACTAACTAACTCAAATCAAATTTCCTCCCCACCGAGGCGCAAATCATATCCTCTTCCTAGTGGAGCCTCATAAAATCAAAACTAGTCAAATCCCTATCCCTAGTGAATGATCTGAACCTACTTCCCTAGTGGAATGTTCTTGCACTCATCTCCATCGGATCTTTTCTCCCTAAATCATATCAAGTTCAACTCTTATCCTTTATGGATAACCTGAACCTGCTTCCCTAGTGGAAGGTTCACATGCTTGATCCCTTAGTGGATTCTTCCTTCCTCCCTTATGCCCTTGGCATGAGTTGAGTTGCATTGCACTAAGATCTTGATTTCTTTTACATCTGGGGTTAAGGAGTAGATCATCTTTATTAGTGGTTGCAATTTTTCAGACATTGTTGATCATCTCGGTCAACACTAATACGTGCGGTCTGCCTAATTTGTTACACCACACCTATTGGGTGCCCTTTGTTAACCTCACTTTTGGAGTGAGCTCTCAACTTCTCCATCATAGATATAAGACTCTTTTAGACACTAAGAGCTCCTTAGTCTTAAGACACTTCTAGTGATTAGGTGAACAGTTAACCTAAGCCTACAGACTTGGAAGGGTTAGCCATAGGAAAAGGTCATGCCTTAGGGATTTAGGAAGACTTGCCTACCCTATAGCCTTAATCCCAATCCTTGCTT
This sequence comes from Cymbidium sinense, assembly GCA_021442155.1. Lineage (NCBI taxonomy): Eukaryota > Viridiplantae > Streptophyta > Magnoliopsida > Asparagales > Orchidaceae > Cymbidium > Cymbidium sinense. The sequence goes on along the minus strand of CM038214.1, from coordinate 269,010,671 downwards.
CCTTCTTCCAAACCTAACCTCAAATGCAAATCCAAGATCATAAATCCAATCCCAAATCAAAAGATTCAAACCCATGATTAAATTCAAACTCCAAAATCCCTTCCTAAGAAATATGAACCACCTTCATGTGCTTAGCCAAAGCCTCCTTCAAACCAAATCAAATTTGGTTGATTTCTTTATAAATTAATCATTCATTCATTTATATTTACAAATATAAATGAAATATAAATTCAAACTATTCAAATCAAATCAAACTAAATCAAACCAAATCAGGACCTTTCTTACGCCAAATGAGCCTACCTCCATAAGCTTAGCCAAATCCCAATCCAAATCAATCCAAACTCAATTGATTTCTTTATAAATCAATAATTACTTCATTTATATTCACAAATATAAATGAATCCCACCCTCCAATGACCAAAAATAAATTAAACCAAATCAATTCCCCATTTAAGCCCTTTTAACCTACATCCCTCAACTTGGTTAAATTTGCTTCCAAATCACTCCAAACCCAAGTGATTTTCTCATGAATTATTTATATATTCATTTGTATTCAAAAATATAAATGAAATTTAAATCCAAATGGCCAAAACCAAACCCAAATTAAATCAAATTCCCAATTTTAGCCTTTTTAGCCAAATTCTTGAACTTGGCTAAATGTCACCCAAATCAACTCAAAACCCTTGGATTTCTTCATGATTCAATCATCCTTTTAGTCACTTACCTAAATATAAACACAAACTATAATTATCAAACCAAAACCAAGTCAACCCAAGCCAAGCCCATATTGACCCTTTTCGACTTGAAATTATCATATGAACTAAAATTCATTTGACTCCAAACCACTTTGCAAATGGATTTATATCTTCATCCTATGTCCATATATGAGTTTAATTAAACTTGAATCAAGCCATGATCAAGCCAATTGACCTATTTAGGTCCACTTGACCCAAAGTTACCTAAAGATCCTTTTAAGCAAAGTTCTTATCCAACCAAAATTGGATTGAACTAATCCCATCCAAACCCCATATCATGATCAAACAATAATCCTAACATGACCAACTACCTTGAATTGGGTCAAACCAAGTCAACTTTGTCCTTTGACCAAGTCAACCTTTAGCCCAAATGAAATTGAAACTAGCCAAAAACCACCTTATGCCAAGTTGATTGAAGCCATTAACTCAAACCCACTTAATATTAATGATTGAATATGACCATACCATTAATTGAGCCAAACCAAGTCTAATTGGCCATTTAACCTAAGTTGACCCAAATTGGCCTAAAAAGCCAAAATGAGTCAAATCATGAGTTAATCCAAACTGATTACAACCAATGGCTTAAGTTTATTCCAAATCACTTATTGAACTTGACCAAAGCTATGATTGAGCCCAATTTAACCAATTGGTCAACTTGACCCAACTTAGCTCAAATTGACCTAAAGGGTCAAATTGGCCAAAATTCAAATTAAACCCAAATTACACCAAACCAAAGTCTGTAATCATTTTTAATTAACCAATTGAACTTGACTCAACACCTAACCCAACCCAATTTGGTAAAATTGGTCAAATTAGTCAAATTGGTCAACTTGACCCATTTGACCCTTTAGGATCCAAATGAGTCAAATTCAAACCTAAGCCAAATTCATACAAACCAATTGAACCAAAATATCTCAAATCATCACATGAACCTAACCCAAATCTTTGTTTGACCTAATTTGACCAATTGGTCAACCCAACCCAACCTAACCCAAATGAACCCATTTTGACCAAATTGAGCCAAATTACCCAAAACCACCTTATAAAACCTTGGTGGCTGACCTATCTCAACCCAAATTAACCATAGGTCAGCCCCAAGCCAACCCAAATCCAAGTAGGACCCACTCCAAGCGAATTAACCAATAGACACCCTCTCTTTACATTGGATTCTTACCTTAAATGGAAAAGTCAACTTTGCCTCCCCATAGCAGCCATCGAAGTGCCAAATAAGGCATTCCTAAGACACCTTAGCCCAACCTATGCCACCAAGCACTTTCCATGGACCAAGGGAAGCAAGCCAAGCCACTCCCTCTCATGGTCGAACACCTCATGGGCAAAGGCAAGGATCAATCCCACACAATGCCTCCATATAAAGATTTGAGACTCCTGCCACCACTTCCTCCACTCTTTGTGTGCCACGTGGAGCTGATGGCGACCCCTCCGACGACTTGACGGTTGCCAATCGATAGATTTTTAGGGACCAATCCCGTCTGTCCAACATATGAAATTGAGGGGTATACCCTGTTAATTCGAGTGGCAAACATGATCAATTTCATTGTGTGAGTCCCTAAGGCCATTTCAAAACTTCTCAAAGCTTTTACAAGCACTCCCCTATGCTCCCTCGATCGGCAATCCCCCTCCTTGAGCAAAGCCGAAACAGGACACCATCCTTCTGGGCAATACTCCTCCTCTACTTGATCAAACATAAATTCCTTGCACCCACACCATCCTCTTACTTCATCGAAGCCAATCGAATAGTCTCCTAGCCTTCTCGAGCACCAGAGATCAGAGTTTGATTGAAGCTTATAATCCTATGTGTGTGGCTTAATTGACCGAGAGCTCTACCCCAAATCAAACCCTAAGCTTCTCAACAGGGCCTTACCTCAACTAGGCGAAGCTACCTCTATCGATCCATTGATGGAAATTAGCTCCGATGTGTTGATTTTGCAAAATTGAGCCTTGTATGGAAAATCATTTGGTCTTTTGTGAAGAAAATTCAAATGTCATGCATTTTGAGCCGTTGGATGTGTGCACCTCTCCTCCTTGAAGGTGTGGGATGAATTTGAAGGCAATCTGAGCTCGGGTGAGCTCAGATCAAATGAGGAAATATGGACAGCATCTATCTTTTGCCACTCGTAAATGGGATAGATCATGAGCCGTATGTTTTGCGTGATTGAAATGAATGGATCTAATTAGATCTTATGCTAGATCCCATGATTTCCTTCCTAAATTGTTGATCGAATCACAGCCGTCCGATCTTAGATCGGATGGTCCATAGAGTTAGCGCGTCCATCGTAATCTCAATCAGTGATGGATGTGACAACTTAAAATAGCCAATCCCATCATGCCACGACATGGCCTGATAGGATTAAGGCTTTACTTAGGCTTAAAATAGCCAATCCCATCATGCCACTTGCAAAAAGCATAACCAATCCTAGAAAAATCCAAAAAAAATATAAACTTAGCCTCATTTTAAAGATATTTCATAATAGAATCTAGAAAATTATCATTAACTAATTTTAAATAGTGATTTTGTCTTAATTAAGGTTTAATTAAAAATTTAATTAGCTTAATTACTTTTTAATTAATCACCCCAATTAATCTCAAACTTTTTATGGATGTTTAGGGGGATGACCTTTACCTCCCTTATTTCTATGGGATTTTGTTGGTTGCTTAATTAAGGAAATCAATTGATTAAGCCTTAATCACTCTCTAAATTTAATTAGTGATAATTAGTGAATGAAGAGTGGGTTAATTAATTATTTAAGCTTAGTTACCTCTCTGGGAATGTGATTGGGACATTTTTCCTAATTCATTTTCTATGTTTTCTTTACTTTTTGGAATTAGATTAATGAATGATTAATAAGGTAATTAATAGCTTAATTAATTAATTATTCTTCAAGATAAAATTAGAGCCTAAGTGATTAAATTTAGGTCTTAGGGATTGAGATTAAGGCCTCCTTCTTGATCTCTTTCCTTAAGTTAATCTCATTTTATTAATTGAACATGCTTAATGCTTAACCAAATGGATTAATAAGCTTAATTAACTCAATCTAAAATCTACTTCACATCTAATCAACTTTAATCATCTTGGGTAGCTCTTTGGTGTTCAATAACCTAAAGAGAGAGCTAATGAAATTATGATTAGCTCACATGTGTGAGAAAATCATAAGAGTAGTTAAGTGAGATCCCTTAAGCCTAATTAACTATTAGTCAAGTGCCAATTGCATTAGGCCCCTTTCATTTTTTAGGAGAATTGCTAATTTACTTTCCATGTGGTTGCATATCATATTGGCTCATTATTAATTATTTAATTAACTTAAGGTGATATAGGTAAGGGTTAATTAATTGACTTAACTCATACCCTAACCTAATTAAGAAATAAAATCAACCTAAAATTTTTTCATTAAGCCAGATTTACTTACACATGGGGAATGAGATTAGGATTAGCAAATCTCTTTCACTTTCCTTAACTCAAATCAAACATAAAGATCAAATAACATTACAGAACTTTGATTTGTTCTAAATAATCCTATTTAGTATGATTGTCCATTGGACTTAGTTGATCTGAATGAAATCACATGCTTGTGTTATTTTATTTCCTTCCATTCATGCTAAATGTTGTATGTCATATGATTCATCTATCTGTGTCTTTCAAATTAATCAAATAAAAATAATCTCTTTTATGTCAAATTGCATGTGTTGATTTAAAGTAAAAATATGTGTGGCTAGTATCACTATTAAATCTCAAATATATTTTCAAAAGTCTATTAATGAATTAATATACATATATATTGTAAATTTAGTTATATTTGCATAGGAAATGCAAGTGAATATAAATTTAGTGTATGAAATAAAGTTTCTTCCTTACATTCATGTGTTGATTTGCATAAGTAAGAATGTTAGTGGTATATTAGTCTAGATATTCCAGGGACGCATGACTTTAAGTAGCCCTAAGGAGGTTTCTACCTCGTTCCCTTGGTGTAGAAGAATGGTGACGTACCTGCTTGATTTCATTCTTATGCATTTGGACATTTGAATCTAGATAGTGCTTTAACTCATTTACAAAAAATAAATAAATCAAATAAAAATACAATTTTTGCATGACTTTCTATTCTTGTAGTTGTTTATACATCAACATATATTTATGGATAGTGATATATTTGTCTAGAACTTCAAGGGACACACGGCTTTAAGTAGACGCAAAGAGGTTCCTACCTCATTCCCTTGGTGCAGAACAATGGCGACGTACTTGCTTAGAACTGGATGTGTACTTAGCTAATGAATGAAACCCTTTTATTAAAAGACATGCATTCATGCTTTGTTTGATTGGTTGAGTGGATTAGTCATGTGATTAAGGCTATTTCCTAATGCTTGTGCATATGAGTTTAGATAGGGCCTTAAATCAATGTGACAAAATCATTCATCTAAATGAAATATTAATAACAAGTATATTTACATACATTCATCATTTAAGTGTGTTAACATACAAATTGCATGTATAACTATGCTTAGGATTTAATCATATGCTTGAAATACATGATGGAAAGAAATGAATAAACATGTATTATGTGATAGTAATTCATTCCAACTAATCTTAAGATGCCTTTCTTATTAAATGAGTATATTTAAAGTGAACTTAAATTTATGACTAATTAAAACATGTAATAAGCCATTCACCAAAGGGAATTGATTAATTGATTTATTTTAGATGTGACTTAAGCTAGGGATAAAAGTGAGTGATCCTCTCTTTTCTTCTCTTCATAACACTTAGTTGTTAAGTGTAGGTCAAATGAAATAAAAGAAAATATTAAGTAAAAATTTGCAAATCAATTAAGTCATTTAAAGCAAAACTACCCTTTATGATTAAACCTCTTCATATTTAGAAAATGATAACCATGAAGCCTAATCAGGACATACCACACAAGCCTTAACACACACAAACAATAGATTAAGTCATAACTTTTAGCTTTATGCTAGGGCAGTGTATGGCTTGATGTATCTTTTGTTTTGTGATGTAATGTTGTAGACTGGATGTTAGGGTGTATATTTTGTAGATTGGATGTTAGGCTGTGATAAGCCTAATCATGTTTTCTACAGGAGATTATGCTTAAGGGGTGCTTAAAGACTATATTTAAATATTTTGAGGTACCGATTGCTTAACCCTTAAGCATAATCTACATTAAAACAGGTGTACTTCGTTACCCATGTGCAGGGTGCTAAGTCCAAATTATTCATATAACTTCTTGGGTTGTATGGTTTGTTCAACTAACACTCATTTTGCAAGTGTTGTTAGATTTACTTTTCCTATTTTTGATGTAATTTTACATTATGAATTAGGACTAGGGATATGGGGGCTTAGGATAAACATCAGTTATAAGACCAAGTCTTATGTACCATGTGATCCTATAGAGCTTGTCCCCCCACCCCCCTCTCCATAGCTCCCATTCATTTGTTGTAATTTAATTATAATTATTCTTTCATTGTAATGGGTTGTATAAGGGTAGAGATCGGCTACCCATTTCTTTTTTAAGTTGTACGATGGTACTCGACCACACCAGCCTATTATTCTTTCACATTGAGATTTTAAAATTCTTTGATGATTTGTTTACATTGTGCAATAGAAGTGGTATGCCTTTTCATAGTCTATTCATGATTGATGATTATCACGTGGCCTGGATATGATTAGACTCTTAGGATAAAAATAAATTTTCTATCCCACTATAACTCATAACTAAATTTTCTAAAACAACTCATAATATCACATAAAACTTAGGCATTAAATTATAATAATAGAATATTTAACAACCCCTTAGTTAGATGTTGTATGCTTAATATCATGCATAGTATTTTGTTTCACTCTTACTAAGAGAGGGTTTCCATCTTTGCTAAATAATAAAAAGGGCTTAACCTTTAAGAGCCTATGATGGAGAAACACCCCTTCTTTTTTGATTTAGCCCATGACCAACTTAATCATATATTTAGGCATATAAAATTCTATGAGCCCGTGTCAATATAAAGAGTCCAAAATCAAATAAAATATGATAAAATTTGCATTTGACCAAGTCATTATTCATACCACTCATGCTCTTGTCTCTTAGGGAGTGGGTTTAAGAACTTTAATTTTTTTTTAAAGTAATAACATCCTAACCATCATGCAAAACATATGACTTGACCACATAGTTTTAAAATGTAGGAGGACTTAGCTGGCTATCACTCCAGGAAGTTATAAGTCCAGCAGTCGACTGTTTTACTCTCTCTTATGGAGATAAATAATAAAACCACTTTCGCCTTAGATTTAGGTCATTCTTTGGCCCTTGCTAAAGCTCCATAGTTTTAGGATCTGAGGTTATTGTTTCCCTTTGGGGCTAGCATTTCCATAATCTTGTAATTTAGAATTATAAGTCCTAGGTTTCTAATAAAATTTTAACTCAAAGATATAATTCTCCTCAATTTCAAACTTATAAAGCCCAACCATAGGATAGTTTTGGATGCTCACTAAGTTTTCTAGTATCATAAGCATCCCGTACTTATATCCTTTTAGATTTTATAATAAGTCTTTCCTTTCGATCTATCCCATTTGATCTTCTAATTATAACCAATTTATTGATAGTTCTGTCTTTGAATTCTTTGGAGACAGCAATTGCCTACTTCAAGAGAGAGTATTCCTAAGGAACTCACCTTCTTTAGGATATAATTAACTATGGGGGCTTACCCCCATAGGGAACTTTTGAACTCGATTTAGAAAAACCTTATTTTATTCATTTATATAAAGTAGGGAAAAAAATCTCTAGTACATTTGAAGATCCATCATGCCTTATGAGTCCTTATTCGATGATTAGGTCCACCGTAGGGTAGTGATTCCTATTTTTTGAGGTAGTGAACTATTCCTTGATGTCATACCCATTACCTCAATAAGTACACCCTCATATCTGCGTGGTGTCCCCCCTCACCATATACACACACATGCACGTGAACCGAAAATAAACACCACAAATACATGACCCATTTGCAGCTTAAAAAAGAGGTTCTGATAGAAATGTAACATTTTGTTACCAAGAAAGAGGTTATGACAGAAATGTGTGATGAAATAAGTGTGATTGTAAATGTAGTCGACTATGAGGAAGGCTTATGCTTTCGTAGAGAAAAGCTCACTAAATAGAAAGTCAAGTCATGCTCAAAGAAATTATGCTCTAAACTAAGAAGTAATTTTGAGAGCACTAAAAACTCAAAAAGCTCGAAAGAAACATTAACTTCAGAGACATCTTCTAATGAAAAAGATTAGATGGAAGAAGTAACTCAAGTCTAGTTAAGGAGTGAAAAATAAATTTCTCCACCTTCATAACAAAAAGCTAGTGATAAAGGCAAACAAATTCAAATGAATGAAAATGTCTTACCCTAATCATCACCTAAATTATGTTCTGGCACATTAACATAAGCTCTCTTCTTTACTAATTATCTATGATATTATCATGTTGTCCAAAGATATACATAAGGCATTAATCAAAGCCTTGCAAAATCTAGAATAATAGAAAGAAGACTTAACCTCTCATAAATCAACACCATCACGTTCAGTAAGTAGGACTAATTATTAGGGATGACCAAACATAATCGGCCACTTTATGTTACAGTTGAAAGTAACTCTATCTGAATAAAAAGGATATTGATTGACCCAGGCATTTTGATAAATCTCTTAATAGCTAAAACACTTTGAGCACTAGCCTTAGATGCTAAATATTAAGATAAAAGTATAGTATTTCTATGAGAATTCAATGAACAAGGATAGCAAACCCTAGGCTCTCTTGTTCTTCCCATACACTTTAGAAAATTGTACACAAAAGCTAAATTCTATGTAATCAAAGCCCAAGTTTCTTACAAAGCACTTTTTTGTAAGTCATGGATTCATGAATATGACATAGTACCTTCAACTCTTCATCAATGTATGAAGTATATGCAAAATGATGAAAAACATCAAATTGATAGAGATATGAATCCATTCTTAATACATGAGATCAAGATCTATAATGATGTCGAATACTTCATGCCTAAGAAAGTAGAGGAAGTCAATTCCCAAAAGTAAGTGGCTCCACCTATCAAACTAATGCTGAAAGGTGATAATTTTATTGACCTCACTTTTAGTGGGGTTGACAATCCTCCTCTTAGACTTAGGACTTGATCTAAGCACTAATGTTCTATTAACCTAAAGTGAGATTGATAATCATCATAATTTTAGTAATTAGGATCTCCAACCTTAGATTGAGAGCTTTCTAATTAGGCACTTTGGATATTGCAACTAGTAACTAAGTGTACAACCTAAACTAAGGAAGAAATAATAAATAATAAATATAGAATTAAAACTAATTTAAAAGCCAACACATTATGAAGAAAACTTGGGGTAGTTTGGTAGGCCTAACCTAACCCAACTGGATTAGATGAAACCCCAATAAAACCTAAATATAATAAAACTTAATAGAAGTATAAATCAAATATATTTAAACTGAAATCTAAATTCAACTGAACTTAGATTGAGGTAATCTGGGTTACGTTAATTCAGTTAACCCAACCCATTTGATCTAAGAATCATCTAAATCCAAGAAAATCATATAAAATCAAAATTAAGTCAAATCAAGCCAAATAAAAAGCATAGAATCAATGCATAAATCTAAATGAACTTAAAAATAAATCTAGATGAGGTCTAAAGTGGTCAATCACATTTGACCTGAAATTGATTGGTGAGGGCCCCACTAAGAAAAAATTCAAACTAATCAAAATTTGATCAATTTAAGCTATACTAAATGCTCAAATATATCAAATTAATATAATTGAATATAAACTAAATAAATATAAATCTAAAGATGACTCAAATAGCCTAATCGGGTCACCTGGTCTTAGTGAACTTGAATAAACCTTATTGAACTGAAAATCATAGTAAATTGGAATTAATCCATATTAAATATTCTAAAATACTTTCAAATCACATTTGAATATAATTTGACTCTTCCTTAAGCTTGATTTGAATGAATTGGTTAGTTGACCTGATTTGGCCCATTAAGCCCAATTTGGGCCAAAATGGACGTAAATCAAAATTAAATCCATATTAATTTAAATCAATCACTCCAAATTAGTTTAAATGCTCAATAAATATAATTAAAGCTGAAACATACATCAATTTAGATTATATTGATCATTTGATGCAAATGAACTTAATTTGACTGATAACTTGGGATAAAATGGGTCAGATCAAAACCAACCCCAAATTAAATGAAATCAATTAATCTAAATCATTTAAAATATAAAATCAAACATATTTATATCCCAATTTAAACTCAATTGAGTTAAATCAATGTGTTGAACCTAATTGGAATCATTTGAGCCAAATGGGTCCATATAGGTTCAAACTAACTCAACCCAACTTAAGTACACTCAAACCACACCCAAAGTCTGTTACATGAAGACTAACATTTTAGCCCACGTATAGTGGAGCTTCAAGTAAATAATGGAGGCCATGGGAGAGAGGAAAATCATTTGCAAGATTTCAAAATCCAAGGTCCACTTAAACACAAGCCATTTCTCCACTTGGTTGACATCTAACAGGATCTATAGTAGCTAAACTATTGAATTTGACTTCTCAAAGCCTCCTCCCAACTGGCCATCACCTCCTCAACCACCATTAATGGTTATTTTTGGCCACCATTAAAAAAAGGTGGAAAGCGAGCCCATGATTCCTCTTGGGTGGCTAGAAATAACTCATGGACCTCCTTTAATCAAAACCATACCACCCCCTCCCTTTCCATGAATAAAATCATCACTTCTAGCCAAAATCCAGCAAGAAAGTAGCGGTGCTTGGCATTTCTAGCAATCGACAGAGAGGCAAGTAGGCATATTCATTCTGTAACTTTGTATCATGTCTAGGAACATGCTCAGATCAATTGGGCCATCGAATGTCAGCTCTGACATGGTATTTTCTCCAAAAACATAGAAAAATTGATAGGCTCATCATTTTACATGAATGCTCACTTGATTTTAAAATTTTCTCCTAAAAATCTATTGCATTTTTTATTTTAAAGTTTTCTCATGTGAAATACCCCATTTTTTGAAGATCATCGAAAAAATGGGGCTCGAACAGGCTTTCTTGAGTCGGAATCCCATTCGACTAGCTCATTTTGTAGGCTGGGAAGAAGAAAAGATGCAATCATCAGATCTTGTTTATATGGGTTTGAAAACTATGATTAGAATGCCCATGGGATTCGATTTGCACCATTAAATTGATGGCTTCAATCCGAACCATCCCATCTATGATCAGACGATCTGGATCAGTCCCGCTCAAAATGGCAGTTTATCGTCAATTAGGCCAGTGGTTGTTCGACACACATAAGTTGGAGCCCAGTCAACATTGATTGGGTTATGTAAAAAAATAAGGGATTTTCTAGATTTTTATATTACTTTAAAATAGCTAAAACTTAAAAAATTCATAATAAATAAAATAGTCAAAGAAAATATTATAAGTAAATGCTTGTTAGGTTCATCTTTCAGAGAGGAATCCAATGAACCCCAAAAGCACTAGTTTTTATGGGGTATTTTCAGATTAATTTGAATTAGAATAAAAAATTACTTTCTTTAATTAACACCAAAATATTTATGAAAACAACCTAAAACCTTTGAAGATTGAAAATAACACTATAACACACTCACCATAAACATTTCATAACCAAATAATGAGTAGATTAAAAGTTTTTAAATTTCAAAGTTTGAATGCCTATTTTTATGAAATAATTAATTAAAATTCAAGAAAATTAAAGAATATGATGAAAATATCTTAAACCATTATAGATAACTCCAATGAACCTAATAAAAATATTAAAAATCTTCTGAAACATAATAAACCTCAAAATGACATAATTAGAGGATTAATTGAATTAAATAAATCAATTAAATGAAATGAACTTTGAAAAATCATAATAAATCAATCAAAACTCTAAATAAACCCTCTCTGAATTCATCCTTCATAGAAGAATTAAAGAAAATTAAAATTCCTAATTAGTTCCTATTATGTCGGGCTTAATTTGAGTTTTAATAGAATCATTAAAACTTTAATTAATCTAAAAATACATCTCTACTGAAAATGAAATTTTAGGGAGATGAATTTAGCAAGTAACCCAACTCGTCATAAAAATTTCAAAGAAAATAATTTCTGGATCAAAAGTTATTATATTGTCAAGTTCTAGATCAATTTAAATCAAGCTAACTAAAAATGAAATTACAAAAGTTGTAAAAATTAAACGAATCAACCCAAAATATTTCTACTAACATTATAAAACTATAATAAACATTTTCATGCATTAAAACTACATAAACCAAAATCACTTAATTATGATTTAGTAAGTCATTTAATTCAGCAATAATTGAATTTATTAAAGTTAAAATCCATTAAATGAAATTAAAAATATTTAAACCCACATTAATAGGATCCTAAGTTGGTCAAACAAATGTCACGTAATCTTCAATTCAAAATAAGTAAAACCTTAATCTAATCAAACATAAACTTGCACTTAATTCAACTATGTCAAAACCCCACTAAATGTTAATTAAACTTGAAATTGAACTTTGCTAAGTAAATCTAAATCATTAAATCATTAATAACATTAGATGTAAATTATAAAATAAAAATTAAAAGCTTCAACAAGTAATTAACTTAAACTAAATCAAACCTTTATCAACTTGATAAAAAGAATATAATTAACCCTTAATTACATTTTGATTAAGCTTTAAATCTCAATCATTAATCAAAAAACCTTAAATTAAAATAATCATAAATCAAAATCCCCTCGATTAATCATTTAACATTAATCAAACAAAATCAATCAATTAAGTTAAAGCCTATTGGTAATCAATCAACCTTCAACCTCATAACCACTCAATTAAGTTAATGATAAAGAAACCAAAATATGCATTTGGTTGAGATTGGTTTAGCTGATCATTAAATAAATGAAATTTCTTACACAAGTTCCTAATTAAATAAAAAATATTTTAATAAGGATATGTTCAATCGATCGTTCATTCAATGTTATTTAAACAAGTTAAACATATTCCTTAATTAAACTTTTAAATCAAATAATGAAGCTAAAGTTTTATTTATCTTTAATCCCATGTTAATTAAATTATTTATCCAATCAAATTAAACATAATTAAACATGTTTACTTCTAATTAAGATAGACCCTTAATAATTTTGATAATGAAATCTAAAATAAATAAATTAATCAATCATTTAATTAATATAAATTAAATTAAACAAGTTATATTAAGATAATCTTTGAACCAAACTTAACTTAAACCAAACACTTAATTATAAATATTCACAAAAATTATAATCAAACATGACTGATTAGATCATTAACATCTAATCAAACTGATTAAACTCTTTAATGAAACTAATCAAACCCATTAATTAAATTAATCACTAAAGCAAATTAATCATGTCAAATTCAAGTTATCCTTTATTAAATTAATTCAATACTTAATAAAGTTGAACTAAATTTAAACAAATAGATTTAAATTTAATAAATTAAGTTAGCTATTAAATAAGATTCAATTATCTAAACTAACAAATCAAGATAATCATAAATATTCTAATTAGGTGAGTTATAATAAATTTAGATAACCAAAGGTTAAATATTAATCAAATTAATCATGTCTTAAATAAACTAAGAACTAAACCAAAAATATTTAATAAATATTTACCAAACCTAAATATATGACTATGTTAACTTGATTAAATACTAATCAATTGTCAAGTCTTAATTAAATTGAGCATTTAAATTAGATAAAAAATAAAATAAAGTGAGCATCTAAATTAAATAAACAAAAAAGTAAACATATTTTGAACCTTAATTAAACTAAACACTCAACCAAATCAAATAAGACTAAAATAAAACCTAAATCAATTCATTTAAACCTATAACTAAGTTAAATCACTTGAATGAAATGAATTGAGTTAATAATTAACAAAATTTTGAGTATACAATTTAAATAATCAAATTGAACAATGAAATGTTAGTTAAAGCTAATAACCAAATTCTAATAAACATGGTGGATGAATGAAGATAAATGAAACACTAATAATCAAACTTAGTTAATTCACTTAATCTAATTAAGCTAGCAAATAAGTATACTTTGATCAAATCAAATAAGTATAAAGATAAACTCAAAGCTATTAAATCATATCCAATTAATTTCAACTCTACAAAATAAATAAATTAACATAAACTTGAATCAACTTAAATAAACCAAGTAAACAAAAAAAAGATAAATTAAATTAGAATAAATAATCATCAAATTAAAATAATCAACCAACAAATTAAGTAACCAAATTTAATAAATTAAATAATCAAATTTTGAATTAAAACTTAAATAAGAAACGTTAATCAAATCATGAGTTAATTAAGTTAAAATATATTCATTAATCCAAACCAAACTTAAATCGAAAGATGAAATCATTAAGTTTAAAAAAACATTAAAATTATTTAATCGATAACACGGCATATTCAATTAAACCTTTGAAATGAAATTCAAAGAAAGATTAAACATCGATTTTATTATCAAAGTCCAATTAAATCAAATTGAAACCTAATAAATCCAAAGTCAATATCAACATTCAAATATTTTTAAAGCCTAATTAACTCTTTAAACCATCGGTGCCATGTGGACGCTGACGCAGCAGTGCTTTCCACGTGGCAATGCAGTATTGGTTACTTAAATAGTCCGACGTGATAGCTAACTCAACGACGAAAAACACGATTGCATCAATGTTGTCCAACGACAACAACAATAAGCCTTCATCCCACTAAGTGGGGTCAGCTACATGAATCCTTCACCTCCATTGCGTCCTATTATTTGATAAATTCTCATTTAATTCAAGTATACTAAGGTCATTTTTTATACATCTTAACCAAGTCTTTTTAGGTCTACCTCTACCTTTCTTAACATAAGGAAAATCTAATACATCTAATCTCCTAACCGGGTCATCGAACGACTGATGTTTTATGTGGTCGAACCATCTAAGGCGACTCTCTCTAATCTTATCTGTCACTGGAGCTACTTCAACTTTTTCCTAAACATACTCATTTTGCATTTTATCTCTAAGAGTAAAGCCACTCATCCACTTGAGCATCCTCATCTCAGTAACACTTAACTTAGTCTTATGCTTCTCTTTTATTGGCCAACATTTTGCACCATAAGTCATTGCAGGTCTTACCACCATCTTATAAAATTTTCCATTAAGTTTAAGTGGAACTTTTCTATCACACAATATGCCAGATGCATTCCTCCACTTCAACCATCCAACTTGAATTCTACTAATAACATCTCCATCTATTTCACCATCATTTTGAATAATAGAGCCTAACTGAATCGCTCACTCTTATTAATGACTTGTTCACCTAATGTCACAACACTATCACTAGAACTTCTACAACTAAAATTACACTCCATATACTCAGTTTTAAATCTACTTAAATGAAAACCTTTAAACTCTAAAGTTGACCTCCATAATTCAAGTTACTCTTAGACTCCCTCTCTAATTGTATCAATAAGAAGAATGTCATCAGCAAAAAGCATACACCAAGGTACATATTCCTGTAAATGCCTAGTAAGAACATCCATAACTAAAGCAAAAAAGGTAAGGGCTTAAAGTTGATCCTTGATGTAATCCAACTGAAATAGGAAAATATTTTTCCAATCCTCCTTGTGTTTGGACACAAGTAACAGCTCTAGTATGCATATCCTTAATTACTTGAATATAACCAATATTAACTCCTTTCTATTCTAGAATTCTCCAAAGAACATCTCTTGAAACTTTATCATAAGCTTTCTCTAAATCAATAAATATCATATATAGATCCTCCTTACTTTCTCTATACTTCTTCATCAAATCTCTTAAAAATGTATAACATCCATAGTAGATCTACCTAGCATGAAACCAAATTGATTGTGAGAAAATTTTGTATCACATCGTAACCTATGCTGAATTACTCTCTCCCATAGTTTTAATGTATGACACATTAACTTAATTCCTCTATAATTTGCACACTCTTATGCATCAACTTTATCCTTATATATAGGAACCAACAAACTCTTTCTCCACTCATCTGACATCTTTTTAGTCTTTAAGATAACATTAAAAAGGTTTGTAAGCCAAGAAATTTCTTGATCTCCTAAACATTTCCACACTTCAATTGGAACATCATCTGGCCCTACTGTTTTTCCACATTTCATTTTCTTTAAAGCTTCTCTAACTTCAGATTTGCTAATACGATGATAAAAATGAAATTCTCTATTTATGTTAAGGGTATTAAGGTTACTAAAATCAATTGTACTTTCAGATCCTTCATTGAAAAGTTTATCAAAATATCTCATCCACCTATTTTAAATATCCTTTTTCTAAGAAAAGCACTTTATTATTTTCATTTTTAATACACATCACTTGAACTAAGTCTTTACTTCTCCAATCTCTTTGGTTGGCTAACTTATTCATACATCTTTCACCTTCTTTGGTATCTAATCTATTGTATAAATCACTAAAAGCTAAATTTTTTGCATCATATATTGCTTTCTTAGCATCTCTACAGGCCATTTTATATCTCTCTCAATTCTCTAAGTTTTTACATCTAAACAAAGTTTTATAACAATGCTTCTTATTTATTATATTTTCTTGCACACTCTGACTCCACCACTAACTATTTTAATTAGAAGAATTTTTACCTTTTGATTCTCCGAGCACATTTTTAGCAACTTGCTTAATTTCACTTGCTATTTTTTTTCACATAACATTAGCTTCCTTATAAACATCCCAAATTCTAAGCTCTTGTAGTTTGCTCTTAAAAATATTTTTATTTGTGTTCTTTAAGTGTCCCCATCTAATCCTAAGATAATAATTTGATTTATTTTTCCTCTTATAATCTTTTATCTTAAAATCTAAAACTAATAATCGATGTTGGGTACTTAAACTTTCACTTGGAATGACCTTGCAAGCTTTACAATCTAAAATATCTATTTTTCTTATCAGAAAATAATCAATCTGTGTTTTACTAAATGCATTTTTATAAGTAATAATATATTCATCTCTTTTCTTAAATAAAGTATTAGAAACTACAAAATCATAAGCTATGGAAAAAAATAATATAGTCCTACCTTCTTCATTAGTCACTCCAAATCCATAACCACCATGAATACTTTTAAAATCTTCTACCACTCTACCAACATGTCCATTTAAATCTCCTTCGATAAATATTTTTCTTCAAAAGATATCTTTTGTATTAATCCCTCTAATTCATTCCAAAATTTTTCTTTTGAGCTTACATCCAAACCTACTTGAGGAGCATAAACACTTATAACATTGATAATCTTAGTATCAACAATAATATTTAAAGTTATAATTTTATCTCCATATCTATTAATATTTATAACATTATCCTTCCAACTTTTATCTATAATCACGCCTACACCATTTCTAGTTCGACTTCTACCTGAATACTAAAGTTTAAAACCTAAACTGTCAATCTCCTTGGCCTTCTCCCGAACCCATTTAGTTTCTTGAACACATAAAATATTTATCTTTTTATGAACCATAATATCTACTAATTCCATTAATTTACATGTAAGAGTACATATATTCCAAGATCCTAACCTAAGTCTAGTTTCATGGACTAACTTCTTTGCCCACATCCATCCATAATGTGGGAACCCTTGCTTATTTAACATTGCACCCGGGCGCCGATGCAGCAGCCCTTACACATTTTTCACTATATTAAAGCCATACAATGCATCGCTTCTTGGGGACGCCCTAGCATTAACACAATTATTTAAAGGATTCATGTCATGATTATTTCGACAATTTTTACATTGGTTGTCGACTACCTAATGCAACCCTCCACTTTTCACATTTATGTCGTCCGATCACAGAAAATTAATCTTATGATTCTAAAGGGATTAAATAAAAAATTTTAATGATATTAACCATGATCATCCATTCTCGTCATGTGGAATGGATGTTCAGTGATTCGACATCCCATGAGTGCTAGAAGACTAATATCGTTCTCCTTTTGCCTCTCGATCTAAGCTCACTAGAGCTCATTCAATGATGAAGTTGACTCCAAAATGATCACGAAATGAATCTAAAGGAATCCTATAGTGAAAATCATATGAAAATATGATTCACTTCAAAAAAGAGCAACACCTAGGATTCAATGCTACGGTTGTCATATTTTTACTCGTTGGAGCTATAAATCATTGATCCACCGACATAAGTAGCTTCATCCTGAAGAAATGAAGCCATATAGATAAGATCATGAGCTACTTATGTGTTGATCGCTCTGTGGACAAAACGCTACTACAAAGCTCACTGGAGTTGGTCTTGAGATGCCTTTCGGTGGTCGAATCACTCGATAAATGATTCACTTCTATTCAACGAAGTGAGGTGAAGGTGTGGGAAGAGTTAATTTGGGTTTGGCGTAGGTTCTAGAAACTTGGACAAATGGAGCTCTCAGGTTCAATCAGGAGCTAATCTCATCATTGGTGGAGTGTACGGTGAGCTCGGGAGAGGGTAGGGGACTGTGCTGTGTGCTCTTGGGAAGGTGTGTGCTCAGTTTGAATCCATGGGAAGGAGTACACCCACTTCCCTAGCTGAACTAAGTGTTGAGATTGGTTCAGCCTTTGGTAGTCATCTAGCCAGGGTAGGTGGCCAGAGATGGTAAGGGATTACTGAGGTGGTTGAGTGTGAGAGGTAGAGGGAGTGTAATGGGCTTGCATCAGGTGTACCCTTTCCCTTAGGTATACCAATGGGTTGTCATGGGTGAACTCACCCTCTCTTGGCCAAAGGTTGAGCCCAATAGCTTTGGGTTAGGTTGGGTTTGTGGTCATGTTATCCAAGAAAATCCAAAGGTGGTTGCCATGGGGTAAGGAGGTGGAGAACCCATCAAAATGGGGATTTTGTTCCATTTAGGTGGGTTGGATCAATGGGTTTTACCCAAATCAAGTTCACCATGGGTTGGGCCCACTTGGGCAAGCCCATGGTGACCCAAGGATGAGTCATGCCAAGTTTGGTTGGGTTTGAGCTTGGTTTAGTTAAGTTTGGCTCAATCTAACCCATAGGGGTCAAATGGGTTCAATTGGGTTAAGTTGACCAAGTTGATCAAATTGGGTCAAAGTGATGGTTTGGGTGAGTTCAATTGGTCACTTGGATTGAATTCAGGGAATTGGTTTGATTCAGTTTGGGTTAGATTTAAATTTGGCTCATATGGTTCAATTTTGGTCAAATGGGTCATGTTGACCAATTTGACTAAATTGGCCAAATGGAGGAAGGTCATGAACATTAATGAAGGTTATCCATGCATAAATGGAGAGATCCTAATGTGATTCAATTCATTTCATTCCATGATAAGGGAATGGGAGAGTAATTTTCTACACTTGGTTTGATTTATTTTATGGTCTAGTTTTGTGTCAAGGACACAAAGAATGATCCTACTGAGGATCGAGTCATGCCAGGGGCATGAATGAGGGTTCACTAAGCATGATGATTTGGAGTTTATCTTTGCATCAAATACACAAAGATGTGTTTTCCAAGAATTGAATCATGTTGAGGGCATGAGTGAGTGCCTTATTAAAGACAAATGAGATTTAGATCAGAATTGTTTTGATTCAATTGATACTATTGGTTAATTGGTTTAGTTGATGAATTTTTGTTTAACTCTAATAATTCATGTTGATTTTGACTTACATTTCATTGTTGAATTAGTGTGGACCCTGTTGGTTTGTGATGAGTCACACTAAGGAAGGGCTACATAAGCTTGGACTTACATTATACTTACTGACTCAAAGAGGCATTCTACTGACCATATAGTAGAAACTACCCAACCTATGGGTTGTCCATTAGTTTGTAATGGCTGAACTAGAAAGAAATCTCGGGGACTCACATCTTCCAAAGTAGAATCAACCATCAAGGTGACCTGCTAATTGTACAACAAGTCAAACTCTACCTAGGGTGACTACCAAGGGAGGACCTCTGGGGGTGTTATCTCAGCTTGGATAGTTGAGGTGATTTTTATAGGGCGTCTTGCTTACACTGCCCAAAAAGATAAGAGGCTTGTTTGGAAAGAGGTGGCTTTGGGGGTCTTATCCTAATCCACAAGAGATGTTGTTTTGTTTCCTTTTTTTGTTTTTTTTTTGTTTAGTGTGAACTCTATTGGATTGTGATGTGCCACACAAAGAAGGAGCCACATGGGCTTTAGCCTATCTTAGGTTTACTGGCCTAAGGGATAGTCTGTACATCCATAATACAAAGCTTCTAATCAAAGGGGTGGCTACCAGGAAGGGGGAACTATCCAATCTGATAGTAACCTGGGTCATGTCTAGATGGGATCATGAAGATGTAATATAAATAGAATGCCCATAGGGAAGGTGCCTCTGATGGTCTTATCATAATACCTGAAATATAAAGCCTGTAGGTATACGGTGGTCGACTTAGGGAGAAAGCATAGAGACTCACATCTACTAGAGCAATTTTATCCACTAGGTGGGTTGCTGTCAGCAAAGTGAACACCAGTAAACCTAAGGTACCTGATAGTTTGTGATGATCAATCTGGAAAGAAAGCATCGGGGATTCATATCTTTCTAATAGAAACTGATAATCAGAATAGTTTGTCGTTGGCTAAACAGTTACTATATGCCCTAGGGAGACTACCAAGTGGGGAGTTACCAAGGAGGATTGAACCTAAGCTTGAAGTAGTTAAGAGGAAGTGGTGCATCAGTTATATGGATTTGGACCCAGTCAGCACACGATAGCCAGCACGAGGACAAAGTGCGGGGACTCATATCTCCACAAACAAGATTAGCTATCAAGATGACTCACTAGCTGTGTAGTCAAGTGCATCAAGTTATCAAAGGGGGCTCATCGATTTACAATGGTCAAGCCAGAAAGAAAGCATGAGGATACTCACATCTTTCTAAGCAGGGATAGCTGTTGGGGTGATTCACTGCCAGCCAAGGTGAATCAACTCAAAAGCTCATCGAGACCGGGGTCCTATATTATCTCAAAGTAGTCTGAGGTGATATAATTGATGGTTGACTTGTTCATGTTTCTATGCAATAGTGTGTTTGCATTATGCTAATAAAGTCTATGACGCCGCTCGGGTTCTCTTACAACTACCCAAGACACATCAAGAGTTTGGTAATTAAAAATATTTTAACTTGGATTAAAATTTGATTAAAATGGAATTTTTATTGATGGAAATTATTTGAGACATTTGTCATGCATAATATTTTTTTAGGTAGAGTCCGTTGATCGAGAGCATCGAGCATTAGCCTTTGTGATTGATGAGTTGAAAGGATCCACCCTGGTAGGTCTTTTCTATGGTGAAAGGGCCTTCCTCAGTAGGTTCAAACTTGCCTTCTATCTTATGATGGGATATAATTGGTCTCCTTAGAACTACGACAAGCTCTCCAACTCGAAAAACTATAGGGTGGAACAACTTGTTATGAGATTGAATTATTTTTTCTTTATATAACTAAAGGTTCTGACATGCTTGCAAGCATCTCTCTTCCAAACATTTGAGTTCTTCGAACCACAACTTAGCATTATGCTCAGTCATGATTTTACTACCCACACCTATCTGTGGTGATAGAAGCTAAACCTCTAAGGGTAGAATGACCTTAGACCTATACACTAAAGAGAATGGGATAGATTATGTTAGAGTTATGTAGGTTGTACGGTAAGCCATAAGGCTTCAACTAACTACTCATGCCATTATCATTTATTATCTTCGAGCATTTTCTTGAGTATTTTGATGATATTTTTTTTGAAGGCATTCTCTAAACCACTCATCCATGGGTAATAGATGATATAGTACCTCTAATATATGTTGTGTCTTCTAGCAAAATTATTGATCTTGGTGCTCTTGAAAGTGGTACCATTATCCAATCTGATTTGATGGGGCACTCCAAATATATATACAATATGGTTCCTAAAACATTGGAGCATGTGCTGAGCTTTCACTTCTTTAAACAGAATCACCTCCACCCACTTGGAGAAGTAGTCCATAGTTGCTAGAATGAAATGGTGGCCCTTGGATGAGGGAGGATCAATCGGACAGACTATGTTGGTACCCTAACACTCGAATGTCCATGAGGCTAAAGTTAGATGTAGAATGTTGGGTGGTTGGTGTAGAACCACTCCATGTACTTAGCATTGGAGGTAGCACTTTGCTACTTCTATGTAATTCATGATCATCATCGACCAGTAATATCTAATTCTTTTGATCTTGGCTTTCATCTTGGGACCGGATTAATGAGCTCCGCATAATTTTGAATGCACCTCAATCACGATCTTATAGGCTTCATGTTTGTTTAAATAGCATACCCATATATGATCGAAAGACTGTCGGTATGAGACACCATCCACGAGGGCATAGGAGATATCCCTCTCCTTTACTTGATGGACTTGAGATCTCTCTTATGATAGTTTGCCTTTATTTAGGTAATCAATGAAGGGTTGCCTCCAATCCAACTCTTCATCCTTTCAGCAATAGCAACCTCTCCTTCAAGAGTGTGTTTATTGATGAATCCTACATCAATGAGAGATAGGACTTATCTTTTATGAACCTCTATTGATATGGACTCATCTTCCAGACATGCCAACTCTTTTGCAAGTTTAGATTAGGGATCGGCTATGGAATTTTCTCTTCAGGGGATTTTATAAATTGTGACCTCTGGGATCTAGGCTAATAACTCCATGGTATACTTATGGTAGTGATGGAGTTTGGGTTTCAGAACCTTATAAGTCCCAGTGATCTAATTGATAGCTAGCTGTGAATCCCCAAAGATGTTAATACTTTTGATGCCTAATGAGATGGCTAACTCTAGACAGGTGATCAGAGCTTCATATTTGGCTTCATTGTTGGTGCAAGGTTTAAATAGATGGTATGAGAATATCATTATATTGCGATCTAGCATGAGGAGGACTATCCCTACCTCTGCCTTACTTCGGAGAGTGGATTGTGATTTTTATCCTCTTTGAGAGAAAGCCATACCATCAAAGTACATCTCCCAACAGCCAGTGTTTGCATCCCCTATGCTCATGATTTATTTGTTGAGGAGGTCATCACTGAGCATGAAATCTACAAGAAGTGGGTGCACCACTAGAAGGTCTATGAGTACTTGTCCCTTCACTACACAGAGAGGCACGAATGTGATGTCAAACTGTGATAGAATCATGGACCATCATGCCAACCGTCCATATAGCATCGAACGTGTCATGTTGTAGTGAGTTGACTCTAGAAATCAAGTTCACTTTATGGGAGAGCATATAATGCCCCAGCTTTTGGGATATGAAAATCAAAACTACGCAATGCTTTTCAATAGGTGGATAGTTCACCTCAACAAGCATCAAATAACGGCTAAGATAGTAAAGTGCATTCTCTTTCCCCTTGTCTTTGGCTTGGGCTAGCAAAGTGCCAAGGGAGTCATCAAGCACAGTGGTGTAAAGTATGAGGGGTTTTCCCAAGAAAGGGGTGGCTAGGACTGGCGGCATCATAAAATATTGCTTGATGCTTACAAATGCATGTTAGCAATTGCATCTCTCTTAAACTTGATATCTTCTTTGGCTAGTACTGTGAATGGTTGACATGTGCCTGATAGGTTGAATATAAAGTATCTTATATATTCTAGCCTCCCTTGGAATGATCTGAGTTGGGTTAGACTTTTAGGGGGTGGCATTTCCAATATCACTTTGATCTTCTTCTGTTCGATCTCAACCCCGCGGAGTCGAAAAATGAACTCTAGAAACTTCTCAAAAGTCACTCCGACTAAACATTTCAAAGGATTCATTTTAAAGTTATATTATCTTAACCACTCAAAAACTACTCTCAAGTCAAAGAGATAGGCTTCCCTTTATTTGCTTTTAACCATGAGATCATCAATGTAGCCTTCAACTTGGTGGTGAATGAGTTCATTAAAAATTCAAGTCATGGCCCGCTGGTACGTGACACCAAGATTGCTGAGGTTGAAGGGCATGACCTTATAAAAATAGATTTCTATCGGGGTTCTGAAAGCAATATTTTTTCATCTTCAAGTGCCATATTTATTTGGTTATATCTAGATGAACTATCCATGAAAGAGAAGACTCCGTGAGATGAGGCAATGTCCACCATCAGTTTCAATATTGGTAGTGGAGATTCATCTTTTGGATATGCCTTGTTAAGATCCCTAAAGTCAAAGCATATGTGAATTTGGACATTCTTGTTCTTAACTAGGATGATGTTGGCCAGCCAGGTGAATACTTTTCCTCCTAGATGAAACCAACATCGATCAATTTCTTAATTTAAAAAATGACCTATTGTTCAATATCCAATCGCATGCATCTAGAATCTTGCTTGATGAGGTTAGTGTTATGTTGTATCGCTAGCTTATTAACCAATACTTCAAGAATTTATCCAAGCATTACTTCATAAATCTATGCAAAGCAGTCCTTAAACTCAGTGAATTAGCTTATTAGCCTAACTAAGTCATTATTTTCAGATTCACTGAACAAGGATGTAACATATGTTGAGCATGGATTATCCTCAATCTCCAAGTTGAGTTCTTTAAGTTTGTCAATGGTTGATTTGATTTTTTTTCTTTGAATTCTAGGGATGCATGGAGATTATCTAGATCATCTGAAGTTTCTAAACACACCTCGTTATATGATTTAATGTGGTTTGAAAAGAACCTATCAGATTATAAATGATTAGCGATGATCAGGTAGTAATCATCATTATCTACTGGGCATATTGTACTAAAGCCTAGTCTGGGCTTTGGTTGACTGTTCTTTCACTTGTTGTCCCATAATATTTCGAATTACTTTGACCTATGCTTAGACCACGTATGTGTGATTAAACTTTTTTCTTGCTAGAATAAGAACACAAGGTGAGTACCAATGAAATAGTAATTCTATTAATTCTTTAAATGACTTATCTTTAAGCTCTATATTAGCTTCTCTGCTTAAGGATGTTACTCTTGAGTAAAACCTTTGGGGTTTAGCATTCACACATGTTTTGGGAGCTACCTTAACTACCAAACCATCAACTTTTTTTGAGGAAAGTGGGGTTAGAGCTAAGGCGCCCATATGCTGTCGAACATTTTCACATCAAAGAGATTTGTATTCATGCTTTATTTGGGGACCCAATCTTCATTACTGTCAAGCTCTAGTGTCACCTCCAATATGATCTACTAATGTAAAGAGCTAGCTTGTGTGCTCACTTCATAGGACTCATCCTATAAACTAGATTCTAAGTATATAAAGTTGGCATGTGTATTTTTGGAAATTGAAACGAACCTCTTAATAGGTGGTAGGTATGAAGGTCTACTATCCCTAGGGCTTCCTCTAGACTTTCCTCTTCCTCATCCTAGTAAAGGTCAGGTCATCCTGCCTACTTGTTTGAATGGAGTAACA
This sequence comes from Cymbidium sinense, assembly GCA_021442155.1. Classification (NCBI taxonomy): domain Eukaryota; kingdom Viridiplantae; phylum Streptophyta; class Magnoliopsida; order Asparagales; family Orchidaceae; genus Cymbidium; species Cymbidium sinense. Next base: position 268,985,440 of record CM038214.1, on the reverse strand, counting down.
AATTTTGGGTGGAACCTAATCTCGGGCTCTATCTCCTCCCAAATGTCTTCTTCAAGATCCATTTTCTTTTTTTTTTCATTATATTTTTCTTTTTTTTCTTTCTTTTTCTTTCTTTTCACTTTCTTTTTCTTTTTCATTTTGATTAAGTTCATGAGAGAAGACATTTTGTTTCTTAGGAAGGTTATAGGTTGCATCCTCATAAATCATGACCACATGTACTGCAAATAGTTTGAAATCTCCTTTAACATAATATTTGATCCCATCCTTGATAAACTTGATACACTGATGTAAAGAGGATGGAACCATGTTGTTCTCATGAATCCAAGGTTTCCCTAGAAAAGAATTGAAAGATGCATCAAAATATATTATGTGAAACTTAGCTTCTATCTTCCAATCATCTATCTCCAAAGGCAACACTATGAAACCTAAGGCTGTCTCGCCTTCCTCATTGAATCTTTTCAACACTGACTTTTAGATTGGAGTTTAGGGATGTTGATCCTCAAGTAGGCAAGGGTTCTTAAACTCATAATGTTCACTAATACACTTGGATCAATCAATACTCTAGATAGCTTGAAATTGCCAACATTCACAGTGATGTAGAGGGGGCGATTTTATTCTATTGTTCCCAATAGTAAGTCTTTATCTGAGAACATGAATCCTTAGACTTATTTTGAAAAATATGCCTCCTCTCCAACTAGACTAGTAACGGCTAATTGAGCTAAGCATATTTTAGGGTCAAGCAATATTTTGATTAGTGACTCTCTCTCATCTCTTTGGATAAAACATGGGCATCATATATGCTTAACTTAGCTGGAAACTTTCTATGGTGTGCCAAGATGTTGTAGTCAACTTTATTTTGGTCCTCCACAAGCATATCTAAGGGTGGAGCATCTTGTGGAGGGGCAATCTGCTCACTAGAACTAATGACCTATTTACCCTTATCTTGAGGTACCACCCTAGGAGGTAGAACTTTACCACTACGAAGGTTAACTTCAACAACTTCTTGTGAAAAGTTCTACCTGCTCATCAGGTATACTTGCAGCTTCTCCTAAATGATCATCAGAGTCGGATGACTCCAAATCTATCTATAGTGGTGAATCCTAAAGATTCAGAAAAGAGCAATCTCTTTAGATTATTATTATTATGACTTGGAGAGCTATCAATGGGAATAAAATCACTAAGATCTTCAAAAGTAGACAGGATGTAAACAAAAATATTCTTCTTCATTGATTTCTTCAATTTTGGCAGAACATGGTTAAATCCAAGTAAAGTAAGTGGTATGAGTGGCTTGGTTCCCTCATTCATAGATACAACACTCCTGCTAATGGTGATGGAGCTAATAGATGTGGTAACTGCAACTATGGGAGGGAGAATACTGGACTCAAATGGTGGTGGTGTTATGGAACTGTCTTGGGTACATGGTGGCTACTACGGCTTCTCATCATCCACCCTCCCTGAGTTGTCCCTCTCAACTAGTAGACCTTCTTTAATGTTGGAGGTCTGAGCAGAGTCAGGCACCTACATAAAAAGTTTCTTGATTTAAGAAATAATCTTTTTATAGGTATGGGATAAAGAGATAACCTAACCTTCTTTGTATTTAGAGGATCGGATGTTTCCCCAAAGAATTCTTTAATAGAACTAGAAGGTTATTCTACTAAGTATTATTTAGGGATCATTATGGCTCCTGGCTTGTAGTTATGCTCAAATCAATCCTTGAAAAGCAATCCTTTAAGACATGGTCTAGTATGCAGTGGTAGGGGCAGTAGTTAGGATCATCACTCTTACCTAGTTACTTCGACTTTTTAGGCTCAGATAGCTAGAAATCAAGCTTCTTAAGGAGGTTCTAGAAGATTTTTTTGACTATTCCCTCTTGAATGAGTATGGCCTATTAAGTTTATTGGCAAGAGTAGGTGGATAGTAGCTACTTGGTGGCAAGTACTAATATCGCTGCTATAAAGGCTATTGGGGTTGTCTTTGTGGTGGCCAAGGTAGTGAAAGAGGAGGTGGGAGTGAGGGTTGCTAAGCTCTGGGCCTCTCAAACTATGCTTTCACTAGCTGCTTCCCATTGTTCACTACTACCACTGTTCTTGACTTCTTCTCAAACACTATTTCGGGTTCATGCTTGGATGATTGGTCTGAGAAGGGTAAATATTTGGATTTCTTCTATAGGTTAGTCATCTTGCTAATTAGTTTCTCAAATATCTTAATAGTAATGCCCTTAAGCATGAGGGTGACTAGACCATGATTATTCTTAAGAAGAATTTCAATGGCATGCTTCTTCAGTAGTTGTGGTTCACATTTCATACTCAAATTTTGCCACCTGAGAATATAATTAACAAGGGACTCGTTGAATTTTTATTTCTCTATAGTGAGGACCCCTATAATCACTCTCTGCTAAGCTCCTACAAATCTCTTGATGAAAAGCTACTCTAATTCCATAAAAGACTTTACCGAACCATTAGATAGTTTGACATACCAATCAAAGGCCACTCCATAAATACTACTAACAAACTGCCAAAAGATGTAGGGCGTCACTATCATCGATGTTGCAATAACTGGCTCTAAAATATGCAATGTAATATCTAGGGTTTCCACTGCCATTGAATACCTTCAAGGATGGTGGAACAAAACCCTTAAGGTATTAAACTACATTAAATTCCTTCTAGTAAGGTCAACCCTTTAGAACCAATGAGCTCCCTTGGGCCTATGGCAATGCCTTCTTCACTTGTTGATATATTATCTACTTGATGTCTTTTTTTATGCATGGAGGTACTATCAATTGTCTTCCTATGTAGGCTACTGGTATCCTCATCCATTGGAGTAGTGTTCTTAGGATAATTAAGATATGTTCCAACTCAGGTCTTTCGACCTCCATAGGAATGGTTTGAGGGACACGTGCTTGATTCTAAAATGTCAATACCACTACCATTAACTCATATACTCTCCTCTCCATCCTATCAATCTGATCATCCTTAAGCTTGATTTATTGGAGAAGGTGTTAAGTTGTGTCTGATGTCTCACCTTCCTCAACTGTAACACCTTAAGCTTTTTGGCTGGGCTGTTCCCTATGGAAAAATCCTCAGGTATCAACCATATGGATTTCAGTAATATCATCCAAAAGGTCATCTTCATCAGCATTGAAGTATATCAAACCCTCCTCTTGGTTAGAATGATCATCTCCAATTATCTACCTCACTGTAGTACAATAGTCCTCTAATATCTCCTCTAATAAAAAATCATCCACTCTACCCGAAACCACTGCGAGGGGTAACTCACTACTAGACTATGTCTTGAAGAGGTGATGTGTTGTATGTTTTGGGCAGGTGGGGTGCTATCTCTGACTGGTTTGATAATCATAAGAGTTAACTCGGTATTTCCTTCCTTCTTTTCCTATGGCTATGGTGATGGAATGACTACGATACTCATGGGCCACCACTCCTTTGGCCATGGGAGGCTATTGGGCCGCCACTCCTTTGTGTTGGACCTCAATGATCATCTTCAGCTACATGGGAGGCTTCCTCAACCTCTTTATCCATGTGCACATAGTACCTCTTGATCTTCCTATTCTTATTAGGGAGATGAGTCTTGGTCAATGGTGCATGGAGAGAGCTAGTACCAACCTTAATGGTGGGATAAACAATCTCAGATGCTAGGACTAACTTCCCCTTAAGAACTGGGGCTACGATGGAAGTGGTACTAATCCTAGTATAATCTATAGAAAGCACAAGTGGTATTCATGGCATGGGAACCTTTAAGGCTTTCCTCACCAAGGATGAGAACTTGATATTTAGCTGAAGATCAAACTGAAAATGTGGCTTCTTATCAACTACATCATCCTTACTCAATGTACTAAGGGTAGGACCATCACAAGTAACTTTGAAATGCTCAAACCCAAGGCTAAACTTGATGACTGGGGATGACAAGACTATGGCTAGATCCATGGCCAAATTCACACCCGAAGCAAATGAGAAGATGAGCTTTGTAGAAGACATAATGACCGACTACTAGAAAGAAAAAGAAATGGGGCTTTTCTCTTTGCTGCTAGAAAAGAAGAGCGTAATATTAGACTTTGCTTTAGTTGTTGTTCTTTTGACTTGAGTTTAAATTAAAAACCCTCATTTAATAAATTTGGTTACATTAGATGGGGTTCATATATGTATTATAGAGATTTATAATTTTAAAAAGGAATGTCTTCTGAACTTCATAGAAAGTGAGCTTAAATGAATTTTGAAGATGTTCGATGAACCTTACATTGCCATGCTAGTGGTAAGAGGTTCTTAAAATTTCAAGTTGACTTTACTAATTTATTTTTGATGATTTCTTTGATTAATCTTTCTTATTTATTAGAGGTCTAATAGGGGTTCTAAGACCTACATAAGTGAGGTTTTAAAACCTAAAGAATGTTGGCCATGCTTGCCTATGGGTGAAATAGGCGGGGTGCCCAATAGAAAGAATAATAGTCTTAGACTCACATAAAAACATAAGTCTACTATCAATGTTTAGGGATAATGATTGACTAATAAAGTTGGAGAGAGGAATCTTCTCCAACAGAGTCGCCAAAAAAATTTGTGGTGTTTTAATTTGGAACCGTAGGGACACCACATAAATCTTATGGGGTACATATTGAAGTGATCGGGTGTGACATTATAATATGATGTACTATCTCGAAAGATAAATTCATCACTCTAGAATGGACCTAATCACCTAGTAAATACTCCTAAGGCGGATGAGTTTACATATATACCAGAGATCTTTTCCCTACTTTACATGGTGAAGTAAAGTAGAGTTTATTTTATGTCGAGTTCTTTAGTTCCCAATGAAAGCAAGCTTTCATAGCTAATTTCATCTTAGGAAATGAGAATCTCCTAAGGATACTCTCAATTAAAGTAGTTAATAAGTATCTCCAAAGATTTCGTAGCTAGATTATCAAAGAATTAGATATTTATAAAAATCAAATGTGTGAGTTCAAATAGGAAGAATTATTTATGAATTTTAAGGGAGAATAAGTAGGAAGCACCCATTATACTAGGAAGTCTAGTGAGTACTTCAGTCTGCCCTATAGTGAGGCTTTATATATTTAAGAGAGAGAATTTACTTTTATTTAAGTTAGAATATTATTAGAATGCTAGGGTGTTGATCTCAATTTTGGAGTGAGAATTAATCTTTATCATCTTAGACTTAGGAATCTTATAGATACTTATATTTACTTAGTGCTAAGACACTTCTAATGATTAAGGAAACACTAAACCCATGCTAAGAAACTTAGAGATTATAACCCTAAGCCTAGGATGTACCTCAGGACAAATAGGTTCTACCTACCCTATGGCTTAAACTAAAACTTATACCCATTCACTCATTTAAATTTAAGCTCATGTAAATGAAACACAACCAACCTCAAACTTAATCAATTGATCTTACTTGAATTTGGTTTTCTAATCCAAGCTCCAAGCCAGGTTAACTTGGGTGTTCCAAGTTAACCCCCATCACAATCCCAATAACTCAATTCAAGCCCATTCAAGTAAACTAAATCCAACTTAATTTTCTCAACCTCTCTAATTATTCATTAGATCATTTCAATCCATGCCAATACTTGCAATCAAGCCAATAGAACAAAAGAAAAATGACCGTAGCTCATTTGACCTAAAGGGTTCAAACAAGCCAAAACCTAACTGAGCCAAAATCAATTAGATAAAGTCCACTAATCAACTCTAAATTCATCATTGAACCCCTCTCAACACTTGATTAACAACAACTCAACCTAATTCAAGCCAATCACCCTAATCAACCCAATTAGTTCCCTTGACCCAATGAGACCTAAATGATCAATTTGATTCAAACATCAATCTAACCCAAATTAGATTAAATCAACTCATCTAATTCCTCCCATAATGATTGTTGATCATCTTTGATTACATAATAGAAATCAATTGGGTCAAATCATACCAATTTGACAACTTAACCCTAGTTGGCCAATAAATCTAAAGGGCCAAATTGGGCCAAATCTCATTTCAATCCAAAATGATTGTAACCAATGCCTCTAATCAATAATAAATTAATTATTGAACACTCTACAATCATCAAAGGAATCCAATTTGACTAAGCCAACACAATTGACCTACTTAGCCCAAATTGACCTAAAAAGTCAAATAAAATCAAAACTCATTCTAATCCAAATCTATTAAAACCAACACCTACAATCATTCTCAAATGATCAATCAAACATAGACCAACCCTTTATTCAACCCAATTTAACTAATTTTATCAAATCGATCAACTTGATCCATTTGGCCTAAATGAAATAATATGAACCAAACCCAAATCCACTCCAAATTGAGTCAAATGAATTGCACCAATGAATTCCAAATGACCAATTGAACTCACCCAAACCATTAATTTGATCTAATTTGGTCAAATTTGTCAACTTAACCCAATTGAACTTGTTTGACTCATATGGGTCAAATTGAGCCGAACCCAACTAAACTAAGCCCAAACACAACAAAACTTGATATGACTCATACTTGGGCACCATAGGCTTGCCTAAGTCGGCCCAAACCATGGTAAACCAAGTTTGGGTGAAACTTATTGGACCAAGCCACCCAAATGGGATAAAATTCCCATTTTGGTGGGTTCTTCACCCCCTTACCCTATAGCACCACATTTGGCTCTTCTTGGACAAGAGGGCCACTGACCCAACCTAATCCAAGGTTGTTGGGCATAGCCTTTGGCCATGAGAGGGTGAGTTCACTGATCGCAATCCATTGGTCCCTCTAATGAAGGCTACACACCCCATGCCAGACCAATACACTCCCTCAGCCTCTCGCCCTCAGCCACCTCAGTAGTTCCCTGCCACCTCTAGCCACCTATTTCGGTCAAACAATTACCAAAGGCTAAACCAATCTCAACCCTTGGTTCAGTTGGGGAGGAGAGTATACTCCTCCTCATAGATTCAAACTCAATACACACTTTCCTTAAAGCATTCTGCACAGTCACATACACTCTCTCGAGCTGTTCATGCACTCCACCACCAACGAGACTAACCCCCGATCGAACTAGAGAGCTTCGTCCATCCAAGTTTTTAAAATCTCTAACAAACCAAAATTAATTCTTCTCGCACCTTCACCTCACTCCATTGAGCCAAAATGAATCATTTCTTGAGCGATTCAACAACTGGAAGACATCCCTAGACCAACTCCGGTGAGCTTTATGGTGGAGGTTGGTGTACATAGCAATCAACAGGTAGGTAGCTCGTGATCTTCTCAACAGCATTTCATCTCTTCAAGAAGAAGCTACCTCAATCAACTAACCGCCAGTCACTCCATTGAGGTAAAAATATGGCAACCATTGTGCCCCCCTCTAAAGTGTTGGTCCTTTTTTGAAGTAAATTATGTTTTCATGCGATTTCCACCGTAGGTTCCCTTTTGATTCATTCCCTAATCATTTTGGAGTTAGTTTTGTCATCGAATGAGCTCTACTGAGCTTGGATCGAGCGATAGAAGGTGAACGGTGTTTATTTTTTGATGCTCATGGGATAACAAATCATCAATTATTCATTCCATGTGATTATAACGGACGACCATGATTAATCACACTAGAAATTCTGATTTAATCCCTTTGAAATCAAGGGATTAATCTTGGCCATCCAGGATGAAATTACGCTCGCCTCCGCTGAGATAGTTGTGTTGTCAGATTATTTAAGTAACCAACACCGCGACACCACATGGAAAGCTCTAACGCATCAGTGTCTGTGTGATGCTAATGGTTTAAAGAATTAATTATCCCTTAAAATATAATTAAATAGTCAAAACTTCCAAAAATCAGAACTAATTGTAAAAAAAGCCAAACAAAATATAAATAAATCCCTTTTCAAAAGATTAGACATATGAGAATTTAAGAAAAATATAATCTATGATTTATGTTTAGTGAACAGTGCTTAATTAAGTTTGAAGCATAGGCTAATTATTTTAATTAAGGATAAATTACTTGGCTAATTAGTTCCAAATTTAGTGGGATGATTTCATAGGATTTCTTCTGCTTCCCATAATTTTCTTGGAATTATTTGCCATGAAATTTAAAGGATTTGGAATTTCAATCTTAATCATCCTCATTAATTAATTTAATAATTATTAAGATTGATAAATAATGAAAGTTAAATAAGTAATGATAATTAATCAATATGGATAGTGGAAATAGTGAGGAGAAGTAATTAAGACCATTTCCCTAATTATTTTTCCAAATGTATCTCTTCAAGAAGGTTATTTAACATATGTGATAATTAGGGATTAATTAGGAAAATTAATGATAAAAATGGAAGTCAAACAAATTAATGATTGGTTTAAATAATTCAAATATAATTCATTAGTTAATAACATAAAGTTAATAAGAAAATTATGGTTGACTCAATGGTATGGGAAAATCATAAGAGTACTTAAATTAGATTCTTTCCTTTTTTTAATAAAATTAACTCTTAAGCATGAGCCTAATTGCATTAGATCCCTTTAGGTGCATTGAAACTTTTACTTTCTTAAAAGCATATCATTGAAGGCTCATGATCAAGTAGTTAATTAAATTAAAAAAAACTTAGGGAAGGGTAATCAAATTAATGTGCTTAATGTTTTAAACATAATCAAGTCATAAAAATCTATGTTATTACTTTCCTTAAATATATTAAATCACCAACATGGGATGGGGTAAATACTTAGTATCATCTCTCCTATTTTAATTTTAATAATTCAAGCACCAAAATCAAATTTCATAAGAATCTTGGTGTCTTAAGGAATATTTATTTGGCTTGATTATCCTTAGAACTTAATGTAATTGAATATGTTATGTGGCAATGTTTGCGTAATTCTTTTCAAGCATCATAAATTTGCATGCAATATGTGTCATATGTTTATGTTTTCAAAAGAAAAAAAAGGAAGATAATCTAAAGAACATGGTTACATCTAAGTTCTATGTGTTAGATAAATATTATTATAAGGTGTGGCTATTATCACTAATAAATCCTAAATTATTCTTAAAACTATAAGCTAATGATGGAAAATATAAGTTAATCTTGGTTATAAATATTCGATAAAGTTTACATTTAAGTTGTAATTTCAAAAATAGTAAATATTTTGTTTTATCTTTATGTTTCATGCACATGTTTGCATACATTTGAATTGGTAAGTATATAGTATGGACATCCCAGGAACACAAGACTTTAAATAGCCCCAAGGAGGTCTTAGATAACCTCACTTTCCTAGTTTAACAATGTCACATACTTGCTTAATTTCATTTATATGTATTCATGTTCTAGAATTGTAGATAAAACTTTGCTCTTCTTGTCACTAAGTTTTGCATGAATTAAAGGATTCTCTATTATATAATCTTTGCATAATTTTCATCCCTAAGCTTTTGTATATGTTTACATGTATTTAATTTGGTAGTTATATAATATGGACATCCTAGGAACACGGGGATTTAAGTTTCCCCAAGGAGGTCTTAGATAACCTCACTTCCCTAGTTTAACACTGACACGTACTTTCCTAAATCTCTAAACTATCTACATATGCTTAACTAAGGGATGGAATATTTATTTTCTACCAAAATACATAGATTAATGATCATTCAAGTGTGCAAAAATGCAAATATATATTGTATGTATAAATATGTGTATTAAATAAAAATGAAGAAATGTGTATGATAGTGATGATGAAAATAAGTGGTGGAATGTTATCCATATAATGGTGATTCATTTTATTAATCCTAAGAAGCCTTTCATGTTTGAATGAGAACCTTTAAGACTTACCCAAACCTAGGTTTACTATATATATATATATATATATATATATATATATATATATATATATATATATATATATATATATATATATATATATATATATAATAATAATAATAATAATAAATGATTCACTAAAGAAACCAAACTCATAATTATATACCTTTATAAAATAACTTAGGATAGGGCCTACCCCCCCCCCCCCCCCTTTCTTCTCTTCTCTTCATAATAATTAGATATTAAGTAGCCATCAAACGAAATAAAAAAATATAAATTAAAATTAATCCATTCATTCAAAGATTTGAAGTAGAACCTCCCCTAATATTTAACTTAAACTATTTTTAACTTTAGATAATCATACTTGTAAAGCCCAACTAAGATAGACCACACTAAATCTTAGCAGACACATTAGAATACTAAGTCACCAATTCTAGCTATTAGGTTAGACTAGTGTATGTCATGGTGTTATGTTTTATTTTAAGATGTAATGCTTTAGGTTGGGTGTTAGGATTGTTCGTGTGTAGATTGGATGTTAGTTCATTAATAGCCTAATGATATTTTCTATAGGGGATTATGCTAAAGGGATCATTATAATAATAAGTAAATATAAATGTTCTTGCTTATAGGTGCTGCTTATGCCCCTAAGTATAATATGATTAGGATAAGTAAGTTTGGCTACCCAAGTGTAGAGTGCTATGTCCAAATATGTGAAATATAATTGCTTGGCTTATATGTTTATTTAACAAACATCTATTTTATAGGTGCAATTAGATTTTATTTTTCATAAATATGTAAAATTTTGCAATATGATTAGGATTAGTGCTATGGGGATAAGCAGTGGCTAGAAGGCAAAGATGTTAGAGGCCTTATGAATCCCAGAGAAAACCAATCCAAAAGAAGAAAAGAAAGGTATGAGATTGAACACCCTCATAACATTCATTATAATTGTAATATTCTATTATAATCTGAGTTGTATAACGATAGAGCTCAGCTACCCAATTTCTTTTTTTTTTGGGGTGTACGACGGTACCCGGCCTCTTATTCTTTTATGAATTCTTTTATGAAATTTGAATGTCTAATTATTGTGTTTAGATTATGCAATAGAAATGTAATGCTTTTCATAGGCTTCGTAAAGTATGATAATTTGATATGTGGTCTGGATGCGGTAGTCTCTTTAGGATAAAATTAAATTTTTTATCCTCACTAAAAATTCATAACTAAATTTTAATATAACTCATAACCTCATCTTAAAGCTTAGGTCTATACTTAAGATAAATAAAAGATTTAGAAACCCCTTAGCTGAATGTTCTATTATCACCTCATGCATATCATATTATGCCACTCTTGAATAGGGAGGGTCTCCACTCTCGCACAATAGGGAATATGCTTCACCTTTGAGGATGATCCTTTGTAGTGGAGAACTCATCTTCTAATTGATTTAGCCCAAGACTTAATTTTATCATGCATATAGGCATAATTTTCACAAGCCCTAGGTCTAAAATGAATGTGTCAAAATGGTTTATAAAGTTATAAATTTTAGCATTAGTCTAAATCATATTTTCATACCAATCATGATCTAGTCTCTTACAGCGTGAGTTTAGAATCCTAGCTTCCTTCCTAATTAAATAATAATCTAATTATCTTGCATTAACATAAGACAAGCCTCCATGATTTTAAAGCACAAGAAGTGTTAGCTGGCGACCATTCCAAGCAGTTGTAAGCCCAGAAGAGTCAGGGTGTGTTTATTCTCTCTTATGGAGGTAAACTATCATATCTCACCTTTCTTGATTAGACTTAGAACGTGCTTTCAGCTTGTGCTAAAACCTTTTAGATTTAGGTTCTGAGGCTATTTATTTTCTTCTGGTTATGAGTATAAGTCCTCACCTCTTAGGCATTTCTACGATCTTGTATTGTTGGACTATAAGCCCTAGCATTCTAATAAAACTCTAATTTAAAGAATAATAAATTCTCTCTCTCAATATATAAAGCCTCCCTATAGGCTAGACTAAAGCACCAACTAGGCTTCCTAGTATCATGGGTTCTTCTTATTTATTCTCCTTTAAAATCTGTAAATAAGTATCCTTATTTGAACTCTCCCATTTGATTTTTCTAAATACTTAATCCTTTGATAGTATAGCTTCTAAATATTTGGAGATACTTATTGTCTACTTTAATCAAGTGTATTCTTAGGAGATTCCCATTTTCTAAGATGTAATTAACTATGGAACCTTGCTTCCATAGGGAACTAAAGAACTGAACATATGTAGACCAATATGCTTTAATAGTCTTTATTAGATGATTAGGTCTATTGTAGGGGGATGTTTCCATCTCATAAGATGATACATCATACCTTAATGCAACACCTGATCACTTCAATGATTACCCTCAAGTTTGGCATCCTCAAATTCTTCAGTTTGATCTCCAATTGGATACCTAGTTCCCATCTTTTGACCACATTTCTGGATAAGGTTAATATCATTCTAAAATCAATAATTAGAATGACTTGATCTTAAATATGAATCTTCTAATTCAGTGCTTAGGACACTATACCCAATGACCTAAGGACTCTTCCCTAGGTTTGATCTAACCTAATTAGCTTAGGTGGACTCAACCCCAATTTTCATAGTTGGATTAACTCAAATAAAATCAAAACAAATCAAAATGAAATCAAATTAAATTAAGGAAACCAAATCCAAAGTCAAATCTAGTCAATCCATTTGACATAGATTTGACTTAGGTGGGTCCCACCAAGTCAAAGGTCAAGCCACCAAGAATTTGACCAAATTAACTCATTAAAAATGTTCCAAATGATCAAATAAACATGATTAATCACAAATCTAAATAAATTCAAATTCATTTAGGTCTTAATTGAATTAATTAGACCACTTAGTCAAAATGAACCTAAATGGGTCCTATTGAGTTCAAACCCAAATCAAATTGAAATCAATTCAGTTTGATTACTCTAAATAATTTAGAAATGATAATTAAACATAATCCAACACACCATTTGGTCTAATTGGGCCAAATTGGTCATTTGACCTAAAGGAAACCCAAGCTTAACCCATTAAGCCCACTTTGGGTCAAATGGGTTCAAAATAAAATCTAATTCAAATTAAATAAAATTAATTACTCCAAATCATCTCACACATGTGATCAAGCATTATTGGAGTCCAAACCTAATCCAATTGAGTCAAATTGGTCATTTGAACTGAATTGGAACCAAATTTAACCCATTTATGTTTAAATGGGTTGAAAAGAAATGAAATTCAAAATTAAATGAATTAATTACATCAAAACTCAATTGATCATCAATTAAAGATGATTGAATCCAAAATTACATGAATTAAATTGAAAGTCAAACACTTTGAATTAAAGTACTAGGTTTGGATTCAAATTTCCAATTGAAGTCAAATTGGATTTAGACTTAAACTCAAATCCATTTAAGTTTGATATGGGTAGCCACCTATTAATCTAAAGACTTTAATGGTGATTCCATCAACCATAAAAATTTGGTGGAATTATGAGAAGAGAGGAAGAAGACAAGTCTCACTTCTCCTCTTAAACATGCCTCATCCCATCTCTTCTAAAAAAAGAGATTGGATTGATTCCAATCAATTGAAGGCCACCAAGCCAAAGAAAAAGAGGACTTTTGCTTTCTCCAAGGGAAGAGGCTAAGGGGAACAAAGAAGAAGAAAAAAAGGAGGTGCCTCACCCAAGGAAGAAAAACAAAAAAGAAGTTTTCATATCCTCCAAATCCTCATTCAACCTTGGTCATAAGGTCAAGGAGGGATTGAATCCACCCCTTGGCTGGCCTTGCCACTGCCAATGGTCAGATTTCGGCTAGCTAAAATTCCATAAAGTAGGCTTTTAGCCAACAATGAAAAGAGGGGGAGGGAGAGCCTATTCTCTCCCCCTTTTCATTTCAAAATATCCATCAAGGCAAGAGATGAAGAAGGGGACCCTTCCCCCAGCCTCTCGCCACTAGCATGCCGGTGAACAAATGAAAATTGAGTTCCAATCATGGTGAAATCCAAGGGAGTGGTTTTCTCATTAAATTGAAAGTTCTAATATGCTCTAAAGGTCAAGGAAACCTCAAAAGAATCACCACCCCAACCTTTAACCACCGATGTGCCAAAAATTGACCAATGTCACCAAAAAATCAATTTGGAGTTGGTCTACGGATCAATCCATGGGGAGGCAAGCCGTCAAACTTCACCCGCACCTTCGTCGAGTCGAAACGAAGCTAATGGAGTCGATCCCATCACTGCTTATCGCCTGAATCAAGGTACTCACCAAGCTTCTAGGTCATCAATTTGTATCCTTTTTGAAAGGAATTCAATCCCCAAGTGGATCAAACTATATAAATGAGCCCTAAATTGATCATTGATCAATTTACAATCAAAATTGTGATGAAAATCACCAGAGATTAGGCAAAAAAAAGATCGACGGCGTCCATCTCTTATCGAGAAAATATGAGATTGAATCTCCTATATCCGATCCTTATAATAGGAACAGACGACCTTGATTTTGTTGGATGGATTGATTTAAATCCTTTAAGGAACTGCTGAACAAATTAGGACTGTCTCATCTCCGATCGGATAGTCAGGGATCATCCCGTGTGGCACTACTTTTGATGTGGATCCCATGAGGGATCCACGTGGCCAAATGGTGCCATGCCACGGAGGGGCCACATCATCCTACAGTTGGAAAACGGTATCCTCCCTTTATAATTAATTAAAAATTAATTAAAAATTACAAAAAAATTAAAAATTCATAGCAATATAAATTTAAATCTAAAAAAAGCAAACTTGGGCTCTATTGATTCATCTTGACGAGAGGAATCCATTAAAATTAAATTTCTTAATTAATTTTGCATATTTTGGCATTAATTTAGGTTTAATGAAAATTAATTAAATCTTAATTAATCTTAAACCAATAATCCAATTGAAATGAACCTTTGGGAAACTAAAATTGATGTTAAAACACACCTTAGGAAAAAATTTCAAGAATTATTGCAATGTAATTCATGAAAAATAAATTTCAAATCCTAAACTTTTATTTTAATTAAATAAATTAATTTAAAATAAAATAATTAAAGAAAATGATTTAAACAACCTTAAATCAGCTTAGTGAACTCTAATGAACATTAAAACACTAATGAAACTTATCCAAACTTAATAAATCACAAAATTTCTTCTTTAAATAAATAAATGAATTAAATAATTCAAATAATTAACTAGAACTTAATTAAATCATAGTAAATCAAAAAAAATCCAAATATTATGAATGAACCCTCTTTGGAAACATCTTTCAGGGAGGAAGCAATGAAAATTAAAACCCCTAAATGATTTGCATCAAATCAGGCCTAATTTAAGTTTTAACAAAATAAGTAAAACTTTAAATTAACCCGAATTATAAATCTAATCGATGAAACTTTGGAAACATGAAACTAGCATGGAAGCCCACTTCCCATAAAAATTTCAAACCCAATTAAACTTTGGATTGGGAATTATTTAATTTCGAAATTATTAAGTCAATATGAATCAAATAATGAATAAGAAAATTCATAAATCTATTAAATCATGAAATAATTTGAGCTAATCTCAATCAAACATGAGAAATACCTATGAAGGATTTCCAACATCTTAAGTCAAAGAAGTCAATCAATTTCACCCTTAGACTAAATCAATCAATGTATGTTAAATTAAACCTTAAGTTAATTAGATTACAAACTCAATGAACCCAAATCTTAACTTAAGAATGAATCCAAATCTTAACCTAAATGCCTTAATATAAACCAAAATCAAATAACTCTAAATACCAAGTCAAACTAGATCAAATGAGACAAGTGAAATAAATGAAATGAACCAATTCAAATAAAATCAAATGAAATAATTCAATCAAATCAAATCTAAATTTTAAAGAAAAGAAATGAAACATTAATCATAATTTAAACAAAATGAATGAAATCAAAAGGATTAATTATGATACTAAAGGATCTTAGTAGGACAATTAGGATGGATCTTCATCTCAGGATGAGGATTTCATTCTATTAGGAGTTAGGATGTTGAATAGAATAAATTCCATTTAAAAATAGGATTCATTCTACTCTTCATTCTTGAAAACCTAAGCATCCCTTTAACCAAATTAAAGTGAACTTGAAAATGAAAATAAATTATGAAATCATTTGAATTGAAACCACCCAAAGGAAAAATTCAAACAAACTCAAACTCCAACTTGAAACTTAAATTAAAGAGGCCTAGCAAAGTCTTGTTATGCAAGCCTATTTACTTCACACACTAGATCATTAGGTCACGAACCATAGACTTAGGTTAGACCATTCTATGATTCTTTTATGATTTCTTGTTATGTGCTGTGATAAGATGCGGTTCACATGTCTTTGTCGTGTACTATTTTAAACTTCATGTCTATGATTGTTTGCTGTTAGACTAGATAATAGGATATTCTTTCTAGATTTAACATTATCTTTTATAGGGGGTTATGCTATAAAGGATTGCTATCAAAAATAAAATTAAAAATGTTATTTCTTGAAGGTATGCTTAAATCTTTAACTTTAAGCATAGCCCATAGAACAGGTGGGCTTGGCAAGCAGCTAATGCTAAGCCCGTGGGTTTATGAAATATAACTGCTGCGTGTTGTTTATATTTTGCTGATGTTTATTTTCCACGACTTAGAATTAATTTTGAAATTAAAATTTTAAGTTTGAGCATAGAATTAGTTTAGGATCTATGGGGTCTAGATTAGTAGGAGCTGGCCCTACTAGAAGATAGGTGAAGTGGTCTCCTATGAAGCCTAATGGATGTCCTTGAGGAATGAAACTATCTTGGATAGAAGACTCATAAATCTAGACTTGTAGTTCAAGGCCAGTCTGTATAAGGGTAGAGCTCGGCTACCCATTTGCCTTTTCTTTCAGGGTGTATAGTGGTACCTGGCCGCATTAGCATTTTTTTAAAAAATTAAATTAGCTTGATTTATTATTGGGTGCACAATAGAATCAACCTACTTTTTCAAGGTTCTTTTTGTGTTGTGCTTTTCTGTAAATGATTGTTTGGACAATTATGCTCTTAGGAAAAACTAAATTGTATACCTAACTTAAATCTAATAAACTGAAATAAAACTAAGGAAATTTAAAATATCATTTAAATTAAAGAATTAGGAAAAACATAAAATCAATTCGAAATAATTGAAACCATGAAATCATATTGCTCCAATCCTTGAATTAGGCAACTTCTCCTAGTGCACATAAGGGGCATTTGACTTGTGAGGATGACCGCCATCATGGGAAGCCTACAATTTACTATTAATTTGTCCCATAACCATTTCTAATTACATGGCATTAGGCATAAAAATGCATACCAAAGACCTCAATTAAATCTTGAATCAAAATATTTAAAAACTAAAAAAATGTGCATTAGTTAGATACATTTTATAACCTACATGATTCTAGGGATTAAGGAGCAAGTCTAGGTTCATAGATTTTTTCCTAAAAATGCAACAGCTCGGCCATCTTGCATTTATGAGACTCATAATCATGAATTTAAAATGTGCTTAGGTGGTATTAGCTAGCAGCCCTCTCAAGGTAGGTTATAAGTCTAGAAGAGTTAGAGAGATGTTATTTGCCTCAAATGAGAGGAATGATTGATAATTCTCAAATAAAACTAGGTTGAGCATATGACATGTGTTAGAAGAACCTATAAACTAGGTTTTAAAGCATCATTTTCATGAATAAGTCTTCAACCCTAGGCATTTTTGTAGTCTTGTGCTGCTAGAATCTAAGTCCTAGACTTCTAAGAAAATAGCAACTTAAAATCTAAATTAAAATCTAAAATTTAAAGCCCAATTACAGGATAGTTGAAATGCCTACTAGGCATCCCAGTATCAATAGGCATTTTCTACTACATCTCGTTTGGTCTCCAAAAGGACTGTCTGCAATTTGAACTACTCCCAATTGAAAATTCCAAAAATCAATTCATTCAGAACCAACATAGAAATCTTTAGAAAAAATAACTCATTTCTTTAATCGAGAGTATTCTTAGGAAAAAAACCCTTCTTAAGATGTAATTAACTATAAGGGTTTGCTTTTATAAAGAACCATGAACTCAGTTTAAAATAAACCCTGTACTACCTTCCATGTAGTTCAGGGGAAAAATCTCTGGTACACGAAAGAGCCATTAGCCTTAAGAGTCTCTTACTTAATGATCGAATCCATTAAAGGGAGACATGTTTATCTTTTAAGATAAAATGTTTGTTCCTTAATGAGGCATTTGATCATCCAAATAAGAAATTCCTAAACTCTATGTGGTGTCATAAATTTTCCACATATAGTCATTTTCTGGCGACTCCCTTGGGGAATGGTTCCTCTCTCCATCTTTAGAAATAAGTTGTTTTTTATATATATATCGACTGTGTACTAGTGCCACTCATAGGTCAAGACTATCTTTTTTTGTTGGATACCTCTCCATTTCATTCTTGGTTGAGCCTATCCAACATACTAAAATAAGGTTCTAAAACTCTTCATTTGCCACAGTTAAATGATTGGGTCCTAGAACCAAATTATAAAATAAAAAAAGGGAGAGAAATAAATGAAAAGGAGTCATTTTTATAAAACCTAAAAGTCTAGTCAGAGTTTGAAACTATTCCAATGTGAAATTAAAAAGTTTGGAAGTTACTTAAAATTTTGAAAAGTAAATCTCAAGAATAAAATCTCAAAGTTAAACTTTTCCTTGATCTTACTTTGGCTTTATACTAAAGTTAAAGAGAATGAGGATGGGGTCCCAAGTTGATATCCTTTGTTCTACTACATTCAAAGGTAACAAATACTTAAGGATTATATTGAAATGAAGGAATACCTTAAAATCTTGAGAAAAGCTAAATTAAAGGAAGGAGGAATAGTTGTACCTATTCCCCCTTATGACCTTGATTGAAGATTGAATTGCATTTTAGAAAGAATCAACTGAAAAGAAAATTGAAAAAAAAAGATAGATATGAGAACAATATCATCCCAAAAGAGAATGCCTTATTGGCCTTAGGTAGAGGTTGATTAAGGAACTAAATGTAAATCCTCTATCATTATAGAAGAAAATTTATATGAATGCAAATCAACTTTAATCAAAATCATCTCCATATACGCCCACTAGAATTTTGGAAATAAAACTACTGCTAATTGGCCACCGATTCAGGAAGTAACTTGTAGGTAACCCTCTTTAAGACCTTCCAAAACATTAAATTCTTAAGAGTTTAGATAAGTGTCAAAAGAGGAAGATGACATGAAATAAACAAAGATAAAGTGATAGTATTCACTTTTGGTCCTAATCAATAGAAGAAAAAAAGAGAGTAGCTAAAGAGAATTTTAATTCTCCTGATAAATTTGAAATGAATGAAAGCCTTCTAATCATTAAATTAACTTCCATAAATGGCTTAATTTTAATGAGACATCCTAAAAGGTGAAAATAAATGAAGATTCTAATCCTTCTAATGAAATCATGACCTTAGGATTGGGTCCTAAGGGTGATATTTCTATCTCTCAGAGTGAAAATATGAAACTTCTATCTCTAGTATGTTGATAGATAAATCACTTAGGACTTTGTCAATCTAAATTAATGAAGAAAGCTTTAGTTTTTCTTCGGGCATTATATGTTTCAGCAAAATGAATCTAAAGTAAATCCTTTGCAATGTCTTATGACCCTCTTAATATTGTCTTAATGTCTAGTATGGTTGTCAGAGATTCCATTGCAAGCT
Source organism: Cymbidium sinense (assembly GCA_021442155.1). NCBI lineage: Eukaryota > Viridiplantae > Streptophyta > Magnoliopsida > Asparagales > Orchidaceae > Cymbidium > Cymbidium sinense. Next base: position 268,965,903 of record CM038214.1, on the reverse strand, counting down.
GAGATTGCCTTTAATCTTATTTTTGCTATAAAAATGTATAAGTCATGCTTAACGTTCTAGTAGCACATCCTTTACTTGAGGGTCATCTTTTAAATAATGATCTTCAAAATGAATATATCATGAAGTCTATTAATCCATTGAGGATAGAGTTAGACATACCTTCCCTCTATATATAAAGGGAAATTCATGAAACCAAATTCAAAATGGTAGAGTCATACCACCTCAAATGACAATAAAAAGAAATGGAAAATATGTCATCTTCAGAATGAGATGTTTTGCCTGTCTTAGAGAAGTTGCTTATAAAATCAAGCATTATAATTCTTTATAAAAAGAAGAAGAGAAAATGAAATGAAATAAAAGAAATAAAATAAAAAATGAAAAGAAATGAAAATGAAGCTAGGCAGTACATAACCCTGTAATTTGCCTTATTTAATTATAAGCAAATTCTTGATGTGGCATTCCACTATAAAGAAGTTCTAAGGTTATCTCCTATGATAAAGATAGACTACTAAGAACTCATCCATATCTTAAGTCAATGTGGAAAATTCTAAAAGAAAATCTCAAAAATACTTGTTGATCCAAGTGCATCACTCAACATCAATTCTACACATGAAAGTGAATATACATAGGTCCAATTCTAATCAAGCTTTGATAAGATGGTGCCATGTAAATACAATCTAATAAGGAAATGAGTTTTAAGTTTCATGAAAATTTAATATTGAAAATTCAACTTAAATAAAAACTTAATCTCAATCACACTGTTGATTGAAGATAAAAATTCAAACATTGAAAAAGAATGTTAGGAAATCAAGAACATCTTTAAAAATCTTGGATGGTGCTATGCAGCCCAAGTAAGGAAATAAATGAAATACAAAAAAAAATGATAATTATGAAAGATGTTCATATCCATCCTGAATTCAAAAGTGTGGAGTCTTTAAGAATGTCATTGTGTCAATCCTGAATGACCTCACAAAGTCTTGTATTCACACAAAGAATTAGAAAGGATCATATTATATAATATGATCACTCAATCAAAACAAAAAATTTAATCTCATCAAATATTGCATTCAGACAAAAAGTAAAATACAGCCAATGTCCTAGAAAGTCTTATATCTAGGAAAAATATTAAATGTAACATTTCACAAGGAATTAAAATGTTATTGAAGTATTGAAAAGAAAGAAATAAATAAATGAAAATTAAAAAGGCTAGAAGGGCTATATCCAAGAGCAAAAGGATGGAGTCTAAATTTTTGAGTATTTGGGCATTTTAACTTTAAACTTCTCCACATCAAAATAATGTAGTATGGTTAGAGGTTTAGAACTGTCCTTAAATTAAAAAATTAATCAAATGCTTTATACTTTGCCATCACGGCCTTTGCCATGTTAGGTGAGTTCACATGGAAGGTTAAAAGAGATAGTTGATCTTCTTTTCCAAGAATCCAAATTCTTTGTATGCCAAAGATTAAATTAAGTATAATCTAATTTCATTGCAAGTGGCCTTTAACCATAAACAAAAAAAAAGTTATAGAACCATAGAGTCATTGCAAGTTGAAAATTGTTAAATAGTCATAGTCATGACTTTCTCTTCAAAGACACTCTAACATGTTAAATGAATAGTGTTTAGAGGTGTCTAAAACTCTATGAAGACTTCAAGTTCAGGATGCACCACTAGAATTTGAAGAAAATTCTAAATCCATAATTCACAAGTTGAAAGAAACAAATAAAACAAATATAAGAGAAGTTGATCTACAATTGATATCAATCATCTAACTCTGCGATTAGTCAGATATTGATGAATTGATCAAGCTAATCTTAAAGTATAAAGACTGATTTATCTGAAAATAAAATGAAATGATCTCCAGATGTAGCAGTTTATAAGCTCAAGTTTGATGACATTTTGATGACATTTTAAACTTCAAAAGAAAAGCATGATTTTGCTAAACTAAAAGTTAATTAATGATGGGTTTACTTAAGAAGAAAAAATTATTCTTGGTTGGCCAACATCATTATTAGAACAAAAATAAATAAATGAATGCAAAAGAAAAGAAGAAAGAAAAAAAAAATCAAATCTACATGTACCACATCTTGTGACTATGATAAGACCTTTATCCTGAAGATGAATTTCCATTACTCATACTTCATTTCAAAATCAAAAAGAAGCTTTCACACATAATATTGTCCTCATTAAGGATAAGTTACATGAAAACTATCAAATCAAAATGACTCTAGAAAATAAAATTGAAATCATGTGATATAACATTCAGAATCTTTACAATAATATTTTGTTACATAGTCGTATCATTTAGTCTCAAAACAAATTATGTGATAAATTATCAAAGGGTCATGATCAAGATTAATAATAACCTCACTTTTAATTAAGTGGAGTGTTATACTAAAAATCTTGTCAAAAAATAGAATTAAAAAAAAGAAAAGAAAAGAAACGAACCTTCAATGTAATTTGAAAATAATCATATCACTACATATAAAGTCTTGAAATATACCTTGGAAGTAATTTCAAGGACCTTGTAGTAAAATTTATAAGGATCAAAATAATGAACAAACAAGAATTAATCAAATCCATTTATGAAATATAATTTCATAAAACCTTTAAAAGAATAATAAATCAACTTAATAAATTCAATTTCAAACTCATTAGGAGAATCTTAATTTCTCTAATAAGTTAATCCTTTAATTCCCTTATTGATTAAGGACAAAAGAATAAAATAAAAAAATGTACCTTGAGAATCTAAGAGTTTGTTTATCATGATGCTCATTCACTTTAGAAAGCTTCAAAGGAATCTGTTGACCTCATTTTTAGGATGAGTTCTCAACCCCTCCACCTTAGACATAAGAATCCTCTTAGACTTTAAGAGATCCTTAGTCTTATGACAAATTTAGTGATTAGGTTGACATTCAACCTAGCCCTAGAGACTTAGAAGAGTTAGTCATAGGAATAGGTCATGCTTTAGGGGTGTTAGGAAAATTTGCCTACCCTATAGCTTGACCCAAATTACTCTCTTCCTTCCTTCAAGTCAAATTTAAATCAATTCCAACTTAATTAATTTTTTCAAACTCAAATCAATTCCAAATGATTGAAATCCATGATTTAGATACATGATTGAAATAAATGATTGAAGCTTATGATTGAAATTCCATGATCAAAATATTTCCTAAGCCCTTTGATTCCCTCTTAAGGACTTAGCCTAAATCAAGTTTAAATCACTTCAAATCCATGAAATTTTCTCACAACCCATTTATATTCTCATATATATACACATATATAAATAAAATAATAATTCAAATCAATCAAATCAAATTCCAAATTCAAATCCAAATAAAAAATCTTTCCTAAGTCACTTTTATTCCCATTTAAGGACTTAGCCTAAATCAAGTTCAAATCACTTCAAATTCATGAATTTTTTCCATAACCCCTTTATATTTTCATTTATATTCACATATATAAATGAAATATAAATTCTAACAACCAAAACCAACTCTAAAAATCAAACTCAAATTCAATCAAAATCCAACCTAAGCCTTTCAAGTCAAAATCTTGAACTTAGTCAAATCAATTTCAAATCTAGCCAAACTCTTGATTTTTCTTCATGATTCAATCAATCCTTCAATTGTGAATCCAAATATAAACATAAACTCCAATCACCAAACCAAAACTAAATCCAAAAAATCAGACCCTAGTCAAACTCATGTTCATCCTTTTGAACTTGAAATTGTCAAATGAATCAAAACCCATTTGGTTATAAGATTTCATCTTATGTACCATTTGAAGCCTTCGGAGCAATCACCTTCCAACCATCCAAAAGAAGGAACCAAAAAAAGAAAGATGAAAGAAGAGAAGAAGAAATGAAGACCCCCATAACATGAATTTCTTTACTTGGTGGAAACTAATAACATGCTCCAAGGCTTTATAACGCCTTTCTTTTTGAATATTTATGATTACTTACTTAGATTTATTAGTTTTGTTAGTTACCCAAAAAACTAATTAACTAATAATAATTAGAAATTTCAAGCTCAGACATTGGCTGAAGCACATTGGTGTTTTCTAGGCCAACCTGTAATCGATGCATCATAACGTGATCTTTTAACATTCATTGTGGCATTTAGTTAATGGTCAAATAAGCACAAAGCCTTAAGTCAAAAAAATGGTTCGACAATACTCAAAAGATGATAAATAGTAAGTATTTATCATTAATTATAGCTGCAAGTTGCAATATAGTAAGCATTGAAACTTGACTAACAAAATACATAACCATATACCCTGTTCCCAAATAGCATCTAGGTTTAAAAAAGGATACTGGATAGAATAACATCATGTAATTTTAAAAAGATCAAAATAATATTGGATTGATTTATTCTTGCTGCAAACATAAACCTACTGACAACTTCTCTGACATTTCCCTATTTTTTTTCATATAGCTAAGTCAAACAAATTCTTAATCTTTTCATTTACAATTTGTGAATGCATAAATTTGCTAGACTATAAAAGGGAGGTTTCCCAAATTCCAATGCACTAAACTAATAAACTTTAAAACTAATAAAACTAATAAACTAAAAACTAATAAACTAATAACTAAATAAAAACTAAACTAATAATAATAATAATAATAATAATAATAATAATAATAATATAATAATAATAATTACTAATAAAACTAAAACTAACTAATTAATAATAAATATAAATTTAACTAATAATAATACTAATAACTAATAAAGCTAAACTATTAATAAATTAAAACTAAATAAGTAACTAACTAGACTAATACTAATGATAAACTAAAAATGCTAAGCTAAAATAATAAAACTAATGCTAATAATAACAAAAGAAATAACTAATAAAATGGTAATAAGCTATAAAGAAACTAATAACATCTTAATATTAAAATAAATAATGACTAATGAAAGCTAAGTTAGTTAGATGTTAATGAAATAATGAAAGAAATAATAATTTAATGATAATAATAGTAATAATAATGACTAAATAATAAAGACTAATGAAAGATAAAGCCTAAGATAAAAATAATGAGCTAATAAGACTAAATGTCGCTATTAAACAAAAACTAATAGAGTTAAAGAAACTAATAGTAATAACTAAATAAAAGACTAGGTAGACTAATGATCTAATGAAGCTAATAGTATTAACTAAATAAAAATAAACTAATAGCTAAGACTAGTAATGAGCAAGTAGAAAATGAAGCTAATTAAACTAATAATGACAATAATAATAGTAATAATGTAATGTGTAATGAGCTAATAAAGAACTAATAGAGCTAATGGTAATGAAAATAATAATAAATATTAAGCTAATAAAAACCTAAAATGGGCTAACCTAGCTAAAGAAACTATTAATAAAACTAGTAAAATAAGCTAAATAATAAAACTAATAAATAAAGCCAAATAAAAACTAATAATAAAAAACTAACTAATGAAACTGAAATTAAATATTATTAGACAATATTAAGATAAACTAACCAAGCACTGATAAAGATGGATAACTAAATAGAAGCTAATTAATAATTAAATGAGCTAATAACTAATGATTAATGATCTAAGAAGACTAAAGAAATAGCTAATAATTCTAATATTTAGATAATAATAATAAAATTTAATAAAATAATAAAATGACTATTGATGACTAGTAAACTAATAGCTAAGGGCACAAATAACTGTAAAATAATAAACCTAAATAGGTAAATTTAACTAATGAAACCTATGGCTAACTATTAAGGCTAAATAACTAATAAATATAACTAGATAATGACTAAATAATAACATAAAATAGTAATAATTTAATAACTAAAAAATAATAAATAAACCTAATTGATCTAGATGAGGCAATAATGACAAAAGATCTAACAATAATAATAAACTAAAATAAAAACTAATGAAAAGCAACTTAACTAAATTCAATGGCAATGAAAATGTCAATAAAAAAAAATCACTAATAATAACTAAAATAAAATAACTAATGTGACTAATTAGTAAATATTAACTAAAGTAATGGCCAATAGATTAAAATAATAGCCAATTAATATTATAACTAGTAAAGACTAAACTAATAAAACTAATAAAGGTAATAAATTAAAGAACTAATGAAGACTAAATATAAAGCTCAGACTAGTTCTTACTAATAACAAATTAATAAAAGGCTATTAATAATAAAGACCAAACACAGACATAATAAATGGTATTATTAAAAGATTAATAGCTAACTAATGGCGTAATAAATAATAATAATAATACTAATAATAAGGTAATAGACTAATGAAACTAAGCTAAAGTAAATAACTAGTAATGGCTAATAAAAGTAATAGTAAATAAATAGTAATATTAAAAAAGGCCTAATGAGCCTAATATAATAAGTAATAACTAATAATAATAAATAGAATATTTTAAAATAATAGGATATTGACTAGCCTAAATAACTAAGCAGAATAATTTAATAAAAATGTAATAATAATTAAATTCATAATATTATAATAATGATAAAAATAACTAATTAACTATTAATAAGAAAAGATCTAATGATTAAATGGCAACTAGGATTAATGGCTAATAATAAATAAAGAACTAATAGTAATTTATTAGTAAATGGATAAAATAAATATAAAATAATAATAAGCCCAATAAGACTATTGATAGATGATTAAATAAAAGTAATAAGAAACTAAAAGCAATAATATACTAAAATAAAATAAACTTAAACTCATGAGCAATGAATAAAATAAGCTAAGTAAATAAACTAATAGTAATAAAATTGAAAATAACTAATAATTAATAAATAGCTAAATAAAAATAAAACTATTAACTTTAAGAAATAAATTTATGAGTAGGCCAAATAGTAAATAATTAATAAAAGCTAATAGAAAGTGATAATTAAATGTAAAATTAAGTAAAATTAATTAAAATTAGCTAATTAGTGACTAATGACAACTAAACTAAATAACAAAGATATTAAAGATAGCTAAAGATAAAACTAATAGTAAATATTGTAAGAACTAGACTATTAAAGCTAAATAGCATTAACTAAAAGAAGTACTAAAACTAAATAGAATAACTAATAATTAATATAGTAAAACAAAGTAATGATTAATAATAAAAGACTAAGATAAATAATGGTAATAATATAATGATTAAGACTAATTAAGATAAATGAAATAATAATATAAAAAATAACTAATTTAATTGAGCTTAATGTTTAATTAATAAATGATTAAATTAATAAAATAACAACTAATTAAATAATGACTAAACTAAAATAAGGCGCTAAAGGCTAATAAATAAATAATTGACTATAAAAGAATAAAATGGGCTATAAACTAGTATGAGACTAATAACTAAGCATGACTGAATTAGTAAAATAAACCCTATATTAAAAATAAACTAAATTTAAATATTAAAGTAAAACTAGGAACTAATAATGGCACTAATAGAAATGAGGAATGAAACATAGAAAAGGCTAAAAGTAAAAGCTAGTGAGCTAATAGAGAAATAAAACTAAAAGAAACTAATTTGAAGTAAAAGTAAAACTAAAATTTCAAATGATGAAATGGGCTAGCAAGCTAAGTAATAAATAGTAACTTGACTAATATTAATAATAAGCTAAATTTAAAAGACATTGACTTAATCTGATCACAAATGACTGATGGTAAACAATTTAGTATTAAAGCTAAGGCTAATGACTAGTAAAATTTAGACTAAAGAAACTAATGGCTAAATGATAATAAATTGACTAATAAGCCCAGCTAGTGTAATGGCTAAACTAATTTAAATTTAAATAAGCTAATGAAGGCTAATAATGACTAAAGCTATTAAGCTAATAATCTTAATAAGAATAATCTTCAAAAAATTGAAACTAAGGGTTATTATTAGGCTAAAAAGAACAATCAACTAGGCCCAATGGCTAATTTAAAGTGACAAAGACTAAGTGACTAGCTAAGGCTAAATGACTAACTAGAATGATAGCTAGATGAACTAAAGAACAATAATGGGATGAAGATAGTATTCTAATAATAGGCTAAAATGATTAATTAGACTAGTAATGAGAAATGGTAGCTAAAATTAATAGTAACTAAATGAGACTAAATTCTAGACTAAAACTAATGGTAAGACCTAATGATTAATAAAACTAAATGATTAATGTACAAATTAATAAAAATAAATAACTAATTTATAAAAGAAGATAACTAAATGAAAATAAAGAAAAAGACTAAATAATAAAGTAAAGCTAATAAGTAATAACTAATGGCCAATAATAAACTAATAATATAGACTAATGAAACTAGTAAAGCTAAATAGCTAAACTATTTAAACTAGATTAATAAATATTAATAATTATTAATATTAAATAATAAAATAATATATTTCAAATGACTTATTAATGACTGAAGGTAACTAAAGTAAAAAAGAATAATATTAATGGGATTAATAGGAACTAATAAATAAAATAATGACTAGCCTAAATAACTAACAGAACTAAAGGTAAGTGATAACTAAGTAATTGAAAATTGCAGTGTAAGGAATAACTATATAAAGTAGCTAATAAAACTAATATGACTAATGATAAGGCCAATGCTTAATATTGAAAGTAATGATCTAGTAAGACTAATATTAATGATAGTAATAATAGTAATATTAATATTAGTAGTAATATAAGTATATAAAGTAGTAATGAGCTAAATAAATAGTGACTAAAAAACTAATGGGCTAAAGACACTAACTTGATAATGGTGATGAGAACTAATGATAATAATAAACTAGGCTAAAAGACTTAATAATAATAATAGATAAATTTGTTAATAGTTAAAGCCCAGTAATAAGGGGTTAATTAATGACTAATGACTTTAATTATCTAATAACTACTTCAATATTATTAATAAATAATAAATAATAATAACTAATAACAATGACTACAAACTAATATTAATAACTAAAACTAACTATAATAATTTAGAACATTAATGCAATAACTAATGGGAAGCTAACTAATTAATGAGCTAATAAAATAATGACTAAATAATAATGAAGCTAAAATAATAAGAATGGATAATGAAAGCTAAAACTAAGATGGACTAAGACTAGACAATTTAATAAAACTAACTAAGACTAAATAATAATAATAATAAAACTAAAACTAAATAAATAAATAAATAAATATGATTAAATAGTAATAATAATATGGAAACCTAACTAATTAAATAAGAACTAATATAAATAATGATAATAAAATAATATAACTACTTACTTATTAATAATTAATAAATTAATTAGTAATAAAATTAATAATAACTAAATAATTAAAACTATAGTAAGCTAGGAATAAACTAACTAGTAATCCTACTAAAGATAAAGGTATAATATAATAATAACTAATAAGCCCATAATAAGCTTTAAATAACTAACTAATAAGAACTAAGCTAATAATAAATAACTAAAAATAATAAATAATTAAAACTAAAATAACTAAAACTATAACTAAACTAACTAATAAAGCTAATAAGAGCTAAGGCCAATAATGATAATAATAATAATAATAATAACTAGCTAAAACTAATTAAAAAACTAATAATTAAAGAACTAATAAATTAAAATAACTAAATAACTACAATGATAAATAATAAATTAACTAATAACTAAATTAATAATAGTAAGTAAAAGATAACTAACTAAATAGTAGTAATAGCTAATATATAACTATTAAAAGTAAACTAAAGCTAAGGAAGATTAATAGCCAAGGACTAATAATGGCTAATAAATAAATAAGATAATAACTAGGCTAATAACTAAATGAATGGAAAACTAAAACTAAGCATTATACTCTAATAGTAGCTAAACTAATAATGTTAATAGTAAATAATAATAATATAATAATAATATAATAATAATAATATTAATGTAATATAACTAAACTAATAAAACCTAATAACTAATAATAATAATAAATAATAAATTAATAAAAATAAAGTAATTAAACTAATAATAATAATAACTAAATAATAATAATAATAATAAAAGTAACTAATAATAATAAAACTAATAATAACTAAAGAACTATACAAACTAATTAGTAATAAACTAATAAACTAAAACTAATAATAACATAAACTTAAACCTAATGTAACTAAACTATATAAATAACTAATAATTAAAACTAACTAACTAATAATAATAATAAAATAAAATAAAAAACTAAATAACTAATAATAACTAAACTAATAATAATAAACTAATAAACTAAAAAACTAAAATAATAAATAAAATTAATAACTAAGTTTATGGGGGGTCTTCTTGAATATTTTCATGGGTCCATCCCAGAAAACAAGTAAAAAATCTATTTAAGAAAATTTAGAAGTTGAATATGCATGATTTTTCTTAAGTAGAAAGGGGTTCCCTTATCCAAATTTTCACATACACACATAAAAGTATAAAAGGCATAAGTGAGTACAACGCAATTGTTAGCACCAGGGGTGTAAGGTACAGGACCTACTTAGTGTTACTTAAAGCCCTGCAACCCCGGGGTTGTCCAGACTAATATACCACTTTCCTTAAATACAAACATATGTATAAAAGAAATGAAATAGAAAAGAAGAATGCAAAAGTTGTTTAATGGATTCATTTTTATTTTATGTAATTTATGCATGCTAGTATAGGTAACCCTCCTTAAGTGGTAGCATAGAGATGAATAGGATATGTAATTAGGTGAGCGTTAGGTTCTTTTCAAATGAACCATACACCTCACCAAATTCTATTCAAAACTATACCAACATAAGAAAGAAACCTATGCTAAGCATACCTTTATAATCTATCACATGCAAGCTTATAATTAAAGTATAAGTAGCACTTTCAGATTTGGTATTTCATTTATATGTTTTGAAAATAATTTGATTTAGTAGTGATAATAGCCATTCATATTTCTACTTTAACACATGCAAATTTGACATAAAGTAAACAATTTCATTTAAAATTGGAATTTGAAAAATATGAATGTATGAAATCACTTGACATACAAGTTTAACATGTTGGGGAAAGATTTAAAGCAATGAAAGCATGTAAACAAGTTCACTTCACTTAAATCCTAAAGAAATTCTTATAGAATAAGAAAGTTTAAAATAAATCAAAGTGAATTCAAAGTGATTTTTTTTTAGTTTGAAGTTTGATTTAATTTTAAAAAGGTGAGATGAGTTTGTTGTTCCTAACCCAATCCCACATGTTTTTTATATTTTTGTTTAATTGTTTAATAATTAGATCCATTTTTATGCATTAATTAGGTTAAGGTATGAATTAAGTAACTTAATTAACCCTTACCTACACTACCTTAGAAGAATTAACCAAATAATTATGAGCCAATGAGATGACATAAAACCCACAAGGAATTTAAATTTGTAATGCACCTAATAAGAAAAAGGCCTAATGCAATTTGGCTCACAATTAAAAGTTAATTAAGCAATGGGGTTTAGCTTAAGTAATTTCAAAACACCCTTTCACACATGTGAATTGATTTTGATCTTAATCAAACTTAGGCTATTAAACACATAAGCATCTACCCAAAGTAGATTAATTAAGTTTGGAACTTTTAGAATTTTTAGAAATTGATTAAGGGATAATTAATGAATTAACCCTTAATTAAGAGGAGATTAAAGAGAGAAGAGGGTTTAGGAATAGCTTAGGAAATGCCCCAAAAATATTCCATAAATCTCCTACTAATGACCTTAATCAACCCTAATCATAGGTTAAAATCACTAATCATACCCTAATTATGCTTAATTACATAAGGAGGGTAATTAAGAAACCATATGCAATTCTTCTAATCAAGCCTTCAATAAATCCCAAGAAAATTAAGGGAGGTAGAAGTCATCCCCTAAATCATACCCAAGAAATTTGGAATTAATCAGATGCCTAATTAAAAATTAATTAGCAAAATAAACTTTCTAATAAAACATAAATTCAAAGAAAATCAGAATTCAAAACCCATTCAAATTAATTTTAAAATGTTCTAGGTTAAATTATCTTTCCATAGGATTTTATTTCATAATTTTCTGAATTTTTTAAGAAAGAGTTATGAATTTTAAAAAATATTTAATTTAATTAGGAATAAATTAAGCATTTAATCCCTGGCTCACGGCGCGACGTGTGGCAGCGGCGGTCTGCGCATTTTACATGCGTGGCGCCATTAGGGATTACTTAAACATCACATCCCAAATGATGATTGGCGGTGCACGCGGTTTAATCCTCTACCGTCAGATCAAAGATCGGATAGCTAGGGATCTCCCCATGGTTTAAAATGGATAAAAGGAAATTTAAACATACGAAATTATCTCAGCCGTCCATCTAAAATGTGCGGATGGACGGCTGAGATCTCCCAAGTTTTTCCCCTTGATCAATAGAGATCGTCCATAATCAAGGGAAATATTTGAGCTCGATCTTGCATGGATTCCAATCAAACTCAATCCACACCATCTAAAGACAGAGAGCAGAAAATCCAGCGGTCAAAAATTGATGGGGTGAAAATTTCTTTCACAAAGCTCCACACCACATTGAGATTAATGGTCAAAAAATCACATACCTCACTTGAGGTGATCACCGGCTCGATTCTGGAGAAGCTTCATTTGGTTGAGAAGCCTCTAAGTTTGAGCACTTGAGGTTGAGTGGATCCTCCTAATGGTCACCTCCTTGGCTTGAGCTTTGATCCAATTCAATCCTTTGCCTTTAGAGGAATGAACTTAGGTGAGCACTTCTTCACCTGAGTGTGCAGGAATTGAAGAAGTGTGGAAGAAGTTGGAGAATGGATTGAGCTCTATTTTCACTTGAAAATCGAAAGGGAAGGAAGAGCTCAGGATGCTTTCTATCACTTCTCCAAGTCTCACTAGCTCAATGATTGTGAATCATTCATTTGAGTGTTTGGGGAGTATATCTCCCTTGAAGGAATGGATGGACAATGCTTGCCATTTTGATCCAAATCATGGGATGTGGGTTGTTTGATCTAGAGTGCACATGGTTTTGAGCCAAGGAGTGGATTTCCAACCTCCCATGTGCTTGAATTTGAGCTTGAGAGGGACTTTGAATTTTCAATTTTGACCCATAGGGTCTGGTTCGATCTAGGGACCAAATGGGCTGACCCAAACCCACTGAGTTGGGTGCACCACTCATCACTAGGTCCCCTTGAGCTTTTAGGAAAGCCTCAAGTGATTGTGAAGAGGGTATGGCCAAATTACCCATGGGTAAAGCCAAAATTTGTTCTATGGCCTAGGGGTAGGATGGTAATTTTGCTATTTTTATACTTTAGATATGTTGGGTATGTGGAGAAACTAGGTTTTGCCAAGTTTCATGAGATTTGGAATTCATTTGATAGGGTTTGGCTCATTTTGACCCATTTAGGTCAAAATGGGTCAACTTGGGTCAAGTTGACCAATTAGTCAAATTGGGTCAAACCAAGGGTTGGGTCAAATTCATATGACCATTTGAAATGTTTTGGTGGCTTTGGTTTGATTCAATTTGGTATAGTTTTGGGCTCATATGACTTCATTTAGGTCAAATGGGTCAAGTTGACCTATTTGACTCATTTGACCTATTTTAGGTAGGTCAAGGGTAGGTTTAGGTTAGGTTAGTCATATGGAGTGGATTGGTATCTTTGTTTCCAATCAATTTTGGTTAAGTTCGATTTTAGATCAACATGACCCCTTTAGGTCATGTTGGGTCTAAGGTCAATTGGGCTAGGTTGGGTCTAGTTGGCCAATTGAGGCTTTGGCCAAGTTCAACAAGTGATTTGGAATGAACTTGACCCCTTGGTTTCAATCAATTTGGCTTAGATCAAGTTTTGACACATTTTGACCCTTTAGGTCAAAATGGGTCAAGTTAGGTCAAGTGGTCAATTGGGCTAGGTTAGGCTCAAATGTTGTCTTGGTCAAGTTCAAACATAGGTCATGAGCTAACTTAGATCAATGGTTTCAAACAATTTGGCTTATGGTGGAATTTGGCTATGTAATGTTTCATTTTGGGCTAAGTGTTGACTTGGTCAACCTTTAGGTTTGACTTGGTTTGACCCAATTTGATTGATTGATCATCCCATGATGATTGTTGATCATGATGAGAGGCAAATATAAGTTTGGTTCAATCCAATTTGGTTAGGATAATAATTTGGCTCATAAGGGTACTTTAGGCGCTTTGGATCAAGTGAGCCTAAGTGGGTCAAATGACTTAGTCAAAGCTTGATTTGAAGCTCGTCGATCTTGTATATGGACTCATGATTGAAATATAAATCCATTTACAAGTGGTTTGAAGTCAAATGAGTTTAGATCCATTTGACAATTTCATATTCAAAGGAAGAATATGAAAGGGTTTTGGCTTGATTTTTAAACTAGGTTTTGATTGTTTGATTGAAGTTTGGATTTATATATGGGTTCATGATTGTAGGGTTGATGGAATCATGAGAGAAAATCAAGAGTTTTGCTTGATTTGAGTTTGATTTGGCTAAGTTCAAGATTTTGACTTGAAAGGCTTAGGTTGGATTTTGAGTGGATTTGAGTTTGATTTTTGGAATTGGTTTTGATTGTTTGGATTATATTTCATTTATATATGTGAATATAAATGAGAATATAAATAGATTATGAGAAGATCTCAAAGATTTGAATTGGTTTAATCATGATTTAGGTTAAATCCATTAAAGGGAATTTAAGGATTTAAGGGAATTTTTATGAATTGATTTAGAATTTTGATTTGGTGGATTTGATTTTATATTTCATTTATATATGTGAATATAAATGAGAATATAAATGAGTTATGAGAGGGTCTCAAAGGTTTGAATTAGTTTAGATCATGATTTTGGTTAAGTCCTTCAGGGAAGATTAAGGACATAGGCAAAATTTGGACTTGGGGATTTATGATGACTTTTGATCATGGGTTTCAATCATGGGTTTTGATCATGGAATTGATTTGAGATTGGAGTAAATCAAATAGAATTGATTTGGAGTTTGACTTGTAGGAAGGAAGGTGAGGAATGGTTTAAGCTAAGGGTAGAAAGTTTTCCTAACACCCCTAAGGTATGACCTATTCCTATGGCTAACTCTTCTAAATCTCTAGGGCTAGGTTGAGTGTCCACCTAATCACTAGATGTGTAAGACTAAGGAACTCTTAAAGTCTAAGAGGAGTCCTATGTCTAAGATGGAGGTTGAGAGCTCATCCTAAAATGAGGTCAACAGACATTTTGAGTTAGCTCAATTGACTTAAGATCTATTATCCTCATGAAACATATGCAAAGAGGGCCGAGGCTGACAGATCACTCAAGAGAGGCAGGTTTGGTCTGTGACCTCCACACTCATTGATTTTTCGATCATGCTAACCAATCACAATGATAGTATTCTATTTATGGATGACGATCATAGAAGAGGGTCCTGTTAGAGAGTTGGTGTCCACACCGCTCTACCCATCCATCATCAGCTCATGTTAGATCTCCAGTTTGTCAAGGCCATGAATGCCACATCCGGGGAGAAGAGGACCTTGTTGGTGATCCAAGTATGGCCAAAGGATCCCATTTCATCTACACCCCTGTGTGGAGACCGAGCTCTGAACCTTCGCCTAATTGTGGTGTGAGGAATGACCCCAAAGCATAGTGTCATCCCTTCACCAACACCACCACCAAGAGACAGAGATTGTTGCATGTAGAGAGGGAGGAGATGTTTGCACCCATGATAGTAGAGCCTCTAGGAGTGTCACCCATTTCAAAGTGATAGAGTGCATTTCTCTCTAATGTACAAGATCCGGATTGATTCTCAGAGGGAGATCGTGCCTCACAGTCATGATGTGATCCATCACTCACCTAGCATTTATGCTACGATAGATCGATCTTTAGATGACATAGTAGCTCACTATTTCATGGAAAGAAGGAGATCCTAGGATACGAAGGAGAATATCTTTGATCCAACAAGATGATTTGTTGGGAGACTTAGTCGTGGTTTGCATGGTAGAAGGGATCCTCCTCAAAGAAGCTATGGAAGGTGATGAGGTTGAGCAGGAAGACACAGCCCAATCAACCCAACACCTATGATATCTATTAAGGCAGAAAGATGAACAAATAGATAGGATGACGAGGTAGCTTGAGGACTTATTATCAGTAATCTCGGTACATCATAAACAAGCCCCAATAGTTCATCCTACTACAGTTGAGATTAGTCAGCTAGAGTTAGTGCATGTCTTGGACCCAACCAAGACCTTACCTCTTGTCTAGCAAGGTAGCACTAGCATGTATTGGAAGGTAGTGGAAAGTTCCTCCATACAAGAAAAAGATATAAAGTCCATGGTTGAGAAGCAAGTGAAGGAAGCATTGGCTCAAGCTCGAGGAGGATCATCAGTTCAAAAGGGTAGACCATACCCAAAGGAATTTGTTGCAATCCAATATCCCAAGGGCTTCGTTCCACCTTCCTTCAAGAGTTTTGATGGCAGTAGAAACTCGAGGCAGCATATTGCACACTTCAGGGCCAATTTTTGCAATGCCAGTGGCAGCGATGCTTTGTTATTCCGCCTCTTCGTCAGTAATCTAGCAGGGATAGCTTTTGATTGGTATGTTGAACTTCCCAACAGTTCAGTAAAGACATTTGCTGAGTTGGAGCAACTCTTTATCAAGAGGTTTGTTGGAGCTCAGCAAAGGGTTACTATTGGTGATCTTGTTGTAGTACAACAACACCTAGGTGAGTCCCTTGTTGACTACATTCTTAGATGGTGTAACCTGAGTATGAAATGCAAGCCGCAGCTGTCTAAACAGCATGCCTTTGAGATTCTTCTAAAGAATATTCATGGCCCGATCGCCTTCATGCTTAAGGGCTTCTCCATCAAAACCTTTGAGAAGCTAATCAACAAGGTGGCTAGTCTACAAGGATAGGCCAAACAGTTGCCTTTTCAAGACCAGTTGCCAAAGCAAAGCCACAGAAGGTCTATGAGAAGAAGCCGGGAACAATGATAGTAGTAGATAAGGGGAAGCAACCAGCTAGAGATTAGTTTGAGAGACCACGACCTCAGCAGCCTTCACTTCCACCTCCTCTACCACCACCGAGGCAGCCCTACGGACCTCCACAGCAGCCTCTATGGCCAGCACCGCCACCTCCTAAGCCATATCATCAGCAGCAGTGGCACATATACTTGTCGCTAGGTAGTAATGGTCAACCTACTCTTTTGGATAAACTTAACAAACCTTATTCATTTAAGAGGGAGTTAATTAGGAAGATCTTTAAGAAACTTTTAAAGAAGATTTTAGCTACCAACCTAGGAGACTAGGAAGTGGGCAAAAGCCATGATCCTAACTTTTCCCTACCACCATGCTAGTCATGTTTTGGAGGATTGCTTCACATTTAAGGATTGGCTTGAACATAGCTTCAAGATCGGTGATGTAGTTATCCCGAAGGAATACCTTGTGGAACAACCATCTAGTTCCATTAAGGTAATCCTTGGGGATACTTGTGATCCTTCTAAAACCAAAGAAGGTTGGGATATCTCCTTATCCAAAACCTCTAAAAAGATTGTCCAGAAGATCAAGAAACTTTTCTTGCAACTGCTTGAGTCAGCTCAAACCTCCAACATCAAGGAAGGTTTGCAAGTTATCGAACTCGTGAGAAAGGGGAGCTCAGCAACAAAGATGTGCCCAGATAGCCCAGTAGTGCAACCACCGATCGAGTCTAACCTCCAGTCTACCATTTTAGCTACCACATCGGTGACTTCCTCTACTTCAGCTAGTTCTTCTTCTTCTACTAGTAGAACTCTTGTATCATTGGATAAGGGCATCAAATCCCTTACCCCTCTTACTTTACTTGATTTCTACTTTATACCTCCTATCAAATCCAAGAAATTGAAGAATAAAGCTAGCTTGAATTACCGTGTCACTTACGATGGTTGTCTACTTCTTCTTAATGATAACTCTTCAAGTCAAAATAACCATAATAATTTTGATCTTCCTTTGATTGTGAGTTGGACTTCCTACTAATGCTGGGTTCACCTTGAGATAGACTTGGAATCATCCGATTTTGAGGTCCCATAGGAGAAGCTATGTGAGCATGGTAGAACCTTCCATTACCCTACCACAAGAGATCACCGAAGTCAACCTCCGTAGTGGCAAGGTTCTACTTCCTAGGGTAGCACCTCAAGATAGAGGGAAACAAGTCATTGGTACAGAGGATCGAGAAGCCCCTCCATAAGATGCTCCACCCTTGGATATGCTTGTGGAGGATCAGCCCAAGGTGTACTATAATGTCCTCTCTCATCTAAGAAAGTTGGAATCTAAGCTAAGCATATATGATGCCCTTGTCTTATCCAAAGAAATGAGGAAATCATTAATCAAGGCTCTCCTCGATCCTGAGATATGCTTAGTTCAGCTGACCACTATAGGTGAGGAGGCACATTACATAAAAGAAGCCCAAGGGATCACTTTCATAGATAAATACCTTCTTCTGTGGACTTGGAGCACAACCGTCCGCTCTACATCACAGTTGACATGGGCTGATTCAGACTTGCCAGAGTTCTGGTTGATCCAAATGCATCGATGAGCATTATGAGTCTAAAGACCCTTTCCTATTTGAGTATCGACATCTCCACACTCTAAGGAGATCAAATGATGATGATGAGAGGATTCAATGAACAAGGTTAGTGGGCTTTAGGTTATATAATGTTACTTTGGGAGATAGGTGACTGGAAGACTGAAGCCAAGTTTTATATCATTGATTTGAATACTTTATTCACCTTTGCTGGTAGGCCTTGGATACATCAACAAGATATTCCATCCTCCCTCCCATCTGCATCAAGTTTAGAAAGAATGGGATTGAATACCGTGTCAATGGAGATGAAAAGCCATTTTCAGTTAAAGAGGTTGAGATTTATGAGGATGCGACCTACTATCTTCCTCAAAACACCCTTTCTCATGAACTTGGACAAAACTCAAATTCAAAAAGAAAAGAAAAAATGAAGAAAAGAAAGGCAAAAGAAAAAGAAAGAAAATAAAAATCCAAGTGAACAAGAAAGGGGAATTGAAGAAGAAATAGATGCATATCACATTCCACCCACCCCATTCCATCATATGGACATGGGGTGGGATGGCTCAACCTCCACCGGTAGAGGTAGAGGCAAAAATAGAGGCAAGAGGTGGAAGACCCCGGTTGGCCATCAACATAGAGGTCATGTGTTCATGAGTACCCCTACTATTCACATAGACATAGAATCCAGCTCAGATGATGAGTCTAATGTGATTAGTATACCAACCAACCCCTCTCAGTGGGTTCCATTGGAGGTGACTTTCGATCCAGATAGAGATGAAGACCAGCCTCAGACAAAGCAAAGTATTCAAATCAGGTTTATGTGAAACTATTAGGCAGCAGCTGGGAACCTTAGCTCTAACCTCACTTTCATCTCAAAAGTTGAAGGTTTAGTAGTTAAGGAAGTCCCTAAGTCTTCCAAGTGACATGAAGCGAAGAGATTCTTTTGGGATCATCATCCTCAAGTCCTGAAGTTGATGTAGAACTTGAGGAGGATACATTTAAAGAATTAATGGAATTACCATTTGACTTTTACTCATCTTGTGTTCATAATCTTATACAGAAAGGTTTGGTTCCTCACACATGGTCTAAGCAAGTGTCAGAGTACTTTGAAAAGCTATGGAACAATACAGTGGAAGCACAATCAAGAGGGACTAGGATTGATAGTGGTCCATCGATGATGATTAATGTTTGGTTGTTACCAATCATTTGGAGTGATAGGTTCTTTCACACACACCAACTCTTATGAGAATGTGTGTTTAGAAACTCGATGATCCAGATGATCTCCAAATCAAAGATACCATTTGAAGAGGAGATTCATTCAATAATTGACAAGCTTAAAGAAATCAACCTCGGAAGAAGAAAATCCATGTCCATACATGGTTCATTTATTGAATGAAGAAAAACAATGACTTAGTTAGGCTATTGAGTTTAAAGACTGCTTCACATGGAGTTATGAAGAGATGCCAGATTATCTCACGTAGTAGTCCACAAGCTAGCAATAGATCCTAATGCTACCCCTATTAAGCAAGCTCCTAGATGCATGCGATTAGAAATTGAACAACATGTCATTTCTAAAGTCAAGAAATTGATCAATGATGTTTTAGAAGAAAAATATCCTACCAGTTAGCTTGATGTCATCCCAGTTAAGAAGAAGAATGGCCAAAATTATATGCATCAATTTTAGGGACTTAAATAAGGCATGTCCTAAGGATGAGTTTCCTCTTCTATACCAATTAATGGTGGACATGCCTCATCTCATGTTTCTCTTTCATGGATGGGTCATCCAAATCAAGATGTCTCCCAGATGAAAGAAACTACTTTTACCCGATCAATCTTTATTATAGGGTCCTTTGGCCTTAAAATGTGCTACATACCAATGGGCCATGACTCAAATCTTCAATGAACTCATCCATCATCAGTTGAGTGCTATGTTGATGATCTAGTAGTCAAAGTAAAGAAAGGAAGACCATCACTTTGACTTGAGAGTAGTTTTTGAATTAAGATAATATAACCTCAAAATGAATCCCAAGTGCATTGAGTAGCTTCAAGGAAATTCCTTGGGTTTTGTTATCCACGGGAATAGAAATAGATCTAGAAAAGATTAAAGCTATCTTAGAAATGCCACCTCTAAGAGTTTAACTCAACTCAGATCCTTCGGATAGGTTGGCATATCTAAGACGCTTTATTTCCAACCTATCGAGGAGATGCAAACCATTCTCAGCACTTATCAAAAAGGATGCCAAGTTCAAGTGGGATGATAAGTGTCAGCATGCCTTTGAAGACATTAAGCAGTATTTGGTGAAGCGCTTGTTCTAGCCCCCTATCAGGCGCCACTCATCCTCTACACTGCTTGGATGACTCTCTCTGCTTTTGGCCCAAGCCAATGATGAAGGAAGGAGAACTCTCTACTACCTCAGCCATCATCTTCTGAAGAAACTATCCACCTATTGAGAAACATTGCCTAGCTTTGATCTTTGCATCTTTGCTACACACTATATGCTTTCTCATAAGGTGAACTTGATCTCTAGAACAATCCTGTATCTCATGACCAACACTATCACATTTGGCATGATGGTCCATGATTCTCTCATGATATCATCATATTTTACCCCTCATGGTAGGACAAACATTGTGATTTCTTAAACACACCCACTTCCTATTGATTCTTTGCTTAGTGATGATCTCCCTGATGAACAAATCATGAACTTAGGGGAGGTTAACAACCACTAATGGGAGATGTATTTTGATGGTGCAGCTTCTTTTCATAAAGGGGAAGCACCATGATCTACTCTTTCAAGAAAGGCAGGGGTAGGAATAGTTCTCCTAACTCTAGGCTGATATGAGATTCTCATACTATCTTTCCAACCCGCACCAATGAAAAGTATGAGGCTTTGATTGCGGTCTAGAGTTAGCCATCACTATCGATGTCAAGAGCATCAACATCTTTGGGGATTCTCGTTGGTCATCAAATGATTGTCGGGTCCTACAAGGTTCTCAAACCCAAGCTTCATCATTTACCATGAGTATACCATGAAAAAATTCATGAAGTCACCATCTACAAGGTTTCCCAAAGAATATGCGATGCTTTGGCCAAACTTGCCAAAAATTGGCATGTTCGGAAGATGAGTCCATTTCAATAAGGGTCCAAAATAGACAAGTCCTATCCCTTATTAATGTTGAACTCATCGAGAGACTTTCTCTTGAAGGGGAGGTTGTCATTGCCAAATTGAACAAGGAGCTGGATTGGAGGCAATAGTTCATAGACTATTTGAACACTGGCAAACTACCTCAAGAAAAGTCATAAGCCCATCAGGTAAAATAGAAAGCTCTCTCCAATGCTCTCGTTGATGGCACGCTATACCGACAGTCCTTTGATCAAATATGGCTACGTTGTTTAGAAAAACATGAAGCCCATGACATTGTAATTGAGGTATATTTAGGTCTATGTGGAGCACATCAATCCGGTTTGAAGATGAAGATGAAGATCAAGACTAGGATACTACTCGATGATTACTGCATGGATGTAGCTAGGAGATGCCATCAATGTCGGTACGGTGGTCCTCCACCAACCACCCAACATTCTACTACATTGGCCTCATGGCCATTGAGTGTTGGGGTACCGACATTAGGTCGATCGATCCTCCTTCTTCCAAGGGCATCGATTCATCTTAGCGCCACTACTTTTCCAAGTGGTGGAGGCAATCCCATTCAAAGAGGTCACATCGACATGTGCTTTAGTTTTTCAGAACCATATCATATAGGTTTGGGTGCCTCAATGAATTATATCGATAATGGTACATTCAAAAGCACCAAGATCACAAGAAGACACGATAGATTGGAGATACTCCACCATCTACTACCCAGAAAAATGGCTTAGTGAAGCATTCAATAAAACTCTCATCCAAATACTAAAGAAGACTCTTGATCAACAATGTGGAATGGAGGTTGGTTGAAGCCTTGTGGGCCTACCGCACCACCAAACTCCAACTCAATCTACCCCATTTTCTTAGTGTATGGGTCCAAAGCCTACCTTTAGAAGTTCAACTCCATCACTAAGGATAGCATTGGGTAGTAAGATCACTATAGAGAATGCAAAGTTGGTTAGAAGAGCTCAAAGGTTTGGAGGAGAGTCACTATGGGTGTGCCAGAACATTGAGCTGCACAAGGCCAAAATGATTCAAGCTCACAACAAGCTGGTCCCTAGGTCTTTTTTGAGTAAGAACTTGTGTTAGTCTAAGGAGACCAATTGTTGCCCATCGAAAGATGGGAGGTAAGTTTGAACCCACTTAGGAAGGCCCCTATGTCATAGAGAAAGCCTACCAAGGAGGATCTTATCAACTTATTGATTATAAAAGGGAACACCCGATGCTTCCAATTAATGGGCTCTATTTGAAGAAATATTACCCATGAAAGAAAATCATGGTTGAAAATAATTCTATCAATCAACAAAAATCTGATACCATTTCATCAAAATCTTCTCTTCTTTCAAAGTATTGTTTGTCTTGTGAATCCACCGTGACGTGTTTAGGGTAGGTGTAAGAGTCCCCCAGTGGCATCCTATCCCTCTTTCACAACACAAACACAATCTCCCGATGCTATTAGAATAGGTGTAAGATAACCCAAGAGGCATCCTATTTCAATTAGCACAACTAAGTTAGGTGTAAGATAACCCAAACGGCATCCTTTCTTAGCGGAATTCTCCATGTGGCACCATTTCATCAAACCCCTAGTGTGTTTAGGTAGGTGTAAGAGTCCCCAGAGGCATCCTATTCCTATTAACACATGCAGAAAAATAAACACATATCTTTTATCTCAAGCTATTTTGATGTGGGAGCAAGCCTCCTATGACACGCACTCATTAGCTGCTCTAGGTTGGGTCTACATGCTACCTCGCTAGTTTGTCACCCTAGTGGTCACTTATTTTGAGGATGTGAGTCCCCGAGCTTTCTTCCTAACTTGACCATTACAAACTAATGAGTGCCTTGTTAGTATGGTAGATTTCACTACCCTACCAGTATGCTACCTCATATTGATTTTGTTTAAGAAGATGTGTGTCCCCGAGCTTTCTTCTTGAACTAATTATCATGATCTAACTAGGTCTAGTATATTTGAGGTTTAGGATAAGTCCTCTAGAGGCTCATTTTCTCTTGACTACATTTGAGTTGATATAAGTCCTCCAATGGCATTCACTCAGTAGTTGCCTTCTAGGTCGGATAGCACTTGTCGAGCTGAAGACAGACTATCCTAACAATCTGTTCGCTATAGGAGGATGTGAGTCCCCGAGCTTTCTTCCTAGGCTGATTGTTGTGCGACACCTTAGGTTGGTTTGAGTTTATGCGATAGCCTCACCCGGATACACCACTCTTGGCATATATGAGTCTCGATGCTTTCTCCTTGAGTTGGCCACCGAATACCTATTTGATATATGACTAAGCATGTCATCTTCTCTAGGGTTTTAGATTAAGCCCTTAGCGGCCCATCCCTTGCGGACACTCTATTTGGATCACATCCTTTGCGACCCCATTTAGATGCTACCCAGGTTACTCTTGGATTGGACGGTCCTAGTAGCCACCCCTGTGGTTGAAGAATTTATTTAGCAGATGCGCATATTCTCCCTTGGTTTAGTAAATCTTAGATAGGTCTAGGCTGATATAAGCTCCTTCTTAGTTTGATCGCTCATAAACTAACAGGGTACACGATAAGCAAACTAAACAAAACAAACAAATTTAATTTTCTTGTGGATTAGGAATTTAAGCCCCCAAAGGGCCCCCTTTTCCAAGCAGGCATCCTATCTTTAGGCGGTCTGAAACTCCTATAGGAATTGCACTACGAGTTGAGATAAATCCCCGGTGGTACTCACTCCGTAGTCGCCCTTAGGTCAAGTTCAATCTATTTTGTTATAAGTAGGTTAACCCGATAATCATTCCACTTTGGAAGATGTAAGACTATGATGCATTCTTTCTAGTATGATTGTTGCAAACCAACGGGCAGCCTTAGGTCGGGTTTGATTTGTTGCCCAAAGCAACTAATCACCTCAGTGGTCTTTTGTAGTGGAAGATGTGAGTCCCAGCTTTTATTCTTCAATTGATCATTGAAAAAGGCACTCCTTTGGTGATAGTTCTCCCATCAACCGAAGCTACTCCCTTTGGTTGATGTGAGATAGGTCTAGGCATATAAGCTCCTTCTGGTGTGATCCATCACAAACCATGGAATCCATCAATAAATCAAAAATGAAATTAATCTTGACTATCTTTGAGTTGATCTAAGTCCCCAGTGATATTCACTCAATAGTCAGCCTAGGTTGGGTTCAATCTGTTACCTTGCCAATAGATTACTCACTTTAAGGATGTAAGTCTACTTGCTTTCTTCCTAAAATACTTACTGCATACCGAAAGGCATCCCTTTGGTTGGCTAGTCCTTCTATGTGTTTAGTAGACTACCCCTTTGTATTGGTAAATCTGAATTAGGTCTAGGCCTCCATGGCTCTTACTCAATGGGTTCCCTCTTTGATAATTGAGTTTGAAGGTGTTCAACCCGACAGACTCTCACTTTATTGACCTCATTTTTTGGATGAGCTCTCAACCCCACCATCTTAAACATAAGACTTCTCTTAGATTTTGGGATGTAGTCTTAACACACATCTAGTGATTAGGTGGACACTCAACCAACCTTGGAGACTTAGAATGGTTGGTCATGCGGATGTTGGAAAATTTGTCTACCTTATAGTTTGAACCATTCCTCACTTCCTTCCTTCAAATTCACTCTAAATCAAATTTAAATCAATTCAAATTCATGAAATTTTCTCACAACTCATTTATATTATCATTTATATTCTATATAAATGAAATATAAATTCAAATCAACTAAATCCATTCAAATTCCAAATTCAAATCTTTCCTAAGTCCTTAATTCCATCTTGGGACTTAGCCAAATCATCTAAATCAATTCAAATTCATGAAATTCTCACTCATTTATATTCTCATTTATATTCACTATATAAATGATATAAATTCAAATCAAATTCAAAAAATTCCAGATTCTAAATATTTCCAAGTCCTTAATTTCCCTAAGGACTTAGCCTAAATAATCTTCAAATCAATTCAAACTCATAAAATTTTCTCACAAATCATTTATATTCTCATTTATATTCATATATTGTTGAAATATATAAATTTATCAAAACTAAACTCAAAATTCAAATTCCAAATTCTAAATCTAGCCTAAGTCCATTGATTTCCCTTCATGGATTTAGCTTAAATCAAATTTAAATCAATTCAAATTCATGAAATTTCCTCATAACTCATTTATATTCACATTTATATTCACATATATAAATGAAATATCAATTCATATCAATCAAACAAAACCCAAATCAAATCCAAATTCAAAATCTTTCTAAGTCCTTTGATTCTCTCTTGACTTAGCCTAGATCATGTTCAAATCACTTCAAATCAAGAAATTTTCTCATAACCATTTATATTCTCATTTATATTCACATATATAAATGAAATATAAATTCAATCAATCAAACAATCCAAAATCAAACTCAAATTCAATCAAAATCTAACCTAACCTTTCAAGTCAAATTCTTGAACTTAGCCAAATCAACTTCAAATCAAGCCAAACTCTTGATTTTTCTTCATGATTCAATCAATCTTTTAATCATGAATCCAAATATAAACATAAACCTCAATCACCAAATCAAAACTCAATTTAAAAATCAAGCCAAAATTTATTTCATGTTCACCCTTTGAACTTGAAATTTCCAAATGAATCAAAACCCATTTGACTTCAAACCACTTGCAAATGGATTTATATTTCAATCATAAGTCCATATGTGAGTTCAACCAAACTCAATTCAAGCTTCAACCATGCCATTTGACCCACTTAAGCTCACTTGACCCAAAGTGTCCTAAAGTACCCTTATGAGCCAAATTCTAATCCTAACCATTGATTGAACAAAGCAAAGCCTTTCATCATGATCAACAATCATCATGAGATGATCAATCACTAATTGGGTCAAACCAAGTCAAACCTAAGGTTGACCAAGTCAATACTTAAAATGAAACTAACATAGCCAAAATCCACCATAGGCCAAATTGATTGAAACCAATGATCTAAGTTCATTCATGATCAATGTTTGAACTTTGAGTCAACATTTGAGCTAACCTAGTCATTGGCCACTTGACCCAAGTTGACCAACTTGACCTAAAAGTCAAAATGTGTCAAACTTGATCTAAGCCAAATTGATTGAAACCAATGGGTCAAGTTCATTCAAAATCACTTGTTGAACTTGACCAAAGTCAATTGGCCAACTAGACCCAACCTAGCCCAATTGACCATGAAACCAACTTGACTTAAAGGGTCAAATTGAGCCAAATTCAAAATTAACCAAAATTGATTGGAAACAAAGATACCAATCCCTTTCATATGACCAACCAAGCCTAAACCCACCCATGACCTAGCTCAAATAGGTCAAATGGGTCAAAGTGGTCAACTTGACCCATTTGACCTAAATGAAATCAAAACAACCAAATTCAAACCTAAACCAAATTGATCAAACCAAAGCACCAAAACATTTCAAATGGTCATATGAACTTGACCCAACTTGGTTTGACCCAATTTGACCATTTACTTGACCAAGTTGACCCATTTTGACCTAAATGGGTCAACATGAGCCAAATCATCAAACTAATTCAATGAAACTTGGAAACCTATTTTCTCATCATACCAAATATCAAACTAAAATCAAGGTCAAATGACCATTTTACCCCTAGGCCATAGGGTAAAGGCCAAATCCTCTCCATGCCACTTGGCCCTCTTAATTGGATCAAGTGATAGAGTGTGGTGCACCCAACCCAATGGTGTGGGTTAGCCCAACTTAACCCAAATCCAACCACTCCATTAAAATGGACATGGAATCCTCCACTCAATTGAACATGGCCACCTCACCCCCATATGAATCACATTTCAAACAACCTAACAACTCATTTGCATGAGGGTATTGATCAAAATGGCAAGGCATTGCTCATGTTGGTTTAGGGATATATACCCCCTAATTCAACAATTTTCACTCTCCCCTCTGAAGCATGAACTAGAGCAAGCCTTGAGAGTCTCCAAGCTTCTAGAGGGAAAATTCCATTTCTTTTTAGAACTTGAAAATAGGGAGCTCTCTGAAAATAACTCACTCAACATCAACTCAATTCATTCTTCAAGCTTCATAGAGGACCAAGTAAGTTCAAAAGCTCTTTCCCAAGCTCCAAGGCAAGAGGATCTAATTTGATCAAAGGCCAGGACTTCAAGAGGGTTGGTCTCTGAAGCATCAATCTCAAGAGCCCAAACTCTCAGCAAAGCTTCGTCTCAACCAGACGAAGCTTCTCCAAAGGAATCGAGCACCGATGATCACCTCCAATGAGGTTAGCCATTTTCTCAACCTTAAATTCAATGAAGTGTGGAGCTTTGTAAAAGAAAGTTTAATCCCATGAGATTTTAGTCGTTGGATATGATCTACATTGCATGATGAAGGTGTGGGCTAAATTTTAGCCCAATCCAAGCTCAATTGAGCTCGGATCTTACCCTAGAACATGGACGGTCTCCATGGCTCATAGAACAGATGAATCTCTGTCATCCATCCACATTTTGGATGGACGAGATTAAAATATTTTAATAATTTCCTCTCATATTCATTGGCTTTAATCTTAGTCATCGATCCTTGATCGATGAGAAAGCGTGTAGCGCTCATGCGGCTTCTGATGTGACATTTAAAGCAAATCCCATGTCATGGAAGCGATGCCACATGAGCGGTACACCTGGTGCCGACAAGATTAATAATATAATTAGGAATTTTTTAATTTCTAATTAATCACCAAATCTTCCTAAATTCATATCTAAGTGTAGAAAAATAAAAAAATGAAATAAATTGCATATGAAAGATAATTGAACATAGAATATTTTAAAATTAATTTTAATTGATTTTGAATAGTCTTGTTCTCTAAATTTGAGTTTTATTTGGAATATTAATTTTTTTAATTATCCTTTAATTACTCCACTGATTAATCCCAAACTTTTGTATAGTGGGATGACTTACCTCCCCATTTTCTTGGGATTTATTATGGCTTAATTAGAATTTTCATTCCTTAATCACTCTCTTAATGTAATTAGGCTTAATTAAGGGCATAATTGGTTTAACCTCTGATTGAGTCAATTAAGTTTTTTATTAAGTGAATGTGAGGTTTAGAATAATTTTGGGATGCTTTCCAAGATATTCCTAAACCCCATTTTCTTCCTTAATCCATCCTTAATTAAGGGTTAATTCACTAATTACCCCCTTAATTAATTTTATAAAATCTTAAAACTTTCCAGAACTCAATTAATCTATATTTCATAGATGCTTAGGTATTCATGAGCCTAATTACATTAAGGAAATCAAAACTCAACTCATATGTGTGAGGGGGGTTATAAAATTACTTAAGTTAAAACCCTTATTTTAATTAATCATTAATCATGAGCAAATGCATTAAGCCCTTTTCTTACTAGGTGCATTGATTTAAATTCCTTGTGGTTTTATGTCATCTCATTGGCTCATAATTATTTGATTAACTATGTTAAGGTGGTATAGGTAAGGTAATTAACATGCTTAATTATACCTAATAACATATAAAATCATCTAATCACCTAAAAGTTAAACTAAAATAACTAACATATGTGGGAATGGGTTAGTAACAACAAACTCACCTCACATTTCTCAAATTAAATCAAACTCAAAACAAAAATTAAACCTTCTTTAAAAATAATTTGATTTACTTTAAACTTTCTTATTTCCTGAGATTGTCTTTAGGAATTAATTACGGTAAATGTGTTTACATATTTTCATCAATTTAGTTCTTTCCTAACCTGCTAAATGTGTATGTCATATGAATTTCATGTATTCATTCTTTTCAAAAATCAAAATGAAAGTGAAATATTTTTTTATATCAAATTGCGTGTTTTGGCTAAGGTAAAAATATGAATGGCTAGTATCACTATTAAATTCCAAATTATTTTTAAAATATATGAATCAATTACCAAAACTAAAAGTGTGTTACTTATATTTTATTTATAAGTTTGCTTGTGAATATAAAAATGTGTTTTGCGTTTGCTTCCTTTCTTTCCTCTTAACATGGATTTGAATAGATTTGCAAAGTGTATAGTTCATTTTAAAAGAACATAACACTTGCTCAATCTAATCTTATCCCCTTCCATGTTATGACTTAAGAAGATCTTCATTACATATAAATTGCATAAACAAATCAAACAATCAAGTATAACTTTTTGCATCCTTTCTTTTTCCATTCATTTCTTTTGTACATATGCTTGTATTTAGAGAAAGTGATATATTAGTCTGGAAAATCCTAGGGTTATGAGGCTTTAAGTAGCCCTAAGTAGGTCTTATACCTTGCACCTCTGGTTAACAATTGTGTCATACTCACTTATGCCTTTCATACATTCATGTGTGCATGTGAAAATTAGATAAGAAATCCCTTTTCGACTTAATGAAAATCATGCATCATAAGCATTCAAATTTTCTTAAGTAACTCACTTAGAATTCATCATAAAGTATGCTAAACATTTCCATTTGAATGTATATATATGCTTAGGATTCATTCATATGCATGTTATACATGTTGGGAAAGAAATGAAGTGATGTGTGTTTTATAAATTTAATTCACTTTACTTAATCTTAAAATGTCTTTCTTTTGGATAGATTTGTTTAGAGTTCTTCTAAACTTAGGATTAATTAAAACACATAATAAAACATTCAGTTAACAAAACTAAACATGAATCCACTTTAGAAATTACAAGGTATGGAAGGAAAGAGAAGCTCTCTTCTCTTTTCCCTCTCTTTAAAACCTAGTAATTAATTATAGGATTCACTTAAACCAATTCAAAATATAAAATAAAATAAACCCAAATCAACTAAACACTTAAATGAAACCCTCCTCTAATTTGAACACTCTTCACACTTAGAAAACTCTAACTTAAAACTATAGCTAAGCATACCACACAAACCTCCTAAAGCACACACTTTAGGCTAAGTCACCACTTCTAGTTTTAGGTTAGGGAGGTGCATGGTTTGATGTTTTCTTTTATTTTGTGATATTTTGTTTTAATTTGGATGTTAGGGTGAATGTGCGTAGAATGAATGGTAGGATGATCTAGTCTAATCATTATCTTCTGTAGGGGATTGTGCTTAAGGGGAGATATAATAAAAATATAAATGCTTTTGTTGTGTAAGTGTTTATACCCCCATAATCAATAGGCAGTGGACTTAGTTACCCATGTGTGGGGTAAAGTCAATATACATGCTTGGGATTTGTATGGTTTGTTTAACTAATCTCTTTTGCAGTGTTAGTAGATTTACTTTTCCTTTTCATGTATTTTTTTGCAATTAGATTTTGGATGTTATGGGGATTAGGATGAGCATTGGTCATAAGATTACATCTTATACCATGTGAAGCCTTTGAACCACCTTCATCAAAAGAAGGAACCAAAGAAGAAGAAGAAAAGAAGAAGAAAAAGAAGAATGAAGAAATGAAGCTTGACCCCATAACAATGAATTCCTTGCTTAATTGTAAATAATTCATTTGTAATTGGGTTGTATAAGGGTAGAGCTTATATCAACTTATTTTTGGGTTTTGTCGGTGTGACAATTCTCTTATTCTTTTGCGTTAGCTTTATAAATTGATTGTTGATTTGTTTAGCTTGTGCATTAAGATGACATCCTTTTCCTAGTTTCTTCCTTTCTTGATGTATGGCCTGGATGTGGATTAGACTCTTAGGGAAAAGTAAATCTTCTACCAAATTTAACAAATTCAAAATTAAAATGAAGAACTCATAACCTAACCTAAAGCTTAAGCTAAAATCAAGATGAAAGAATTAGCAACCCCTTAGTTGGATGAGTATTTCTTTTATAACATCATGCACAAATGAATATTATTTTTACTTATGATTGGAGGGCTTCCACCTTTGTCAGAGAAACTTAGCTTGACCTTTGAGAGCCATGGTGGAAACTCACCTCCTCCCTTCTTGTCGATTTTGGCCAATAATATTACTTCTCATACATTTGGCATATGAATCTATAAGCTTGAGTCAAATGATTGTCCAAAAATGAAAATAACATGTAATATGATTTGCATTAGATTTAGGTCATTTGAAGCATGCCTTTACATGATCTAGTCTCTTTAGGGAGTGAGTTTAAGGACTTAGTCTCTTTCTAAATAAATAACAGCCTAGTTATCTTGCATAAAGCATATGACTTGCCTACATGAATTTAAAATCATAGGAGTTAGTTGGTGGCCACCCCCAGGCAGTTGTAAGTCCAAGCAGTTGGGTAGTTTTTCCTCTCTTATGGAGGCAAACCAAATACCTATTATCGCCTTAGATTTAGGTCATACTTTTGGCTCTCACCAAAGCTCCATAGATTTAGGTTCTGATGTTGCTTCTCCCTTCTATGGACCATAAGCATAAATCCTCACCTCTTAGGAATTTCCATAACCTTGAGTTGTAGAATTATAAGCCCTAAACTTCTAATAAAAAGTCAACTCAAACGAATAATTCAATTTCAAAATGTAAAGCCCTAGGATAGTTTGAGATGCTTTCCTAGTTTCCTAGCATCATGAGCATCTCCTACTTATCTTCCTTTGGCTTCATAACTCCCTCTCTTTGATCAATCCATTTGATCTTATAAATATATTAATCGATTGATAGTCCTACTATTGAAATCTTTGGAGACAACAATCATTTACCTTAATCGAGTATTCTAAGGGATCTCATTCCTTAGGATGTAATTAACTATGGGGGCCACATGAACGAACCATTTAAAATAAACCCTACTTTACTTTTTCATGTAAAGTAGGGGAAGAATCTTTGGTACACATGCAGGGCCATTATCCTTAGGAATCCTTATTGAGATAATTAGGTCCATTGTAGTGTGGTGGCTTCTATCTTTTGAGATAGTACACTTCTCCTCAATGTTGTACCTGATCATGCTCAATAAGAATATTTGTGGATCTATGTTGTGTCAAAAATGCATAAAAAAGAAGAGATGTATATTTCTATCTTCATTTTATTCTACATAGAGAGAAGATGGAAGTATATATATTACTTTAGAAATTCATCATCATTCTTGAAAATTTTCACCACAAGCCTATTCGACCTAGTACCTCCTTCAACAACTTAAACAAAATGATGAACAGATCGATAGGATAGGAAAGAGGCTTGAAGATTTGTTAGCGGTAATTCTGGCACTTCAAAATCAACCTCCAACAACACATCCTACTATTGTGGAGACCGGTCAGCTAGAGTTACTGCGTGTCTTGGATCAACCTAAGATTTCACCTCCAGCAGAGCAGGGCAACATTAGCTTGTATAGAATGGTAGTGGTCAGTACCTCTATTCAAGAAAAGGATATTAAACTCATGGTTGAGCAACTTGTGAGAGAAACATTGGCGCAAGCCTGAGGTGGTTCATTGGTTCCAAAAGGTAGACCCTACCCAGAGGATTTCAATGTTATCTAGTATCCTAAGGGTTTTGTGCCTCCTTCTTTCAAGAGTTTTGATGGCGTAGAACCCTGCATCATATAGCACACCAGAGCAACATTTGCAATCTTTGGTGGTGATGCACTATTGTTCCATCTTTTTGTCAATAGTTTAACAAACATAGCTTTTGATTGGTTTGAACTTTAATGTCATGAAGACTTTTATTTGAGTTGGAGCAAGTCTTTATTAAGAGATTTACTAGAGCTCAATGGTAACTATGGGAAATCTCATTGTAGCACAACAACACCCTGGTGAGTCCCTCCTTCACTATATTCTTAGATGGCACAATTTGAGTATGAAATGTGAACCACAGATGTCTAAACAACATTCCATTGAAATTCTACTAAAGAATATTTATGGCCCGGTCACCTTCATGGTCAAAGATTTTACCATAAAGATATTTGAAAAGTTAATCATCAAGGCGGCTAGTCTACAAGGAGAGGCCAAACTGTTGTCTTTTCAATATTAGTTAATAAAGCCAGAAGGCATAGAAATTGAAAAAAATCAAGCGATAACAATGGTGGATAGAAGCGGCGAGATCCATATGAGAGATCTCGTGTTCTACTATCATCACTTCCACCTCCTTTACCACCGCCCCTCCTAACCTCACCATGTATCCTCTCCTCTCATATTCTCTACATACCCCCACAGTATACCATACACCTACTCTTTTGGATAAACTAAGCAAACTTTATTCATTTAAGAGGGAGGTAGTCTAGAAAATCTTTAAGAATCTATTAAAGAAATTGGATTTTTAGTTACCCGAGCCTAGGAAGCCGGAGGAAGTGGACAGGAGCAATGATCCTAACTTTTGCCCTACCACCGCATGTTAGGCCATGTTTTAGAGGATTACTTTACATTTAAGGACTAGCTTGAGCATAGCTACAAGTCAGGTTCCATAGTTATCCCAAACGAATATCTAGTGGAATAACCATTCAATTCTGTTAGGGTAATCCTTTGGGATACATGTGATCCCCTCAAAATAAAAGAAGGTTGGGATATCTCTCTATCTAGAACCTCTAAAAAGATAATTTTAAGAATTAAGAAACTTTCCTTGCAGGTGCCTGAGGCAGCTCGAACCTCCAACATCAATGAAGGTTCCCAAGTTGCTAAAGACAACTTCGGCTCCTGATAACCAAGTAGTGCAACCACCAACCAAGTCCAGTCTCCATTCCACCGTTGTAGCAACTACTTCAGCCGACACTTCTACATCAGCAAGCTCTTCTTCTAGTAGACATCTTGTATCGGCGGACGATGGCATTAAATCCCTCACCCCACTTACTTTACTGGATTTCTACTATGTACTTCTTTCTAAATCCAAGAAATCAAGGAATAAAGCTAGTTTGAATTACATCTGTATCACGTATGATTGGTTGTTTGACTCTACTCTCTTAGAAAACTCTTCAAGTCTTAATAATAATTATAACAACCCCGATCATCCTCTTTTTGATTCAAAAATGGACTTTCCTTTTCTGAATACTATGGGTTCACCTCTTGAGATATACTTGGAATCTTCTAATTCTGAGGGTCCTATAGGAAAAGCTATAGGTGAGCCTATGAGCGTATAATCTTCTTAACCACAAGAGATCACCAAGTTAACCTCCATAGTGGCAAGGTTCTACCTCCTAGGAAACACTCAAGATAAGGGAAATTAAGTTTGGTATTGTGCAAGAAGCCCCTCCACGATGCTCCACCCATGGATATGCTTGTGGAGGATCAGAAGTTGATTACAATGTCCTCTCACCTAAGAAATTTGCCAGTTAAGCATATATGATGCCCTTATCTTATCCAAAATGATGAGGGAATCATTAATCAAGGCTCTTCTTGATCCAGAGATATGCTTAGCTCAACTAATCATTATTGGAGAGGAGTCACATTATTCAAGAGAAGCCCAAGGAGTCACATTCACCGATGAAGACCTTTTTCTGGGAGACATGGAGCACAACTGTCCCCTTTACATCATAGTGGATATGGGCAGATTTAGACATTCTAGGGTTTTAGTTGATCCAAGGGAATCGATGAACATTATGAGTATAAAGACTCTTGCCTACTTGAGGATTGAAATCTCTAAGCTCTGAGGAGATCCAATGATGTTGAGAGGATTCAATGAACAAGGCGAGAGGGCTTTAGGTTCCATAGTGTTACCTTTGAAAATAGGTGACTGAAAGACTGGAGCCTAGTTAAATATAATTGATTCGAATACATCATTCACTACTTTGCACGGTAGGTCATGGATACACCAAAATAAGATAATTCCATCCCCCCTTCATCAGTGCATCAAGTTTCGAAGGGATGGAATCGAATACTGTGTCAAAGAAGATGAAAAGCCATTTTAAGTTAGAGAGTCGAGATATATGAAGATGCGACCTACTATCTTCCTCAAAATCAAAATGTCTTTTCTCATGAACTTGGTCAAAATTAAAATACAAAAGAAAAAGAAAAAGAAGAAAAAAAATAAAATAAAAAAGAAAAGAAAAAGGAAAGTATAAGTGAGCGAGAAAAGGACACCAAGGAAGAGGTAGAGCCGCATGTCACATTCCACCCATAGTTCATTCCACCATACGGACATATGGGTAGGATGACTCGACCTCCACTAGGTAGAGGCAAAGGTAGATACAGAGGTAGTTCCAAGGTGGAAGACCCCCTGCTTGGCAGCCAGCCAACAGGGGTTATGTTCTAGTTTGCAAGAGTACTCATGATATTCACATAGACTTGGAATCCAACTCGGAGGATGAGTCTCATGTGATTACCATACCAGCCAACCCCTCTCAGCGGGTTTCATTGGAGGAGACACTCGAGCCAAATAGTGATGAAGACCAAGCCTCGAAGTAAAGTATGAATCTATTTGAATCAGGTTTATTTAAAATTATTAGGAAGTAGTTGGGAACTTTAGCTCTAACCTCACTTTCCTCTTAAAAAGTTGAAGGTTTAGTAGTTAAGGAAGCCCCTGAGTCTTCCATAAATGTCAAGCCAAAGAGATTCCCATTGGGATCATCATCCTCAAGTCCTGAAGCTAATGTAGAACTTGAGAATAATTCATATAAAGATTTAATGGAATTACCTTTTGATTGGTACTCGCCTTGTGTTCATAATCTTGCAAAGAAAGATTTGATTCCTTATACATGGTCCAAGCACAAGTTAGAGTATTTCGAGAAGCTATGGAACAACAAAGGCAGGGATGCACAATCAAGACCAGGATTAAGATTCAGTACAGTGGGTCTAGTCAATGACAATGATTATTACTTAATTGTTACCAATCATCTGGAATCTGATAGGTTCTTCTCAAACCACACTAACTCTTATGAGGATGTATGTTTAGAAGCTTTAGATGATCCTGATGATCTTCAAATCAAAGATGCACCTCCAAAATTTGAAGAGAAAATTCATTCAACTATCGACAAACTCAAAGAAATCAAGCTTAGGACAGAAGAAAATCCACGCTCGATATACATCAGTTCTTTGTTGAATGAAGAAGAAACCAATGACTTAGTTAGGTTATTGATTGAGTTTAAGTACAGCTTTTCATGGAGCTATGAAGAGATGCCCAGATTATTTCCTGACGTAGTAGTCCACAAACTAGCAATAAACCCTAATGCTAACCCTATCAAGCAAGCTCCTAGATGAATATGATTAAAAATTGAACAGCATGTTATTTCTGAAGTTAAGAAATTGATCGATGATGATTTTATCAGGGAAGAAAAATACTCTACCTGGTTAGCTAGTGTCATAACAATTAAGAAAAAGAATGGCCAAATTCATATATGCATCAATTTCAGGGACTTAAATAAGACATATCCTAAGGATGAATTTCCACTTCATGTATCAGAATTAATGGTGGACAATGCCTCATCTCATGTAGTATTCTCTTTCATGGATGGGTCATCTAGATAAAACCAAATTAATTATGCCCCCTAGGATGAAAGAAACACTGCTTAACCTCGATCAGAATCTATTCTTATAAGATTATACCTTTCGACCTTAAAAATGCTGGTGTTACATACCAATGGGTCATGACTCAGATCTTCAATGAACCCATTCATCATCAAGTTGAATGTTATGTTGATGATCTATTAGTCAAAAGTAAAGAAAAGGAAAACCATCTCTTTGACTTGAGAGCAGTTTTTGAAAGGTTAAGACAATACAATCTCAAAATGAACCCCCAGAAGTGTGCATTCAAAGTAGCTTCAGAAAAGTTCCTTGGGTTCATTGTCCGACACTGGGGAAAAGAAATAGACCTAGAAAAGATCAAAGCTATCTTAGAAATGGCACCTCCTAAAAGTCTAACTCAACTCAGATCTTTCCAAGGGCTTTCTCGTTGATCCTCTACACTACTGCATTGGACGACTCTCTTGGTGCATTGTTGGATCAAACCAATGACGAAGAAAAGGATAATGCTCTACTACCTCAGCCATCGTCTGATCTCTGTTGAAGAAAACTACCCACCTATTGAGAAACATTTCCTATCTTTAATCTTTGTGTCCCAAAAGCTACGACACTATATGCTTTCTCATAAGGAAAACTTGATTTCAAGAATTAATCTACTACAATATCTCATGACATGATGATGTTATCCAGACGGTTGGCAGGTTGGTCCATGATTATCTTGCAATTTTATATTGTATTTGTACCCTCATGCGATGAAAGGAAACACTAGGATTTCGGCCACTTCCGATTCCGCTTAGTGATGATCACCCCGATGAACAAATCATAAACTTAGGGGAGTTTATAATCGCCATTGGGAGATTTATTTTGATAGCGCGACTTCCTTTCACAAAAGAGAAGAACCATGATCTACTCTTCCATGAAAGGAATGGGTAGGAATAGTTCTCTTAACTCCAGAATGCGTTGTGATGAGATTCTCATACTATCTCTCCAATCCATGCACCAACGAAGCTGAGTATGAGGCTTTGATTGTTAGTCTGGAGTTAGCCATTATAGTGTGTGTCAAAAGCATCAACATCTACGGGGATTCTCAGCTGGCCATCAACCAGGTTGTTGGGTCCTATAAGGTTCTAAAACCTAAGCTTCGTCACTACCACGAGTACACCATGAAGCTGTTGTCCCAAATATCTGAGGTCACTATCTACAAGGTCCCTCGAGGAGAGAGCATAGTAGCAGATGTTTTTTTTCCAAACTCGCCAAAGAATTGGCATGTCTGAAAGATGAGTCCATTCCAATAAGGGTCCAAAATAGACAAGTCCTATCCCTTATTGATGTTGAACTCATCGAGAGATTCTCTCTTGAAGGGGAGGTTGACATTGCCAATAAAGATGAGGAGCTAGATTGGAGGTAACCATTCATAGATTACTTGAACATAGGAAAACTATCTCAAGAGAAATCACAAGCCCATCAGATGAAGCAGAGAGCTCTCTCCTATGCTCTCATGGATGGAACCTTATACCGACGGTCTTTCGATCAAATGTGGTTACGCTGTTTGGACAAACATGAAGCCTATAAGATCATGACATAGGTACATTCAGGTCTATGTGGAGCACACCAATCCGGTCTGAAGATGAAAGCAAAGATCAAGAGACTAGGATACTATTGGCCTTTGATGATCACAGATTGCATGAACATAGCTAGGAGATGCCATCAATGTTAGGTACACGGAGTGGTCCTACATCAACCACCCAACATTCTACATCCTACATTGGCCTCATGGCCATTTGAATGTTGGGGTACCGACATAGTGTTTCTTATCCTCCCTTCCAAGGGTCATCGGTTCATCTTAGCGCCACCGACTACTTTTCCAAGTGGTAGAGGCAATCCCACTCGAGAGTCATAGCTTCGCATGTGCTTTAGTTTTAGAACCATATATATATAGGTTGGGTGCCTCACATGAATTATATCGATAATGGTACTATTCTCAAAAGCACCAAGATCAACAGCTTCTCCAGGAGACATTGTATAGATTGGAGATACTCCACTATCTACTACCCCAGGGCGAATGGCCTAGCAAAAGCATTCAATAAAACTCTCATCTAGATACTAAAGAAGATACTCAATGACAACAATCGACAGTGGCAAGAGAAATTAGTTGAAGCTTTGTGGGCATACCACACCACATACAGAACTCCAACTCAATCTACCCCGTTCTCCTTAGTGTATGGGTCTGAATCCGTTCTACCCTTAAAAGATCAACTTCCATCACTAAGCATAGCAATGGGTAGTAAAATCACTATAGAGCAGAATGCCAAGTTGCGATTAGAAGAGCTCAAAGGTTTGGAGGGAGACTCTATGGCGTGCCAACCTCAGTTATACAAAGCCAAGATGA
The DNA here is from genome assembly GCA_021442155.1 of Cymbidium sinense. Taxonomy (NCBI): domain Eukaryota; kingdom Viridiplantae; phylum Streptophyta; class Magnoliopsida; order Asparagales; family Orchidaceae; genus Cymbidium; species Cymbidium sinense. The sequence continues at coordinate 268,926,526 of CM038214.1, read as the reverse complement.
TTCAAACTCACAACAAGCACCTAGAGTTTTCAAGTAGAGCTTGTTTTAGTTCTAAGGAGACCAATTATTGCCCATCGAAAGATGGAAGGCAAGTTTGAACCCACTTGGGAAGGCCCTTTTGTTATAGAGAAGGTATACCAAGGAGGATCTTATCAACTTATTGATTGTAAAGGGGAACACCCGATGCTTCCAATTTATAGGCTCTATTTTAAGAAATATTACGCATAAAATCATGTTCGAAAATAATTATCATCAAATTTCTATTCCAATTCATTAAGATATTCTCATCATTCGAAACATTATTTGCTTATTTGCAAATCTGTCATGACATGTTTAGGGTAGGTGTAAGAGAACCCAAGAAGCATCCTATTCTTCCTTCACAACATAAATTAAACATGATTACCCAGCGCTACTAGAATAGCTGTAAGAGAACCCAAGAGGCATCCTATTTCGACTAGCACGACTAAGTTATGTGTGAGAGAACCCAAGTTCTTTCTTAGTGGGATCACAACTGCCATTCGTGACACCATTTCATCAACTTTAAACATGTTTGAGGGTAGGTATAAGAGAATCTGAGTGGCATCCTATTCCCTCTAACACAAGAACAAAAAAAAATGTATTTTTTATCTCAAGCTATTTTGATGTGGGAGTAAGCCCCCTGTGACACTCACTCATTAGCTGCTCTAGGTCGGGCTAACATGTTATCTTACTAGTGTGTCACCCTAGGGTCATTTATCTAGCAGATGTGAGTCCTCATACTTTCTTCCTGACTTGACCATTGCAAACCAATGAGTGCCCTGTTAGTTTGGTAGACCTCACTGCGCAGCTAGTAATCTACCTCATGTTGACTTTGTTTAAGAGGATGTAAGCCGACATGCTTTCTTCTTGAACTAGCCATCATGCACTGACTAGGTTGAATATATTTGAGGTTTAGGATAAGTCCCCCAATGGCTCCTTTCCTCTTGACTACTTTAAGTTGATATAAGTCCCCTAGTGGCATTCACTTAGTAGTTGCCCTAGGTCGGATAGCACCTGTCGAGCCGAAGATAGACTATCTCGATAATCAATTCCTCTATAGAAGGATGTGAGTCCCTGATGCTTTCTTCCTAGGCTGATTGTTGCAAACTGATGGGCACTTTTGGTTGGTTGATGTTTGCTATGCTGACAACGACTCACCCGGTGGATACACCACTCTTTGGCAGATGTGAGTCCCCACGCTTTCTCCTTGAGTTGGCCACCTAATACCTATAAACATTATCTTCTTCAGGGTTTTAGATAAAGCCCTTAGCAGCCCAAACCCTATGGGCACTCTACTTGGATCACATCCTTTGTGACCTAATTTAGACACTACCTAGGTTACTCTTAGATTAGGCAGTCCTCCTTTTCTAGTAGCTACCCCTGTGGTTGGAGAATTTATTTAGCGGATGCACAGATTCTCCCTTGGTTCAGTAAATTTGAGATATGTATAAGCTGATATAAGCTCCTTCTCAGTATGATCCCTCACAAACTAACAGGGTCCATGATAAATAAACAAACAAATAAACAAATAAATCTATTCGCTTGTGGATTAGGAATTCAAGCCCCTAGTGACCCCTTTCCTAAGCAGGCATTCTATCTTTAGGGAAGTGTCAGTAAAACTCCCTATAGAAATTGCCTGACTACGCTTGAGTTGAGATAAGTCTCTGGGTCTGCACTCTCTCCATAGTCGCCCTTAGGTTGTGTTCAATCTATTTTTCCTCAAACAGGTTGCCCCGGCAGTCATTTCTCTTTGGAAGATATAAGTCTACTATGCATTCTTTCTAACATGACTGTTGCAAACTGACGGGCAGCCCTAGGTTGGGTTGGCATGTTACCTTTCTAATGTGTCACCCATGTGGTCTTTTATTCAGGAAAGATGTGAGTCCCTATGCTTTCTTCCTTGAATTAACCACTATAAATTGAAAGGCACCCCTTTGGTTGGATAGTTCTCCCCTTGGCCGGGAAGCTACTCCCTTTGGATCAATAAATCTGAGGTAGATCAAGGCCAACACAGCCCCTACTCAGTGCAGTCGATTGCAAACTGACAGGAATCCATCAAAAACAACTAAAAAATAAAATTAATTTTGACTATCTTTGAATTGATTTAAGTCCCCCAACGACATTCACTCAATAGTCAGCCTAAGGTTGGGTTCAATCTATTTCCTCGCCAACTGATCACCCCAGCGATTGATCCATACTTTTGAGGATGTAATTCTTCTATGCTATCTTCCTAGTACAACTGCTGCACACCGAAAGACAACCCCTTTGGTTGGATAGTCTGACCATGTGGTTGGTAGACCACTCCTTTGGATTGGTAAATCTGCAGTAGGCCGAGGCTGACATGGCCCCTACTCAGTGCGGTCCATCACAAACCGATAGGGTCCATCTCAAAATTCAAAATTTTGAAATCTACAACAAAATCAACCAACCTCCCTCAGTGGAGTCAAATTAAATAAATGAATCAATCAGCTTCTCCTCAGTGAGATGCAAATCTTTCCAATTCCCCTACTGGAATCAACTTAATCTAACCCGAACTTGCTCCCTTAATGGAAGGTTCACATCTTTCATCCCCAGTGGATTCCAAATTCTAATCTGTCAGTGCATTTCACAACCTCTCATCCCCAAGTGGATGACTTGAACCTGCTTCCTTAGTGAAGGGTTCACATACTCAATCCCTAGAGGATTCCTCCTTCGCTCTCTTATGTCTTTGACATGAGTAGAGTCACATTGCACTAAGATCTTGATTCCTTCTGCACCTTGAGTTTAGGAGTAGATCATTTCTGTTAGTACTTGATATCGTTCGATGTTGTTGATCATCTCGTTCAACACCAATACGTGTGGTATGCCTTGTCAGTAACACCACACTTATTAGGCGCCCTTTGTTGACCTCACTTTTGGAGTGAGCTTTAAACTTCTTCATCTTAGATATAGGACTCCTCTAGTCACTAAGAGTTCTTTAGTCTTAAGACACTTCTAGTGATTAGGTGAACACTTAACTTGACCCTAGAGACTTAGAAGAGTTAGCTATAGGAATAGGTTATGCCTTATGGGTATTAAGAAAACTTTCCTATCCTATAGCTTGAACCAAATCCTTACTTTCTTCTTTCAAGTCAAACTTTAAAGTCAAATCAACTTCAAATTCAAATCAACTTCAAATTCAAATCAATTCCAAATCAAATCTTAAATCAATTCCAATTCAATTGATTTTTCTCAAATCATAAATCAATTCCAAAATCCAAATCAGGAATCAATTCCAAATAATTGAAACCCATGATTGAATTCAAATTCAAAATATTTCCTAAGCCCCTTTGATTTCATCATATGGACTTTGCTCAAATCAAATCCAAATCACTCCAAATTCAAAAGATTTTCTCATAAACTATTTATATTTTCATTTATATTCATAAATATAAATGAAATATAAATTCAAATAACTAAAACTAAATTCAAAACTCAATTCTAAATTCAAAATCTTTCCTAAGCCATTTTGATTCCATCTTATGGACTTAGCTCAAATCAAATCCAAATCACTTCAAATTCAAAAGATTTTCTCATAATCCATTTATATCTCCATTTATATTCACAAATATAAATGAAGTATAAATTCAAATAATCAAAACTAAACTCAAAGCTCAAATCTAAACTCAACTTAAATTCAACTTATACTCTTTCAAGTCAAATCCTTGAACTTAACCAAACTAAATCAAAATCACTCCAAATTCAAAATATTTTCTCATAACCCATTTATATTCTCATTTATATTCACAAATATAAATGAAATATAAATTCAAATAACCAAAAATAAATTCAAAACTCAAGTCCAAATCTAACCTAAATCCAACCTATACCTCTTTCAAGTCAAATTCTTGAACTTAGCCAAATCATTCTCAAATCAATCCAAACCTTTGGATTTTCTTTTCAAACAATCATTCATTTAATCACAAACCAAATATAAACATGAACTTCAATCATCAAACCAAAATCAACCTAACCCAAATCAAACCCATGTTCATCCGTTGAACTTGAAATTGTCAAATGAATCAAAACTCATTTGACTCCAAATCACTTGCAACTGGATTTAAATTTCAATCATAAGTCCATAAGTGAGTTGAACCAAACTTGAATCATGCCTTGATCAAGCCAATTGACCCACTTAGGCTCACTTGACCCAAAGTGACCTAAAGCACATTTTTGAGCCAATTTATAATCCAACCCAAATTGGATTGAACTAAGCTCATCTAAGCCTCACATTATGAGCAACAATCATCCTAGGATGATCAATCACTCAAATTGGGTCAAACCAAGTCAACACCTAGCTCAAATGAAACCCAAAATAGCTAAAATCTACCATATGCCAAATTAATTGAAACCATTGATCTAAACCAATTCATAATCAATGATTGAACTTGACCAAGCCATCAATTGAGCCAAACCAAGCCTAATTGGCCACTTGACCTAAGTTGACCTAAAAAGTCAAAATGGGTTAAATCTTGATCTAAGCCAAATTGATTATACCCAATGGGTCAAATTTATTCTAAATCACTTGTTGAACTTGACCAATGCTTCAATTGGCCAACTACACCAAACCTAGCATAATTGAACATGAACCCAACTTGGCCTAAAAAGTCAAATCAACTTAAAATCAAACCAAACCAAAATGATTGAATCCAAAGCTTGCAAAACATTTCAAATGATCAACCAAGATTAAACCAACCCATGACCTAACCCAATTGGGTCAATGGGTCAAATTGGTCAACTTAACCCATTTGACCTAAATGAACCTAAATGAACCAAAACTAAATATAAATCAAATTGAACCAAAACAATGATACCCATAGGCTCCAAATGATCATTTGAACTTGACCTAACCCATAGTTTGACTCAATTTGACCAATTGGTCAACCTAACCCAAATTGACCCAACTTGACCTAAATAGGTCAAATTAAACCAATTCAAATCAAATGAACTCCAAATCACTTGAAATTTGGCCCAACCTAATTTTGAATCATTTCAAATCTGTCCAAATCAAAATCAAGACCAAATGACCACTTTACCCTTAGGTCAAAGGGTATCCTATGACAAAATTCACTTGGAATTTTGTCATTCTTCAAAGCCACTTGGCATCTCCTAGTGGTCCATTTGGACCTAAGGGAGGGTGAACATGACCCAATGGGTTTGGTTGACCAAACAAAGCCCGACCCCTCAATGTAAATTGGACATTTAGATCACCCCACACACTCACCTAGCACATGTACACTCCATCTCCTCCACTCTTCTACCTAAAATGAACTACATGGAGTGCCTAATAGCTTAAACAACCCAATCAATCAAAGCAATTGATCAAAAATAGCAAAGCTAACCTCGGTCATCCGATCCAATAAAGGGGAGATATACTCCACAGCATTCCAACTCAAACCATACAATCTGAATTCGATTGAGCTCTAGGAACCCTAAGCAAGCTTCTCCATGCCTTGGCATGTGTTCCCGAGCTCCCCACATTTTCACCTTCTTGATTTTCTTCAAAGCTGAAACAGGGGAGGTAATTCAAAACTCCAATTCATCCAATTCTCCACCAAACCTAAATTCACTTTGCAAGCACCATCAAAGGGCCTAGTCGAGCTCACCCAAGGTGTTTCAAGTCTCAACCCCAGGAAGGGGACTTGATCAAAGGAGCCATTGAAGGGGAGCTTGATCAACCAAGACATCCACTTCAAATCAAGGCTTGATACTTTCAACAGTGCTTTATATCCACTAGACGAAGCTACCTCCTTTGTTGGAAGCACTGGTGATAGCCTGTGAGGTATTGTTCAAACTAATCCTAAGTTAAAATGTTTGGTCCTTTGTGGAAATTGCAATCCCTTTTATCTTCTGGATCTCTTGCTTGTGAAAGGTGTGGGTTGAGTTTGAATCATCCAGCTCGGTGAGCTTCGGATCAATGGCGGATGATGACATCTCAGCGGCTTGGTAGGAGAAATCCCACCATCCATCGCATATTTTGATGGATGGTTTGATTAATCGATAGATCCGATTTATACCCTTTAGAACCAGGATTAATCCATCGATCGGATCGCATCCAGAAAGTGCATTACCGCAATGTGGTGCATGATGATACTTAAATAACTAATCTCATCGCTCATGTGGAAAGCATGCCCGTCGGCTCCATGTGCCATGGGATTGGATTAATTAATTATTTTAATTATCATTTAATCACAAAACATAAAATCATAATTAAATGTAAATTCCAAAAAAATATATAAATGAGGGCTCATTTTAAAGGTATTTGAATAATAAAATTATAATTGATTTTAAATAGTAAATTTTCCTTAATTAAGATTTAATTAAAAATTTAATTACTTCTAATTACTTCATTAATTAATTCCAAATTTCTCAGACATGTTTAGTGGGATGACTTCTGCCTCCCTTAATTTTTTTGGAATTTATTAATGAGTTAATTAGAAAAATTAATTAATGAACCCCTAATCACCCCCTTAATTAAAGGTAATTAAGCATATGAATAGATGATTTAATCCCATTGAGATAATTAAATATTGTTTAGTGAGGTTTATGGAATGAGTTTGGGATATTTTCCTTCCCTAAACCCCCTTCTTCCATCTAAATATAATTAATTAATCAACAAATGATCTACTTAATTAAAATCATCAAACTTTCAAAACCAATCTAAATTAATCAATCTCTTGGGTAGATCCTTAGGTGTTCAAAAGCCTAAGTAAGTTTAAGAAAATCATATCCAACTCACATGTGTGGGAAGGTTATGACAATACTTAATGAAAATCCTTTAGCTTAATTAATCAATAATTGTGAGCCAATTTTACTAGGCCCCTTTATTTCTTAGGTGCATTCCTGATTTAAATTCCATGCGATTTCATATCATATGTTGGCTCATAATTATTTATTTAACAATATTAAAGTGGTTTAGGTAAGGGGTAATTAATGGATTTAATTCACACCTTAACCTAAATAAAATATAACATCAATCTAATTGTTCTAAAATTAAACTAAATCAATTCACATATGGGGAAATGGGTTAGGACCAGCAAACTCTTTTCACATTTCCTAAGTTAAATCAAATTCAAAAATAAAAATCTCTTTAAAAAATTTTGATTCACTTTAAATGATCTTATTTCATAGGATTATCTTTAAGAAATAATTAGGGTGAATGAAGTCATATGCTTACATCACTTTATTTCTTTCCAAGCATGCTAAATATTGTGTGCAAAATGAAATCATGCATTCATTTCTTCTAAAAAATCAATTAAATAAAATATTTCCTTTATGTCAAATTGCATGTTTTGACTAAAGTAAGAATATGAGTGGCTATTATCACTATTAAATAAAAAATTATTATCAAAACTTATAAAATCAAAGATTATAAATGAGGTGATGCTACTTATAAGTACTTATAAGCTTGCATGTGATTATAGCGTAAGATGTGTATTATGTGATTTTCTTCTCTTGTCTTAACAGGGATTTGAATAGGATTTGCAAAGTGTATAGTTCATTTGAAAGAACATAACACTTGCTTAAATCTATTCATATACACTTCTATGTTTGTGACTTAAGAAGGATCTTCACATTTACATGTAAATTACAACAACAAATTAAACACAAAATCTTTTGCATGATTCTTCATCCATTTGTTTCTTTTGTACATGTACATGTATTTAAGAAAAGTGATATTAGTGTTGGGTTCTTGGGCTTTAAGTAGTAGGTCTTTTTGTGTATAAAAATAATGGTCTCACTTATACATACATGTGTATGTTTTCTTAATGGATGATCATTAAAATGCATTCATGAAATATCCAAATTTTCTTAAGCAACATCTCTTTTCATCATCAAGGTGTGCTAAAGTTTGAATTACATGTATATATGCTTAGGATTATTCATATGCATGATATACATGGTGGAAAGAAATAAATGGTTGTGTGTTATGTGATAGTAATTCACCTTAACTAATCCTAAGATGCCTTTCTTATTGAATAGATTTATTTAAAGCAAATCTAAACTTAGGGTTAATTAAAACACATAATAAAACATTCACTAAAGAAAAATCATTAATGAATCTACCTTAGAAATTATTTAAGGTAGGGATGAAAGAGAAGTTCTCTTCTCTTTACAACATTTAGTAACTAAGTGTAGGCTCATTCAAACCAAATCAAATCATCAAATATAATTAATAAATCAACTAAATCATTTAAATAAAACCACTGTCTAAGTTGAATCCTTCACACTTAGAAAACTCTAACCTTAAAGCTTAGCTAAGACATGTCACACAAGCCTTAAATGGCACACACATTAGGCTAAGTCACCATTTCTAGCTCTATGTTAGGGAGGTGCATGGTTTGATGCCTGATTTTATTTAGTGATGTAATATTTTTAGACTGGATGTCAGGGTGCATGTTCATAGATGGGATGATAGGATGATCTTAGTCTAATCATGTCTTTTGCAGGGGATCATACTTAAGGGGTGCTATAATAAAATTTTAAAAATTTTTTTGCTATGCAGGTTGCTTATACCCCTAAGCACAATCCAAACTAGGATAGGTGGACTTGGTTATCCATGTGTCAAGTGCTAAGTCCAAATTATTCCTATAACTTCTTGGGTTGTGTGGTATGTTTAGCTAATCTCTATTTTCCAGGTTTAGTTAGATTTATCTTTCCCATTTTAATGTAAATTTTTCAATTAAGATTTGGAATGAATGTTATGGGGGGATAGGATGAACATTGGTCATAAGACCATGTCTTATGTACCATGTGAAGCCTTGGAGCAAACTACATCCCAAGTCAAATAAAAATAGAAGAAAGAAATGAAGAAAAGAAAGAAATGAAGAAATGAAGAAATGAAGAATGAAGACCCCCATAACATGAATTCCTTATTTATTATAATTATTCATTTGTAATCCGGGTTGTATAAGGGTAGAGCTCGGCTACCTATTTTTCTTTTTAGGCTTGTGCGGTGGAGCCCGACCACATTGGACTCTTATTCTTTTGTGCTAGCTTTATAAAATTGTTTAATATTTTTTAGCTTGTGTATTAAAAATGGCATGATTTTCCTAGTTTCTTAATTGTTTGATGGTTATTGAATGTCCTGGATGCTATTAGACTCTTAGGAAAAAATAAATTTTCTATCTGATTAATCAACTCAAAATTAAAACTAAACAACTCATAACCTCACCTAAAAAGCCTAGGACATAAATCAAGATAATAAAAGATTTAACAACCTCTTAGCTTGATGTTGTATGTCTCACATCATACATAAAAATATATTACTTCACTCTTGCTAATGGAGGGCTTCCACCTTTGCCAGAGAAAATGAATTAACCTTTGAGAGCCATGGTGGAAACACATCTCATTCTTTCTGATTTTGGCCCATAACCAATTTCTCATGCATTAAGCATATGAAATCTCATAGCCTATGTCAAATCAAAATGTCTAAAAATTAAAATAAAATTTAACAAAATTTGCATTAGATTTAAGTCATTATTCATGCCCTTCATGATCTAGTCTCTTAGAGAGTGTATTTAAGGACTTAGTCTCATTTCTAAATGAACAACAGTCTAGTTATCTTGCAAAGCATAAGACTTGCCTACATGTACTTAAAATCCTACGAAGAGTTAGTTGGCAGCCACCCCCAGGTGGTTGTAAGTCCAACAATCGGGTGATTTATTCTCTCTTTTGGAGATAAACCATATACGCATTTTCTCCTTAGATTTAGGTCACACTTTGGCCCTCACCAAAGCTTCATAGATTTAGGATCCGAGGTTGTTGTTTCCCTTTGCGGGCTATAAGCATAAATCCTCACCTCTTATGCATTTTCATGATCTTGTATTATTAAATTGTAAGCCCTAGATTTCTAATAAAAATTCAACTCGAACATATAATTATTCTCAAATTTCAAAAATATAAAGTCCAACCATAGAATAGTTTGGGATGATCGCTAGGTTTCTTAGCATCGTGAGTGTCCCCTACTCATCCCCCTTTGGTTTCAATAATAACTCCCTCCTTTTGATCAATCCCACTTGATTATTTAAAAATAACCAATTTGTTGATAGTCATATCTTTGAAATCTTTGGAGACAACGATCATTTACCTTAATCGAGAGTATTCCTAAGGGATCTCATTCATTTGGATGTAATTAACTATGGGGGATTGCCTCCATAGGGAACTTAACGAACTCAATTTAAAATAAGCCCTACTTTACTTTTTCATGTAAAGTAGGGGAAACAGCTCTAGTACATTCAAAAACCCATTGTCCTTTGGAGTCTTTATTAGGTGATTAGGTCCATTGTAGGATTGTGACTTCTGTCTCTTGAGATAGTACATCATTCATCAATGTCATACATGATCACTCTAATAAGTACATCTGTGAATCTACATGGTGTCCCAACATACACAACAAATTTTATTTTTCAAATTCCTCAAGAGTTTGAGAAATAAACACCACAACTACATCAAGAAGTTTCCAATTCTTCAAACTCCTCCTAAACTAAGGTCATATATTTTTTTTTTTTTTGTTTTAGACTTTTTTAAAATAAATACTTGGTTTAGAAACAATTATTTTTAAAAAGAATGAGTAATTGTTTATATTACAATTTAAAATAAATATGATTATATAATTTACACACATATATATAAAGAATGCTTACCAATGATGTCTTCCAACTACGCCTATACCTTGTTATCAAACTCTTTAAAAGTCTCATTCCTACTATAATAAACTTATTACAAAAATAAATGATATATATATATATATATATATATATATATATATATATATATATATATATATATATATATATATATATATTATATATATATATATATATATATATATCTTCTTTATTTTCATCTCTCATGTGTATATAAAACTAAAAATCTATCAAAATTTTATTCAAAAAAAAAAACCTCCACCATTTGATATGAAGTTATTTATTCTCTTTAGTATATATTTATCGGCCATCCATTAAAAAGCCAAAACGTTTCTCGTAGCAAATATTTTTTTAATGCAATTTTATAGGGCATATTTTGTTACATTAGCTTTGCTTACTTCCATAGATAAACGTTAATATAGAGAATAATATTTGACAATCCAACATTTTTAAAAGGCTAGAAAAGTTCAAAATCCTGCAATTCAAAGAACAGTGATTTGAATATGTGATAATAATTGTAGAAGGGACCTCGAGCCCTCCCTTGTCTGTGGTTTGTATGTTTAATTTCATGAAATAGCATGTAACTTGCCCCAAGTATGACTAACACGATAAAGAAAATTAAAACTCAACTATTAATGATTTCAATTGAAGATTTGTGAATATCAAAAGCTCTAATCATGTAAGAAGTAAGATTCTAAATAATAAATTTAAGCAATTGAAATCTCCGAGCAACAGAAAATGATTTGAGTTTCCAAACATCAAGAATATTTAAAATCTTACATAACAAAACTTGTAAATCTATACGAGGTAACTTCTTAACAGAAATAGCCAAGCGAAAATAAGTAATTTATTATATTTAAGAGGAACATTCAAGTAAGAGCTTAGAGTGTCTTCATTGGAGATTTTAGATGAGAAACAAACGGTGCTTTTAATGAAATTGAGCTCAGAAGTTGGCAATTTAAAGTCCTCATATAAGAAAAATTAAATGTTTTCAATTCGTATCTACTTCCACGAAATCTATACGTGTGATTTAATGAATTTGCATTCATGACCTGCACTTTTTATTATATATTTATAAGTAGCTTAATAAATAAATATATTGCGTACATTACTGGGCTTCCTTTCTCTTTCACACCTACTAATATTTCTTCTTATGCATGTAATATGCATGTAAGAGGAAATCAAAAGTTATGAATTTGTTACCATATATATTATTATGCTGTAATTAAAACAAATTTGGGGAAATATATGCTCCGAAATTTTATCAACTGTAGCATATATATTACAATGTAAGTTTCTTTTTTAATTACTAAACTTACTTATTAATGCATGCTAAGATCAAATCATTGAATAATTTACAAAATTGAAATATAAATGCTGAGTTTTATCATGAATTTAATATTTGTGTGAGAATTTGAAAATGGCTGTGAGTTTTATAAATAGTTAAATTCTAGTTATTTTTACGTAGAGAAAGATATAAATGACAATTAAAATATTTATGATCTAGATTCACCCATAATTAATCTATTATTATATCTATATTATACTTCTTTCTCCTCATCATCATTATCTTTGTGATTTTCTTCTTAATATATAGTTCCAATAGAATAAGTACTAATCTTTAGTGTGAATCAAAATTTAATGACATTATTTTGTGGATGACTATTTGGGATAAAATAAAATAGTCCTGATCAAGATCTCATGTTTTCGTCATCTCGGGCTCATTGCTCTTCCAGTTTACCAACAATAGTGAGTTATTAATCGTAATGTTTAGAGAACTTAATCAGCAGCCATGGGTTGCCTTTAGGCCTTAACACATATTCTTATTCATCCAGGTTGAACTTCAATAAGAGTAATATATATATATTTATAACCAAATCAGCAAAGAATATTCCAATCCAATGGCTAGCACAATTCCATTTAGTTATAAAGGTACCGTCAAGATTAAATTCTATGTGTTGTAGATGATTGAGGTAGTGGAGAGACGTAATGAGTGTTGGTAGTGCTGAATTCATTATTGTTATCATCCTAGAGCATTTTTTTTTTTGGACGGATTCTCAGCAACCAGGGAAAGGTGCCTTTGTCAGGCTATGTTAATCTCTGAGTCCACTTTCAGTATATAATTCTCTGTTTTGTAGGTGATTCGATTTTCTTCTACTACTCCCATTGGCGTATTTTGGTTAAGGACTCCTCTTTGTAGCATGGTATATTTAAATGTCTTCTTTTTTTCCTTTTAAAATATTTTGTGTTTGGCTATTCTTGTCTATATAGCCATATTTGTGATTTTCGCTTTTATTTCAACGGAAATTGAGTTAAGCCCTTATAATATAAACAAAAGTAAAAAAAATTAAATATTGTTCATTTAAATATATTACATGTTGTCCAATACATTCAGTATTTTTCAAACAAATATAAAATATGCATTTATATCTCTATCTTTTTTTGTAAATGCACGATTATGCACTTTGTTATATCAAGAAATTTTCAATTCTTTGAATATCTCTGAAACTATGGCCTTTTTTTAATTTTTGATTTTCTGCACTACACTAAATAAATACTTGGTTTATAAACAATAATTTTTAAAAGAAATAAGTGATAATATATATTATGTTAGAAAATGAACTATTTCTAACTTTTCTATCAAATTCACTATCATTGGAGTGTGTCTGTGTGTGCACACACATGAGTAAAAGAAATAAAAAAATACATATTTTCTAATTTATATTTAGGATTGCTTTTAATTCCAATTACTCTTATCCTATTATCAAAGTTTCCATAATTCTCTTCATTATTCTTGCCTTGTTATCTTAATATAGTTATTTATTACTTACTATTACTATACTGCAACATATTAAGAATAAAAATGATGTAAATAAATGACTTCCTTGATTGTCATATCTCTTTTATTTATATATAATAATACAAATCATAAGAAATTCATTCGGAAAAAAATTCACCATTCGATGTAGGGTTATTTTTTCTCTCTTTGATGATAGAGATGCAGGATATAGAGATGCAGGATATAGAAATGCAAGATATAGAGATGATATATAGTGATGATTTAGAGATTCGATGTGAGATGCAAGATATAGAGATATATATGGAGATGATAGATAGATGCAAGATCTGAGGTGCAAGATATAAAGATGCGGATATAGAGACAAGATATAGAGATGATATAGAGATGGAAGATATAGAGATAGATATAGAGATGCGATATATAATCGTGATAATAGAGATGCAGGATATATAGGCAATATTAATCAGGATACATTTTTTTTTGTATTGACGAGCTCAGTATTAGTGGTTACAGTTTTTATTTGTTGTTATTTTACTTAAACTCTCTTTTGAAAATCTAGTAAAAATAAATAATGTTTTAAATAATATAACCAGGATAATTATTTAAAACTAAAAAATATATGACCATTATTATTTTTGGTATCCTTTTTCCTTCCCAATTTATCTTCATTAATTTGATGTATCACCATCATCATTAGTGCAGATGGTAGCCAATGTATTATTTTATGTTTGATTATTTAAGTGATTCATTAGCTTGTCAAGTTAAGTAAACATCTTAGTATTGTGCTTACTAGTTCATTACTCACTCACTGGTGTTGTCATATTTGTAGGTTGGTTTATTTAAACACTAATTTGAGTGTGTTAGTCGTGTTGCGTGACAACTCATTTATTGTGCTTATAGTTCATTCACTCTTGTGTTAGTATTACTTATATTGTAAGCACCTCATACACTTATACTTGTATTGTATGATTGTATGCATTTGGCTTGAGTGGTTAATTCCACATGTTTAATTGTTGAGCATTCAATTTGTAAGATTTTAGAAAAAAAAGTCTAGAATGCTCAATACAAACCTAATTTACCCTCACCAAAATATTTCTTACTATATCTTTACTCAAGCAAGATATAATAGGCCAAAGTACAATAGACTAAACATACACAACACACTACTTTTATGAAAATTTTCCTACACAAACACCATTAAAAGAGATAAATATTCATTCAAATTGACGGTATGTAAACTATGAACTTTGATTTTATGAACTATTTTCATGCATTAGATTATGTAGTTACATTACAAAACACTAGACCAAAGCTCATTCATTAGATTTGAGATACAAGCATAAAGTAATGTTAAGACATCAATAAAAAAATGAGAGTTATGTTATTTAATTTTTTGTAATATTAATATTATTTTAAAAATTAGATATAATGACATATCTAAACTTTGGAAGTAGAAGACATGTAAATATTATTCAATAAATTAATTTAAATTTTATTTATTAGTCACAATTATGTTATAGAAATTATTAAATAAATTTTAAATTTTGAAATTAATTTGATACTTTGAAATAATTTGATGAAAAAACATTTAAAATAATTTACATAAAATACTTTTTTAAATATTAATTAGAAAATGTAATTAAATTAGAAGATTTTAAAGATAATGAGCATAAATGTAAAATTTATTATGTGAAATTATATTTTAAAAAAGTTTATTGATTTCCTTTTAATGATTATTTATAGATAATAATAAAAATCATTTATTTATTTCCTAATAAGTATGTTATAGTATAAAAATAGTTAATAGCTTAAATATAATATGCCAAGAATAGTAAAGAGCATTATGAAGATATTGGTAACTTGGAAAGAAAAGATGTAAAAATTATGGAGGCATTATTGGTTAGCATTCCTTTACATATATAAAAAATTTAGAAAATATGCATTGTTCCTTTTCGATCCTTTAAATATAAAAAACTATATTCCTGTTGAAACTACTATTATTTTTTGGAGGAATACATTAATCATTTTTTTCAATGGTGTGACTGCATCTTTTTTATTTTTAGCTTTTTTGAGAATTGATTTTGAAACAAATTTCTCTTTTTATTTCATTCTATTGTGTTTAATAATCAAGATGTTAATTATTTGTTTATGGTTTCATTCCATGGATAATGTGTCAGGTGGTCAAGAAGGATTTTTTATCTTATTCATATAGGAAGGTGGAGTTTCAAATTAGAACGTTTTATTTGGCTCATTTATTATCTTTTCATTTTTTGTCGGGGAGTCCAAAATATTTAATCTTTATGATTGGCGGTGAATATTTCTAAGACGTTTGCACCTATTTATTGGATTAATCTTTCCTTGATGATTTGATGAGGTTAAACTTAATTCAAATGGTTGCATTAATAATTCTTATCAGCGAGGTGGTGATGGCCAAGTTAGAAATTGGATGTCATGTTTTACTTAAAAAATATATAGAAGACAAAATATTTATTAATAAATAAAGAGAGAAACAAAAGCTTAAAAGCTTATAAAAGAGAGATCAATTTATTGGTATCTCCATCAAATGGCTTTCTGCTTCTAAATTTATTTTATTTTGAACTAAATCGTCAACACTTTGAGATCAAAATATCAATTTGCAAAGGGGTGATAACAATAATGAATTCAGCACTACCAACAATCGTTACCTCTCTCCACTACCTCTATCATCTACAACACAGAATTTAATCTCGACGGTACCTTTATAACTAAATGGAATTGTGCTAGCCATTGGATTGGAATATTCTCTGCTGATTTGGTTATATATATATATATACATATTACTCTTACCGAAGTTCAACCTGGATGAATAAGAATGTGTGTTAAGGCCTAGAGGCAACCCATGGCTACTGATTAAGTTCTCTAAACATTACGACTAATAACTGTCTGTTATTGGTAAACTAGAAGAACAATGGGCCTGAGATAACGAAAGCATGAGATATTGATCGGGAATATTTTATTTTATCCCAAATAGTCATCCACAAAATAATGTCATTAAACTTTGATTCAGACTAAATATTAGTACTTATTCCATCGACGCTGCGGCGTCCTACTATGGAGAATATTAGAGTTTTTTTCATAGTTTGAAGCTCTTGGGCATTTTTTTTGTTGGATTGATAGATTCGCACCATGTTCTGATTCAACTTTCAAATGATTTGGATTATCCTCGAGTTTTTTCTAGACGATCGTATTTTTTTTTCAACTGTCAGATACATTTGCTGAAACGGACTCCTTATTTTGATATTAAGGAGGAGTCTCCTATTATTCCGGTCTGGATTTTCATTCCCAATTTACGTGTACTTTTCTTTAATCCTGAATTTCTTTATGCCGTGGCTAGGTTGTTCGGTCGGCCTCTCCGATTGGATCAGGTGACTGCTTCTAACACAAGACCATATAATGCTCGGATACTTGTTGAATTGGATATAAAAAAAAATATCCAAAGGAAATTTGGTTAGGCTCAGAGAAATACAGTTATTTACAAATAGTGAATTTTGAAAATTTTCCTGATTTTGTTCTCATTGTAAAATTCATGGCCATAGGATTTCATAATGTTTTGTGGTTCATCCACATCTCAAGAAAAGTCCTGCTGTGATTCCTAAATCAGCTCCATCTATTAAGGCTCCTTTGATTAAACCACAAAATGCTATGGCTTCTAATATCTCTTTACAGGAATCAGAGGGCCATTGCCTTGAGCGTCCTATTCCTCAATCGGACAATGTTGTGGAAATGCATGGTCATTTGCAGGATGTCACACTTGTTAATAAAGATGCGGTCCCTCCAAGTGAGAATAATCACTTGAACTGCAACAATATTGACATTAATGTTACTAATAATAGTTCTGTATCACTTTTGGTTGCAAACTCTCTATCCAATGCATCTATTCCTACCTCTTTGACACCTTTAGATAAAGGAAAAGCGATTGATCATGAAGGAATGGCTGATGTGCAATATTTAGAGATAGTTTCTACTCCTGATTTAGGCATTTGCATTTTGCCCGCCTCTAATAATTCTTGTGCTTCTTCTTCTAACCATGACCTGATTCCTAATCCGTCTAATAATGATTTGGAAGAAGGTGAAATGACATGCAATGCTGACCTCAATGGGCCTCCTTTTCTCAAGAAATTTCCTGATCAATCATTATTTGACGGTGATGTTGTGGAATTGGAAAATAAATTTCAGACAGTTTTTAATAAGAAAAATAAATCCTCGAAATCTAAATTTCCTAGCTTTGCCAGAGTTACTCAATCTGGCTCCTCCACCCATAAATAAATGGTTTCTTTCATTATTTGGAATGCGAGAGGGATTGGTACCCTCTCTGTTAGGAACAAAATCAGCAATTTAGTTCGCTCTCATAATATTTCCTTTTGGCTATTTTGGAACCCTTTATCCTCCCTTCTAACATTGCTTATATTGCTAGAATGATTGATTTTGATAATTTTTTTGCTAACTCGAGTAATAAAATTTGGACTTTTTGGAAGAGTCCTTTTGTTTTACAAGTTATGCAAGATTTACCCCAGGTTGTTAATGCTAAATAACATACGATAATTGCTGTTATTTTGGGTCTTTTATCTATGCCTCTTGTAATAGGAATGGTAGAAGGCTTTTGTGAGAATATCTTCTTAGTTTCTCTTCCTTTGTTAATGCTCCCTGGTTTGTGGGTGGGGATTTTAACATTATCTCTTCCTCTTCTAAAAGAGTTGGTGGTAATGCACCTAACCTATTCTCCATGGAGGAATTTAATAATATGATTCTTGATTGTCATCTTACTGATATTGGCTTTTCTGGATCTCAATTTACTTGGAATAACTGCAGATTATGGCAAAGATTAGATAGGATCCTTTTTAACAATCTTTGAATCAACCTATTTCCTATTACCTCTGTTGAGAATCTCAGTAGAACCCTTTCCGACCACTTTCCCTTGCTTATCACTGTTATGATTAATGTGGATCAACCCTCCTCTAATCTTCTATTCCGATTTCAAAATATGTGGCTTATGGATGATAGATTTATAGAGGTGGTTGCTACTAATTGGGGTGAACCTCTCCATCCTGATGACTCTATTATCAGGATGAAGAGACTATGGTTCAAATTAAAAAGGCTCAAACAATGCCTTAACTGGTGGAACAAAAACTATTTCAAAAATCTTTTTGCCAATATTAAAGAGTTAGAGCAGGAGGTTTTAGTCTTAGAAGATGCTATTATTAATGATCCATCCAAAATACCCCTTTTAAATCAAGCCAAAGATAGGTTAACTCATTATCAAGACATGGAGGAGACCTATTGGCGGCAAAAAGCTTCCACTAAATGATATCTGATGGCGATCGAAATACCAAATATTTCCATGCCATGGTTAATAAGAAAAAGGCTATAAATCACATTAAAAAAATTAAAACTATGACAATATCTGGTGTACTGATAATAAGGAGCTTACTGATTCTGGTGTTTCCTATTTTACTAAGCTCCTTAATAAAAATGTAAGCTATGATGGGATCTCCTTGCCTGAAGTTATTCCTAATCTCATTTCTGAAGAAGAGAACTATATGCTTACCTCATTACCATGGGACTCCGAAATTGCTAACATTTTGCAGAATATGAATACAGATTCGGTGGCTGGCCCTAATAGCTTCACTACTCTATTTTTTCAAAAATGTTGGCATATTATCAAAAAAGATTTAATTGAAGCTGTTATGGAATTTTTCATGGGAAGTACACTCCCCAAATATTTTTCTAGCACTTCAATTGTTCTAATCCCAAAAAGAGAAAATATTGAACTTTGGAGCCACTTTAAGCCAATTAGCCTTTATTCTTTTTTAATAAGCTCATCTCTAAGATTTTGGCTAAAAGATTAAGTAGCCTGCTTCCTAAAATTGTCTCCCTAAACCAAACTGGTTTTGTTAAAGGTCAATCTATTTATGATCATATTATGTTAGCTCAAGAGATGATCCATGATTTAAATGCTGAAGTTTATTGTGATCTAATTCTTAAGTTGGATATTTCCAAAGCTTATGATAACATTAGTTGGGCTTTCCTATATAAAATTTTGACTCTATTTGGATTCTCAAGTCATTTTATTACTTTAATTAAGAATGGTATTGAGAACTCTTGGTTTTCCTTACTTATTAATGGTAAAGTCCATGGCTTTTTCTCATCCTCTCATGGGCTAAGGCAAGGGGATCCCCTTTCGCCAGCTCTTTTCATTATTGTTGTGGAATATTTATCTAGAAGTCTTGAGCAAATGTTCGATAAAATGCCTAACATGTATTGCAAAACTAGGGATAGTTTTCCCATATCCCACCTCAGCTTCGCTGATAATTTCATTATATTCTGCAGTGGCTCTACTCTTTATATTAAAAAGTTATGTAAATTCCTTATTTTGTTTGGTAGGAAAGTGAAGATTAAATCGATAAAGTTGTTTTATCACTAGCTCATCGATTTCATCATCTAGGATTAATTCTTAAAAGCATTATGGGCTTTGCACATCAAACCCCGCCAATCAAGTATCTGGTACTCCTTTATATCGAGGAACGAAAAGATCATCCTTATTTGATGATGTTATTCAGAAAATATATAAGAAAACTTCCTCTTGGGAGTTCCACTTACTTTCCGTTGGTGCTAGACTTTTTCTGATCAAAAGTACTCTTTGTTCTTCGCCTTTCTATCTTTTGTTCACTATTGTGCCTAAAAGTTCTATTATTAAAAGGATTAATAGACTTATTAACCAATTCTTTTGGGGTTCGACCTCTTCTTCTAAAAAATTTCATTGGGCTAGTTGGCATAACTGTTGTAGGCCTTTGAATGAAAGTAGTTTAGGCTGTAAAACTTTAGAAGATTTCATTAAATATTTTTCATATAAAATGTGGTGGAATCTTAAAAATAATCATAGCTACTGGTCGCAATTTATGCTTACCAAATACTGTAAGGGGAAACATCCCCTCACTTGTACTTATAAACCTAGGGATTCTCAGGTGTGGAGAAGACTTTGTAATATCAACTGGGCTGTTGAAAATCTAATTTCTTGGGGTGTAAACTCAAGATCCTCCTTTTTTTGGCAAGATAATTGGCTGGGACAAGGTTCTATTGATTCTTTGCTTAACACTCACTCCACTAAGAGGATTAAGGTTAATCAATTCATTACTCCTAATACTTGGGCTGTAGATCAATTAATCTCCATTTTCCCTAATATCAACACTACCATTGCCGGTCCCAAGTTCTAATGTGAAAAGTGGAGGGTTGCATTAAAAAAAAAACTTGTCAAAATAATCATGTGTTGAACAAAATCTTTAATATATGTCCACTTCCTACTAAATGACCAAATCCTATTTAAAAAATTCCTCCTCCTGGGACTTTGTCTTTAAGGATGTTTGGCATTCCTTTCTCTAAAATTTGGAGTATCTCTATCCCTACCTCCTTTTCAGTTTTAACTTGGCATATTCTAAAGCACTATATTCCTATCGATGCTACTCTCATTAAAAAAGGATTTCATCTCCCCTCTAAATGTCAATGTTGCTTTCACATTGAAACTATGAATCATGTGTTTGTGAATGGCCCTATTGCGGTTAAGGTTTGGAGATGGTATGATAGTATGCTAAATACTCTCCATTTTGATGGATCATTCTCTATCATGCAATGTCTTGCAACTTATTTCTCTAATACCCTTAAAGGTCATGTCAAGGTTGTTCTTACCACTATTCTTCTGTGATATATTTGGTGGGAAAGAAATGATGCTAAACATCATGATATCCCTATGGACTTTCATCGCATTATTTTTAGAACCAAATGTAAAATTATGTCTCTTTATAAAGTTGGCCTCCTTACTCCCTCTAGTTTCAAAGGATATAAATACACAACCTTTAACTTTAGCATTAATCTTCACTCTTTTGCTATTGAGCTTTCCCATAAAGTTATATACTGGAGGAGCCGAATCTTCATGTCATTAAGGTTAACACTGATGGTTCAGTTTCTAATGACTTTTATGGGTGTGGGGGGATCTTAAGAGATTATAGTGGACAAGTGATCTCTGCCTTTGCTGCTCCTCTACATCCCTGTTATATTTTATTTGCTGAGCTGAATGGTCTGTACTATGAGATTTTCGTTTGCCTCCAAAAAGGATTTAAAAAAATTTGGTATTGAAGTTTATGCTCTCCTTCTTATTGAATTATTAAATTATGATGCTCATGGCAATGCTGAAATGTTTTACTTAATCATACGAGGAGCCTTCTTGCCAACCTAGATTATCACATTTCTCATATCAATCGAGAAGGTAATTCTTGTGCTGATTTTCTTGCTAATTGTGGAGCAAAGTCCTCCTCTTTGAATCTGTTCTCCAATGACGATATCCCTTCCCTTTTAAGGGGGCTTGTGAATCTTGATAAAACTGGATTGCCTTATGTTAGAAGTTCTTAGCTTTTTTGGCCTTCTGTTTCCAGGAGGAGAGTTGGGCACCTAAATTTATTTTATTGCCAATATGTTGCATTTTTTGGATGGGATGGGACTAATCATCTTTTCTATGTGTGTTTTCTATTTTCTGCACTCCTTTTTGGTGCTCCCTTCTTCAGGTCGGCTGATGGATGATACTGTTAGCTGTGGCTTGCTTGTGTCTCTGGGCTACATGGTTTTTTTGCTATTTTTTCTAGCTCCTTTTATGTGCTCTCTAGTTTTATGATTTATTTACCTGCACCTAATTTCTGGATATCATGTATTGGTGGTTTTATCTCCTGTAGCCCCAATTGTTGGTTACCTGGTAGTTTTGTTGTGCTATATTTGGGCTCTTTATTATCTGATTTTTCTCTCGTTGTATGGTGCTGGGATGCCTTTTCCACTGACCTGCTAGTTGGTGTTTGTTCTTTTACCAATCTACAGGTAATGGTGAGCTATGGTGGCCTTTTTTTGACTTATTTTTTTCTCTTTTTGTTAACTGCTGGATGGTTAACCTTAATATTGGAGCCTTTATGGTATTTGTTAGCATCTTTTTTTGATGATCATGATTGACTCACTAACACTTGATCAAATCCCTTTATGGCTGCTGCGCTCACGACTCTTACCTCTGCTCATTTCTGCAATGTGTTTCACCCTTACTGTCCACTGTCGGTTTCAATTTCCTGGTCTGATTTTTTATGCTTATTCGCTGAATGGTGTTTTTTGGATTATGGTGTTTAGCAGGCTCATATGGTGTTTGGTTTCTGCATGGACCTATGGTCTAGTCAATTCCTTTTGTTTATCCTTATTAAATGTACCGCTATTGTATGGTGTTATCCACTCTTTCAGTCCATCCTTAGGCCTTTTAAAACTGCACATATGTTATTGTCTCATCTTATTAATGCCATCTATTTTACTGACCCTATTGGGATTTCCTTACCATGGGCATTCTGATATTATGTTGATGTTTGGGTTGTCTTATCTGAAAAGAGAGTGGTGTCACTCATTTACCTCTCTGCTTTGTGCTGCCTTCTCTCCCATGTGTTATGGTTGTGCCTTGGAGCAGGTAACTGCTGATTGGTGTTATTTTTTGGTTTGGGGTGTTATTGGCTACGACCTCTGCTTTGGTGGCATTGTCTGGTGTTTATTATTTTAGTAGGAGTGTTGTCAGCTCTTTCCATTCAGATTTGTGTTGACTTCTCCTCAGTTGTTTGCGGCTATGCTTTGGTATGCAAGTTTATAGATCACACAACCTTCATATATTGGCTGCCGCTCTCTCCCAGGTTTGTTGGCTATGATGGCTGGGATGAGTGCACCCATTACTTGGCTGGTAGTAGCACATTTGATGTAATCCTTTCTTTGAAGTTTGGATGCTCATGTTTGCGGCTGCTCCAATTTCGTGTGACTGAGCCTGAGCCTTTCTCCACATATTTCTCTACAATCTTCTCTAGTTATTTTGTTTTACTTTCAACTAGTTTCTATCACTTTGACGTGCTAACTCTTTTTTCTAGATATTTATAGATTCGGTTTTGTTCTCTTGCAGGTTTCCTCTTTTTTGGAGGCATGACTTCTCTCATCCTCAAGATTTGTTGCTGAAGGCTGGCCATTGGCTTTCTCCTTTACTGTATTTGTATCCTTTCTTTTTCTTTTTCCCTTCATATGTTCTGGTTGTACTTAGCTAGGGGATTTTCTCTTTAGGCTGTTGTAGCGCATTGAGCAGTAGATCTTGAGTTTATCCCTATTAAGGACCTTGTAACCCTTTTATTGTAGCAATAAAATTCCCCTATATAGGGTTCCCAAAAAAAAAAACTAGAATTTGACTATTTATAAAACTCACAGCCATTTTCAAATTCTGAAACAAATATTAAATTCATGATAAAAATCTACATTTATATTTCAATTTTGTAAAGTATTCAATGATTTCATCTTAGCATGCATTAATATGTAAATTTAGTAATTAAAAAAATTAATACACATTGTAATATATATGCTACAGTTGATAAAAATTTCGGAGCATATTTCTCCCCAAATCTCTTTTGATTACAGCATAATAATATATATGTTAACAGATTCATAACTTTTGATTTCATCTTACATGCATAAGAAGAAATATTAGTAGGTGTGAAAGAGAAAGGAAGCCCATTACTGTACGCAATATATTTATTTATTAAGCTACTTATAGATATACCCACTCCTAACTTGGGCTATTCTTAAGGGCATAAATAACCTACACAACATAAGCATTCTCTATATTAACCTTTATCTATGGCAGTCAGCAAAGCAAATGATAATAAAATATGCCCTATAAAATTGCATTAAAAAATGTTTTCTACGAGAAACATTGACTTTTTAATGGATGGCCTATAAATATAGATTAAAGAGAATAAATAACTTCGTATCAAATAGTGGAAGTTTTTTTCGAATAAAATTTTGATAGATTTTTAGTTTTATATATACACATGAGAGATGATAATTAAAGAAGATATATATATATATATATATATATATATATATATATATATATATATATATATATATATATATATATATATATATATATATATATATATATATATATTATTTATTTTATAATAAGTTTATTATAGTATAAATATAAATTATTACATTAAATAATATGTGATTAATAGGAATGAGACTTTTAAAGAGTTTGATAACAACGTATAAGCGTAGTTGGAAGATATCATTGACAAGCATTCTTTTATATATGTGTGTGCAAATTATGTAATCAGAAATATTTATTTTAAAATGTAATATAAATAATTACTTATTATTTTTAAAAATAACTGTTTGTAAATCAAGTATTTATTTGGTGTAGTGAAAAATTCTAAAACTAAAAAATATATGATCTTAGTTTAGGAGGAATTCAAAGAATTGGAAATTTCTTGATGTAGTAAAATACACTTAGTCTACATTTTTGAGATATAAAGGCATATTTTATATTTCTTTAGAAAACATTAAATGCACTTAACAACATGTAATATAATTAAATGAATAACATTTAATTTATTTTCATTTATAACATTTAACAATTTAATCTATTTAATATTTTGTATCCACCAAATTATTTTTAAAACTAAATAATCTTTCAATTGTTGTCCAATTAAAGGGTTGCAAATGTTTATTTTTGCTCATATATAAATAATCGATCTATTGGTGTTAAATGACTAAATTTCTTATTATCTAAATTATAATGGGTTAAAAAAATGGACAACAAGTTCTCAAAGATCTTATTGTAGTATTCAGACAAGCTAAATTTAAACCTTTTTTCAATTCCGATCATTGAGTTATAATTAAGAATCCAATTGATAATTGAATAATTGAAATATATATGGAGTATATATATCAATTTTATAAAATTTGATATTATGTTATCATTAAAATTTAAATAAGTATATTATCTCTTTATATATTATTTATAAGTGTTCTTAGAAGAGTTACATCACACAAATGAACAAGATTGATATGTAATTAAAAGAGAAGAAGAGTTGAGAAATTATAGCTTATTCTTTTTAGGCGTTATAATTGCAAATGCTCCTAAGTAAGTCATCGACATATATGCATACAAACATATATGCATACTATATATATATATATATATATATATATATATATATATAGAGAGAGAGAGAGAGAGAGAGAGAGAGAGAGAGAGAGAGATTAGCAGTTAGTGGTTACACATACGAAACCGCCGAGAATACTTCATACACCACACATTACCTACAAGATGAATAATTATACAATTGAAATAAAATTTATTAACTCATTCCTTATAAAATAAAAGATACTATTTCAATAAATGGTTTAGATAAAACCTTAATGCTTATGAGACATGAATGTTTTAATCAATAGCTTTTATGCTATATATAAAAGGAAGCTATGTATTATTAACATTTAATTTTTTTTAGTAAACTATGACATTATATAACTTAACTTGTAGATCAGACCATACTATATTAATGTAATCAGAAGTCATCCATCCTAAATAATGAGGACAAAACATAACTATATATATATATATATATATATATATATATATATATATATATATATATATACATATATATATCTCTCGAAAAAATTAATCATCAAGCGTGAATCTCAAGACATTTTAAATGCTTTGATCTAATCACCGATTTCAAAACTTACGGTCAACGACCGTCTCGATGAGGCGAACATAGCAACATCAAGCGTAATAGTCCATCGAATCGACTCGGATCAAGCTATCGAGCATGAAAATGGATTCGATCCGATGGTCACCAAAGCGACATATTTATAGTCGGTCGGCGCTCGTCAAGGCGAATCCAACGAATCCAAGATCACCCAATTCCAACATCATTAAGGCAAGGATCATCAAAATACACCGATCGGGGGGGGTCCGCGGCCGTCCGATGGGAGTGGTTGGAGTTTTCCACAATTTACAAGGCACGCCACTCCCAAAATCTATAAATAGAGCTTCATTCTCACCTTAGAGGGGATCGATTTGAAGATCGAGATCTCGAGAACCAGGTCGACCACCTTGACGATCTATCACCACTACCACCAAGTAGTGCACGAAGATCGAGCTTCTAGGAGATCGCCTGAGGACTAGAAAAGACCGTTCGCTCCTTTCTCCCGAAGATCAGAGGTTGCTCCCAAGATCGCTTCTGCCGGGAAACTTCTCCCTTGGGTTGGAGTTGTGTATTTACACTGAATATTGTTTCCTGTAAACACCTTCTTCTCAGAACTAACGAGAAGCAGGACACGTATCTTTGAACACATAGTGAAAGTTCTGGTGGGCAAGGCCCGTGATTTTCCCGGGTTTTCCACGTATAACCCTGTGTTCATATCCCGCTTGTGTGTTGGATAATTTTGGGCTACGACGAAGATCTAGCATCTAGGAATAAAATTCTCTAACGCTTGAGTTTGGCACCGTCACGTGGGAAAAGCAGTTCCCCATTGCTATATCTCCAATATGGTTGGTAAGCGGGGTTTTGCTCCAACGCTCCTCATTCTCGGGATCAAGGGCCCAAGTCTCCAACACTTCTTCTCATACAGACTTACGTCCCCGGTGAGGGTCCGTGCCCCTCTTTGGAAGATCGCTCAAGGATGGAGGATTCCCGAGCGAAATTCTTGACTCTGCGAGAGGACCGGCAAAGCGTTCCAACACGCTGGAAGAGCCACGTTTCCGGCCCTCGGCATAATCCAGTTCTTCACGAGAATGATTGCAGGAATGCCGGATCAACAAGAGAACCCCTTGCACCACATCCGGATCTTTGAACTTACGGATCGCCGATTCTACTCACCCCACGAATGGCTCGACCTTATCGGTGAAACTCCACGTCACCTTATATGCGATGAACTGACGGAGTGCGGAAGAGTTCGGTAAATAATCTGAATGATCCATTCTCCCGCCGCCTCTTCCAAAACTCATCCCCGTTCGGCGAGATCATCTCGCAATACCCGATTCGGACGAGATTCAAGCTTCCCAGCATGGACCCTTACAATGGCACAACCGATCCGTACGAGCATATCGATCACTTTCGAACGATCATGCACATTCAGCGTGCAAATGACCCTGTCTTGTGTCAGGTATTCCCAGCGACTCTCAAAGGGCGGCTCGTGCAGTTCTATTCACTCGCTAAGGGTCCGTCAGATCATTTGGAGAGCTTCCGATTTTTTGTAGAGCAGTTCTGGCGAACAAGAGAATCATCGATTCATCACATCTCTCAGAATCCCGAGCGATGGAGAGTCCCTCAGAATACTTCGAGGTTCTCCTCACGAAGCACGAATGTGAGTAGATCGAACTTTTGAGGCGTGCTTCTGAGGACTCGGCGATACTTATTCATCATTAATGCGGAGGCATCCATTCCTATCGACTGGTCCCGAATAGAGGCACAAATCTCCGTGGCGAAGCTCGTGCTCATCAGCAGTTTGAACCAACAAGCGGAAGAAGGTTCCCAAAGGTAATGTTCAAACATCTCAGAAAAAAGAAGAGGCGACCTCCCCAAAACCTCCTCAGCAGCGACCTCAGATGACTCAATCAGAGAGGAAATATATGGCTCTCAACACGTCATGCGCGAACATCCTACTGGCCATTCAGGAAGAGGATAGCGTCAAGGGGCCACGACCTTTAAAGCACAGGTGGAAATCAAGAGAAATTCTATCACTTTCCATGGTGAGGCACACCGAGAGTGCCACCACAAAGGAAGAAATCGAAGACCCATTCAATAAGGATATCACGTCAATTGGAAAGAATCAATCTCATCAACATACCCCGGGGCAACTCTTAATCTCAAAGATAAGCAAGTCGGCAACACCAAGCGAAAGGCAAAGATCAATGGTCAACTCGCTACAAGCTCATACAAATACCTCTTCCATACGGGTTAACGCCGGTAAACACTCGACAAACAACCGGATAGGTAGCGTCCCGGTGGACTTCCGACCTCTTCCATACAGGTTAACGTCGCCGTAAACACTCGACAAACAACCCGGATAGGTCAAAACATCCTTGGTGGACTTCTGCGACCTCTTCCATACGGGTTGCGTCGGTAAACACTCGACAAACAACCCAAGATAGGTCAAAGCGTCGGTGGACTTCGCGACCTCTTCCATACGTTAACGTCATCGGTAAACACTCGACAAACAACCGGATAGGTCAAAAGCGTCCTGGACTTCCGACCTCTTCCAGTTGCCATCGGCAAAAGCTCGACAACCCGGAAAGGTCAAAAGTCCTTGGTGGACTTCCCGCGGCCTCTTCCATATAGGTTGGCGTCGGCGAATAATATTAGACCAATAACCTAGAAAAGTCAAAACTTTGTACCCCACGAGGTTAATGTCGCGGATAACACCGACAAACAACCTTGGATGGGTCAAAAATCCTCAGTGGATTCAATAATATCTCTAACATACAGGTTAATGTCATCGGGTAACACTCTGACAAACAACGTCGGATGGGTCAAAGATCCTCAGCGGATTCAATTCAACATCTTCCATACGGTTAGCGTCAAGTCACACTCGACAAATAACACCGTCGATGGGTCAAAGATCGGTTCAATTCAACCTCTTCCACGCAGTTAACGTCATCAAGTCACACTCGACAAACAACCGGATAGGTCAAAATCCTCAACGGATTCAATTCAACCTCTTCCACGATTGCGTCGCCGGGTAACACTCGACAAACAACCGGATGGGTCAAAATCTCGGATTCAATTGACCTCTTATAGTTAACGTCGCCGGGTAACACTCGACAAACAACCTGGATGGGTCAAAGATCCTCGGCCGGATTCAATTCAACCTCTTCCATACAGTTAACGTCAGTCACACTCGACAAACAACCTCGGATGGGTCAAAGATCCTCAATGGATTCAATTCAACCTCTTCCATACAGGTTAACGTCATCGGGTAACACTCTGACAAACAACCTCGGATGGGTCAAAGATCCTCAGCGGATTCAATTCAACCTCTTCCATACAGGTTAATGTCATCGGGTAATACCCTGACAAACAACCTCGGATAGGTCAAAAATCCTCAACGGATTCAATTCAACCTCTTCTATACAGGTTAACGTCATCACTCTGACAAACAACCTCGGATGGGTAAAATCCTCGGATTCAATTCAACCTCTTCCACACGTTAACGCGTCATCAAGTCACACCACGACCAACCTCGGATAGGTCAAAATCCTCAAGCATTCAATTGACCTCTTCTCTGAGTTAGCGCCGGTAACACTCGACAAACAACCGGATGGGTCAAAATCCCATTCAATTCAACCTCTTTCATTAATGTCAGTCACTCACGATAAATAACCTCGGATAGGTCAAAGATCTCACGTAGCCCGCCATTTAGGCGTCGCTAGCCATTCGTCGCCGACCATTCGCCGAAAATCGCCGATCTTGGTCACCATATTCGCGGTCATCCTGGCGACTACCGCCATTCCTTCCGTCGGCTTACGGTCACCGATTCACCCACCGTCGCGCCGACCATCGTCGTCGTCCGTGCCGCTACTTATCGTCGCTTCAGCCGACCTTCAGCGGTCGCTGACCAACCATTGCCGGCAATCTTCGCCGGTCCACCATCGTCGCCGGTCATCTCGCCATTCTACCGATTAAGCCGCCATTCTGATCCGCGATTACCACCCCGTCGGGCCAACCATCGTCGTTGTCACCGCCGACTCGTCGCGGTCACTACCGCCGACCGGCATCACTGACCAACCATTGCCGGATCTTCCGGTCACCACCATCGCCGGTCATCCCAGCCAACCGAGGCTCGTTGTCATTGCCGGTTATGCACCACCCGTGACTACCATCGCCGGTCTCTACCGACCATCAGGCCCTTATGATCGAGATAAAATTATTCCAAGAAGAGTGCCCAAAATCCCACCGGGGAGGCTACTCTAGTGGTGGAGATGAGTGGTAGAGGTTGATCAGAAGAGTGCCCAAACTCCCACCGAGGGAGGCATGCACTAGCTTGGTGGAGATGTGGAAGAGGTTGATCCAAGAAGAGTGCCCAAACTCCCACCAGGGGGAAGGCTATGCACTCTGGCTCGGGGGTAGAGGTGGATCCAAAAGAGTGCTCCCACCGGGAGGCTATGCACTCTAAGAGGAGAAGAGGAGATGAGAAAAGTGTGCCTTTCCCTCTTACCTTGGGGTTTTATAGACCCTTTCTAGGCAAAAGTAAAAGCCGCAGCCGAAAGATCAAAAGCGTCATTTAGATGTGGCTCAGGGGCCGTAGCATCCATGTTCACATGGCCGCCATATGACCGCCGATCCTGGTCGCCGCTTGGTCCGCGTAACGCATGGGTGAACCTTCATGCGCAGACATATCGACGAAACCCCGACCGTATGCCGCGATGCGTGCCCGAACCCAGCGGTCATAGCTCCGACCCGCAGCCAGCCCGTGAAATCGACCTGGCCATTATGCGCCGACCGCATGACCCATCGCGTTCCAGACCGATCTTCCGACAGCTCATTGGCATTATCATGTCAGACCGATCCGACCGTTCGGCCAGCGTCGTTCGCGACCCGCCCGAGGCCTTCAGCGACCGGTGGCGAATCGCCAGCCGGGCAAGCGTCGTGCCGCGGCCTATCTTGTAGCCATTCATGCCAGCGTACGCCCGTGCGCCGAACTCTGTTCGCGCGGATGGATCCAGTAACCTCGAAATCTCGCCAGATACACACGCATTTGCGACCCTGCGGACTTAGTAGTCATAATCTTTGTGCTCATGAAGATCTATTCTCTCAAAATCGCGGTTGATGGACTCTCAAATTTCATTGAATTTGCTATTTTCAAGTATTTGACATATATTTTTGGATGATTGAGATAATGTCACCCAAATAGTAACTTCGATACATCCTCGAAAATTAATCGATCAAGCACGAATCTCGACATTTTGAAATGCTTGATCTAATCACCGATTTCAAACTTACAGTCAAGCGGCCGTCTGATGAGACGAACATAGCAACATCAAGCGAGATAAGGCTCGAATCGACTGGATCAAGCTATCGGAGCATGAAAATGGATCCGATCCGCCAAATGGTCGGTCAATTGACATATTTATAGTCGGTCGGCGGCTCGTCAAGACAAATCCAACGAATCCAAGATCAATTAGACATCATTAAGGCACCGGATCATCAAAACCGTCGGTCAGGGGATGCTTGGGTCATCCGATGGGAGTGGTTGGAGTTTTCCACCAATTTACAAGGCCTACCACTCCCAAAATCTATAAATAGAGCTTCATTCTCACCTTAGGGGGAATCGATTTGAAGACGAGCTCGAGAACCGACCTTGAGGTGATCCCATCACCACCTGCCACCAGGTGGTCACGAAGAAGGAGCTTCTAAGAGATCGCCCCAGGACTAGAAAAGACCAGGTTCTCCTTTCTCAAGATCAAGAGGTTGCTCCCGGAAGATCGTTCTGCCGCTTTTGGGAAACTTCTCCCTTGGGTTGGAGTTTACCGATATTGTATTTTCTACACTGAATATTATTTCCACCCCAGAAACACCTTCTTCTCAACTAACGAAGCAAGGACCATCTTTGAACACATGGAAAGTTCTGGAGGCAAGGCCCCATGGTTTTCCTTAACGGGTTTTCCACGATAACCCCTGTGTTCATATCCCCTTGTGTTGGATAATTTTTTGGCTCACGAAGATCTCGCATCTGGAATAAAATTCTCTAACGCATATATATATATATATATGTATGTATGTATGTATGTATAACTCGCTAAAGATCTACATCTTGTTAGAGACAAATAAACTAACTGGCCAATATAAAAAAAATAAATAGAAATTCAACAAAAATGAAACTTTGCTTCATTTTTCAAGTGCGTTGGCTTCCTCATTCATTGTTCTATGACTATGCAGTTTGGTTAAATTTTGGGGGATTTATATACATACCACGTAATTCTTATGCATTTACATATTTCACACCCAAACTTTAATTTTTACTTAAATAGCACTTAAATCTTTATTATTACATCAAAAATACCACCCTGGTTACTTTTTTCAAGTGAAATGCACCTTTTTCTGCATAGGAAAGTGCTAGTTTTGTAAATATTCAAGTTTGGGTGTGAAATATGTAAATGCATAAGAATTCCGTGGTATGTATGTAAATTTCCCTTAAATTTTTTACTGATGAATTGATTGCATTGGTTAAATTTTCGGTGTGCACTAATGACCATATTAATTGTATTTATGTCCTCATTTAATGAATAAGTTTATCATAAAACTGAACTATCTCTTGCTTCGATAAGAAGAGAAAAGGTCTAGGTCAATGACCTAAAAAAAGATTTCAATAATGGATCTACTCTTTGGATTTGATTAGCACTTAAAAAAATTTAAAATATTTCTTTTGAGTTTCTCCTTCAAAAAAATGAGAGGAGTTATTGATGATCATTTGATTAGCAATAAATTATTTAATAAAATCCTGATTTGGTCATCGAAATTATGAATAGATCTATGGAGGCAATTTGTGGAATTTATACATTTTACGAGATAGAACAAATTTTTAAATCTATTCAACACACGTGCACTTCTCTCCGCACCATACTTGGACTTACTTATGGGAAAGACTTTTCAAAGAATTGCATCTTATGCTTGTTGAACGTGCCTTATTATTATGTAATAATTAAAATAATCATTAGGATATAAGGTCTCAATATAGGAATAAATTATAGGCAATTTGATATTGTTATGTAGAGTCATTGCGTTGATTAATTAGTGATGTACTGTTAACTCAGAGCCTTCAATTTTGTCGGTCAAGTTCGACCTACTTAGGGTTCAAAGGTTAAGAAAGTATATCACCTTGACACTATAGCATGTATATAAATATATATATATATATATGGAAATGATCTTGAAATCCAGGTCACTATCACGGTCACGGAAGCACCAAATTCTTATCATGGAGCCATGGCCTTAAAGAAAGACAACAACGTGACATCTGGACTGTACTCCCACAAAATCCATTCCTTATGTCAAAGTATTTGGAGCTGATGTAATCTTGTCACTTGAAGTTGAACTACCTTCATTCTAAGTAGTCATTCAACACAATCTCACTCAAGATGAGAATTTCCATCCATAGATGGAAGAGTTTGATGCGCCTGACGAAGTTAGGCTCTAAACTCAGCAAAATCTAGAAGTCTGCTGAGGGAGGATGTCCAAAGCTTTCGATCATATGGTGAATTCATCGAACTTTTCAAGAATGAGAATTGGTCTTGGTGCTAAGAAGACTAATTATTCATCACTGTCATTATATGTGTAAGTTTTGCCTAGAAATTCTCTTGCAAAGGAAGAATGCACTTCCGAAATAAAGCAAACATCCCCCTATCAGACATGTTTTTTAGTATATCTATTTAGGTCGACATTGTACTTCATGCCGAGATCATTAAAAAAATACACTTACTCAAGATGAAAAAACTTTTCTGTGAAAATTTTCTTATTACACAGGGGGCATTTTTAGATTTTTACACATAGATGAAATCAATGTTATATGTTAAACCCCTCTTAAGAGCATATCAACTCAAATATTGATGTATTTGCGTAATTTCATCTTGAAAGTTCTTTTAAATGTGCTTTAGAATTCTCCCTGCAAGATAAGGGCATTTTTAGTTTATGTTAAGTTTATTTGAGTTGACATCGTGCTATAAGACGAGATCATCGAATATATTATGATTCAGGTTGATATCGAGCTTTACGCCAAAATCTCTAAATATACTCATAATTGTTATTATTAAGTTGTAGGTTCTTACATGAACAAAAGGAATATATTTCTACGCATGAAAAGACAGCCCTAAATATCAAAAGTTTATCTCTCAAATTCACCAAATTATGAAGATCAAGTCAAAAGAACTCCCAATTTTGGAAGCTTCAATTAACTGAGTTGGAAAAAATATCAACCTCCACATTCTGAAGTCTAAGACATGGATGAGTTCTAAAGGTCGAACTCAAGCCCACAATTGGTCGAGTTGCTGATGCTCTCCTCACTCAACAAGCTGCAAAAAAAGGCTGCAGTGAAATATTCTCTGTTCGTTAGTTCAATGACCAAATCACCAACCGATCACAGCTTAAGTCAAAGACTTGAATAGGTTTTAAAGGTCAAACTCAATAAGCCCAAATGTGGTCGAGTTGCTGACGCTCTCCTCACTCAACAAGCCGTAAGAAAAAGACCGCAGTGAAAGAACCTCTGCTCGTCAGTCCAATGATGATAGTTGTTCAATTTCAAATCAGATCTAGATTAGTGACTACAAGTAATTAGAATCAAGAGATCTTTCTGCTTGATCGGTAGACCAAGATAATCTGAGAAAACTCTCAATTCAAAGCTGCCTCAAGTCAATCTTTATATTATCTGCAGAGTGATATTCCAATCTATTCTCAAATGATTTGATCAAGCACAAAGCATAGATCAAAGCAAATCTCCTCATCAAGTCTGGCAAAGTAGAAAGCATAGGACCGAGGGAACAATTCTATAGTTCATACAAAGTCGATGGCCGAACTAAAGGAATTTTGTAGTTATTCAGTCTGTTAAAACACACATTGTTAGGCTCATAACTCAACATAGACCTAGTATAAGCTGGAAGGCTGGGTCATTTGTACGCACTCTTCAATGAATCCGTCAAAATAGCAAGCACAGGATTCAGGGCGTACATACACTTCTTGACAAGTCAATATGGATAAATCAGGTCAGTCCTTCATCAAGCCTGTCAAGCTTAAAGTTAGAACAAAAGAAATTTTAAATCTCAAAATAAATAAATCAATTCCTCCACCAAACCCAACCAAGCACAAAGCTTGAGTTGGAGGAAACTCAAGTATGCAATGACATAAAAGAAAGAGATCTTCAGCAAAGCCATTGAAGCAGAGAGTAGATGATGTAAAAACTTTTATCTATCTGACAGGTCGATTCTGAAAAATCAGTCAATCCAGTCATTTAGCATGTCCAAAATAAGTCATCATACTAATGGCAAATCCTATCAAAGCTCCGTAAGCTATTACAATTGAAGTTGATGTGATCTAAATTCTGTGGGCAGCCCAAAGGGTCAACCAATTTTCAACAAACGCGACTCGCTCAATGCATGAATCACATTTATTTGGGGGGTGCATTTGTTGACCTCCATGCGTGATGCATCAGTCGAGTTGAGCTCAAAATCCAAATTCGAAGGACTTTTGATGTAATAGCTTGCAAGTTAGAGCTGAGATGCACCAAACATCACCAAAATTAGTCGAACTGACCTCCAATCGGCGAATGGACTTCGTCATTGCGTTCAGAACGTCGAAATTGATTGAAATATAAATATTGCATAATATAACGATCAACCTAGCAAGAGATCGAGCTGTGAATGCGCCAACGCCCATATCAAAGTCGAGAGGCTACGATGATGCTCAAATGTCCTCCATTCAAGAAATTGATTGGCTATTGGCTTCGAAATGTTGAAACCTACCAAATGAAACTGTCTACACCAATGTCGAATGATCGAAAGTGATACTGTGCAAATCGAGGCTGAAATACACTCAATGGTGCAAAAATTAGTCGAAACAATCTCCGATTGATGAATGGATTTCGTCATTGCGTTCAGAACAACGAAGTTGATCAGAATATAAATATTGCACAACCTAATGATCAATCGATCAAGGGATCGTCAGCGTCCACATATCATGTCGAGGTTGGCGATCCCCAAACGACTTCTATTCTGAAATTGGTGATTCGTTAGTTTAAACGTCAAAATTTATCAAGAGAGGCCGATGGCTTAATTGACAGTACGTGAATGTAATGGCGATTGAAAGTGGCGGCGCTTTTTTTAAATCTACGATCCACAACTAATGTCTCGATGCAAAATGACTGCTGCCATTATATCCGAACATCAAAATAACCTTGAATATATATATATATATATATATATATATATATATATATATATATATATATATATATATATATATATATATATATATATAATATTAATGTTGGCGTAAAATTTATATCAAGATTAACTAAATGCTTAGAAAACTAATTTAAAATGCCTATTTATTCTTAATTATTCAAATCAGCCCTTATTTCTCCAATTTACAGCCCACTAAATGCACAACCCGAGCCGGATCGAGCCCTCAACCACAAGCTCATTCGATCCCTAGGAATCGTTCCCTCTCCATTCGAACTTGCTCAACTGATCCCTCCTCTCGTTCGAAATCCCACTTTTTCTCTCGACTCCAACTCCTTCAACCGCAAGGAATGGCACATTCCTTCCTTCTTCATTTTCTTTTCCCTCAAACATTATTCTTCTCTCCAACCGAACTCCCACAACAAGCCAGGATGGAACAATCGGCTTCTCCTTTCGATCATGCGAGCCGAGCAGCCAGAGAGGCTCCTCCCTCCCTCTTTTCTCTCATTCGCTCTTCCCCCGTCCGCCTCCATTCAAACCTTCATGCGCATGGACTACGGATGTCACGGCCGGAGCAACGGACGGCATTGACAGGATTGAGCGCCGCTCGATCTCTTCTATTTCCTCCCGTTTGTACCAGACTCTGCGGCAGCAATTAAATCTGCCGAGTTGTTCAACAGCTGCTCGGGTTGGCTCTCCGCAAGCCCTCTTCTTCATTTCTTTTCCCTCAAACTGCGCTGGAGGGTCTCCTGCTCGTCTTCTTCCCTTAAGCGTATTGGATTTGGGGATAAATCGATAGGGTGAAAAATTGTACCAATTTGTTTTAATTACAGTCGATTCCAGTTCGAAATTATTTCGTTCAATCCTTCGCTGTAATTGCTGGTTTGAAGAACATGAGCAATACTTTAGGTGTGGTTCATCAAAGTCTATGCAGATCATCTGTATTGGAAAATCAGAGCAACACTCATCCATGGATTTTCTCAAGTCTGTCATGCAGAATGTCTTCTTACTCAAAAAATGATCAAGCATACTTACATAACCGGAGACTCATACTTTCTACCAGATTTCTTGACAACAGTCTGAGTGATTGGAAAACAAGATTCCAACAGGAAATACATAGGGCTACTTATATGGTTCCCCATTCTGTACTGGCCACTGATTCTTCTCCACAGCTTCTAGACAAGGTCAAATTGGATGAAAATTCTAAGCTGCAGTTTGCTTTGTCTCCCCCCTACCTCGGACTCCCTTTTCCAAATTGATTTCCAAATTACCAATGGCAGTGAATCCCTAGTTCTTCATTGTGGTGCAGTTCGTAATAGGAATGAGGATTGGGCTCTTCCTTTACATCATCCATATGGAACAAAAGTTTATAAAAATAAAGCTTTAAGAACTCCCTTTGTAAAATCTGGTTCCAGTTCTTTAGTTAAAATAGAGATTGATGACCCCGAAATACATGCTATTGAGTTTGCTATACTTGATGAGGCACTGAATAAATGGTTCAAAAATAATGGCCAGAACTTCCAGGTTCAGTTACCTGGAAGCATCCGTCAAACTCCAGGTCCCTCAATAGTGGAGAATATAAATGTTACACTTCCAGAAGATCTTGTGGAAATTCAAGCATATCTTAGATGGGAGAGAAAGGGCAGGCAGACATACACACTAGAGCAAAAAAAAAAGTTCAAGACAAGTTAATGCCGATGAGCATAGTAAGAAAACGGGCCTGAAGACACCACTCACTACATTCATAGAGAAAGCCAAAATTTGTTAGATGTTGCTCCCGTATGTCGAAATGTTACCGAAATTTTGTCAGACTTTGTTTTATCCTAATCCCTATGTTTGGACACCAATGCAGGTTTCAAGATCCCGCTAATGCCCAATAGGGCGTAGTGGGTATGAAAATT
Organism: Cymbidium sinense; assembly: GCA_021442155.1. NCBI lineage: Eukaryota > Viridiplantae > Streptophyta > Magnoliopsida > Asparagales > Orchidaceae > Cymbidium > Cymbidium sinense. The sequence goes on along the minus strand of CM038214.1, from coordinate 268,888,318 downwards.
GTTTAAAACACCATGACTTACATAAATAAGCTTGAATCAAAACTCAAAGGAAAATTAAAGTATAAATGATAAATGAAAATATTAAATCTTACCTGAAATACAATTGAACTTGCAAAATCTCTATGGGAAAGTCAAAGGAAATGAAAACAATGAATTTAAAGAAGGGAATTCATTTTATTTATAGGCACGAATCAACTTTTATGTGGACTTCATCATAAATCATGATAATTTTAATCAAATAACTGGTGAATTATGAAATCAAAGGGCCCATTAATGATATGTTATGAAGGTTATAAAACTCGTTAAAGGGGCCATGAATGTGGGAGGTTATGAATAAGCTTCCTATGTATATCATAACATATCTAACTCCAATTCAAGCACTTGAATTTTCGACAGTAATACCTAATTAAAACAAACATTCACATGAGGGAATTCTATGAAGTTGAAGGTTGAATTGAAAAGAGAGATGGTATCTATATTCATAGCATGGGTTGATCTATTTGCAAACTTAAAATATCTAAGGATGTTTCATAAGAATGCAGAAATCTATTATATGATAAGGTATGAAAATAAATTGCCTTATTAATCAATGAGTTATGAAAACAAGAAACAAGCTAAATGAAGAACCTTCAAAAAGAGGAGAAATCAACTTGAATGTTACACTCCATTGATTCATTGAAGTATTTTTGAGGAGTTGAATTTTCATGCAAAACTACAAATCAAATTGTCGTTTGAATCTATAGCTTCAAGATACGTGTAAATACTTGAGTAAAATGAACTCTTTATATTTCAAGCAATTTTATACAATATTCAAGTATTTCAATTTATGCAAGCTTGCAAATATAATAACATGATATTTTCAATAGCTGAACTTAAATGTTGAATGATAAGTATAAATATTTTAATGAGTATGAATCTATCACACATCTCTTGAAGCAAGTTTATGTCATATTCAAGTGGTTTGAAACTTATGCAAGCTTTTAAATGAATGAACAGCTCTAGTATACATATCCTCAATGACTTGAATATGCTCAATATTAACTCCTCTCTTTTCTACAACTCTCCAAAATACTTCTTTGGAACTTTATCACATGCTTTCTCTAAATAAAACAAGATATATATAAAGTGACAAATTCTCCAAAATACTCCTCTCTTGAAATTGCTCCACATGCTTTCTCTAAATAAAAAAGATAAATATATGCCTCTCCTACATATAATTTATTAGAGTTATAAGATATATATAAAGTGACAAATTCTTTCCAAAGTCTCTCTTACATATAAATTTCAACCTGAGCGGGAATGCTAAATAAAACAAGTCTTACCAACTGATCGGTGCCGAAGGAAATGTTCCAGTCGAGAAATTTGTTGGGGGTTTTGCTAAATAACTGCTACAGCACGATTGATAATGCAGCTTTTCATGTGTAATTTGTAAAATCAGTGCATATAAGCAAAACAGAAACAATAGCTATTCTAGGACATAAAATTAGATGGAATAACATAAAGGGTTAATTTTTAAATTAAGTATAGCTTAAAATGTAATTAATAAATTAAGTAAGATTAAGAAAATTTAATATTGGTATAGTCACCCGTTAATCGGGCGACAAGGTATCTACGTCGGATCCAGGCGTGGCGCACTTACTTCTAGGGCGGGAGCTAGTGTCGACCTTTTAGCACTTGTAGAATTTTTTTTTTTTAGCTGATTGTTAAGAGGTTTAGGGACAAGTATAGAATAACTAAGGGGGATCTACATATGATATTTGCTGATTAAGAGAAAGCATATCATAAAGTTCCAAGAGAAGTATTTTGGAGAGTTGTAGAAAAGAGAGGAGTTAATATTGGGCATTTTCAAGTCATTAAGGATATGTATATTAGAGCTATTACTTGTGTCCAAACATATAGAGGATTGATAAAATATTTTCCTATTTCAATTGGATTACATCAAGGATTGGTTTTAAGCTTTTATCTTTTTTGCTTTATGTTATGGATTTCTTACTATGTATGCAATACATTTGTTAAGAGGTTCGATGGAATAGTATAGAGGAAGTAAGGAGGATCTACATATGATATTTGTTGATTTCGAGAAAGCATGTGATAAAGTTCCAAGAAAAGTATTTTACAGAGTTGTAGAAAAGAGAGGAGTTAATATTGGGCATATTCAAGTCATTAAGGATATGTACTAGAGCTGTTACTTGTGTCCAAACACATGGAGCATAGTCAAGTCATTGCGGATATGTATACTAGCCTTTATCACTTTGCTACTTGTTGATTTAGATAAAGCCTACAATAAAGTTTCAAGATATGTAAGATAACAATACAGAATAATGAAAAATCTACTATAGTACAATACAAAAAAATAAAGCATAAGTCACAGATAAAAAATAAATGAATACATGTACTACATATACATAGGCCACACTATCCTAAATAGCTAATGCCTCCGTCTTCTGCAAGGAATCGCACCACTCTCAAGTGTATACTAATCAGGTGCACGTGGTGGATGAACACACAGCTGATGGTGGCCCTCCAATGTAGATTCTTCAGATGTCTATGTAGGATAGTCCTGTGATGGGATAAAAGACAGCTATGACTCAAAACTAGGCCAATATGTAGAAGGACCTGGATCAACATATGTAGATGGTCTGACACCCCAATCATGCTGTGAGACACCCTCTACAGGCTCCATTTCATAATGTGTGTTCGATATGTACCCGACCTTAAGTCCAAAGCATCTCATATCTATCTGACTCACGTAACTCATGCTCGTCACAGTGCGGCCAAAGTACTGGTGAAAGATGTCTTGAGTAACAATATGTCTTTCGACTATATGAAAAATAACATTTGAAATTAGCCTCAACTATGTAAGCAACATATTGAATTTAGTAGAATACTTATGTAAATACTCACATATGTGATAGTAATCCACCCTGACTAATCCTAAGATGCATTTCTTATTAAATAGAATTATTTAAAGAGAACCCAAACATAGGACCAATTAAAACACATAATAAATTATTCACTAAAAAAAATTCATTAACCAATCTACCTTAGAAATGTTTTAAGGTAGGGATGAAAGAGAGCTCTCTTCTCTTTTCTTCTATTCAAACATTTAGTCACTAAGGGTAGGTTCATTCAAACAAAATTAAATTACCAACTAAAATTGACAAGTCAACTAAATCACTTGAAACTAAACCACCATCTAAATTGAATCTTTCATACTTAAAAAGTTCTAACCTTAAAGACTAGCTAAAACATGTCACACAAGCCTTAAATGTCACACACACACATTAGACTAAGTCACTATTTCTAACTTTAAGTTAGAGTGGTGCATGGTTTGATGAATGTTTTATTTTATGATATATTATTTTAGACTGGATGTTAGGATGTATGTGCGTAGTCTAGATGTTAGGCCGATATTAGCATAATCATACTTTCTATAGTGGGTTGTTCTTAAGGGGCACTGTAATAAAAATATAAATATTATTTGTTGTGCAGGTTGCTTATACCCCTAAGCATAACTCAAATTAGGACAGGTGAACTTAGTTACCCATGTGTGGGGTGCTAAGTATAACTTATTCACATAATTGCTTAGGTTGTATGGTATGTTTAGCTAACCTTTGTTTTGCATGTTTAGTTAGATTTACCTTTCCCATTTTGATGTAAATTTTGTAATTAAGAATTGGAATGAATGTTATGGGGGATTATGATGAACATTGGTTATAAGATCAAGTCTTATGTACCATGTGAAGCATTGGAGCAACCACATCCCAAGTCAAGGCAAAAGGAAGAAAGAAAAGAAGCAAATCAAAAAAATGAAAAAATGAAGAAATGAAGAATGAAGACTCCCATAACATGAATTCTTTTTAATTGTAATTATTCATTTGTAATCCGGGTTGTATAAGAGTAGAGCTACATTTTCTTTTCGGTACATAACCCGTGGCCTTTTATTCTTTTGCACTAATTTTATAAATTGATTGAAGTTATGTTTATGATTGCATAATTAAGATGGCATGACTTCTCCTAGTTTCTTAATTGTTTGATGGTTGTTGAATGGCCCGGATGAGATTAGGCTCTAAGGAAAAATTAAATTTTCTATCAAATTAATCAACTCAAAATTAAATTAAATAATTCATAAATCTCACTTAAATCCTAAGGCATAAATCATGATAATAAAAGATTTAGCAACCCCTTAGCTGGATGTTATATGTCTCATATCATGCATAAATCATATTATCTCACTCTTGCTAATGAAGGGCTTCCACCATTGCCAGAGAAAATGGCTTGACCTTTGAGATCTTTGGTGGAAACACAACTCCTACTTTTTGATTTTGGCCCATAACCAATTTTTTATACATTAGGCATATTAAATCCTATAGTCTATGTCAAATAAAAATGTCCGAAAAAAATCAAAAAAAAAACTTGGCAAAATCTATATGGACAGATGCGGGCAAAAACCTAAACCCCTAGGAGCGACGCGCTGTATGGTTTGAATACAGTAAAAAATGTGCTAGGGCCACTGCATCGGCGTCTGGGTGCAGTGTTAAATAAGCAAGGGTTCCCACATTATGGACAGATGCGGGCAAAGAAGTTAATCCATGAAACTAGAATTAAGTTAGGATCTTGGACTTAGAGGTAAATTAATGGAATTAATAGATATTATGGTTCATAGAAAGATAAATATTTTATGTGTTCAAGAAACTAAATGGGTTGGGAGAGAAGGCAAAGGAGATTGATAGTTTAGATTTTAAACTTTAGCATTCAGGTAGAAGTCGAACTAGAAATGGTGTAGGTGTGATTATAGATAAAAGTTTGAAAGATAATGTTATAAATATTAATAGATGTGGAGATAAAATTATAGCTTTAAAGATTATTGTTGATACTAAGATTATCAATGTTATAAGTGTTTATGCTCCTCAAGTAGGTTTGGATGTAAGCTCAAAAGAAAAATTTTAGAATGAATTAGAAGGATTAATATAAAAGATACCTCTTGAAGAAAAAGTATTTATTGGACGAGATTTAAATGGACATGTTGGTAGAGTAGTAAAATATTTTAAAAGTATTCATGGTGGTTATGGATTTGGAGTGACTAATGAAGAAGGTAGGGCTATATTAGATTTTGCCTTAGCTTATGATTTTGTAGTTGCTAATACTTTATTTAAGAAAAGAGATGAACATATTATTACTTATAAAAATAGATCTAGTAAAACACAGATTGATTATTTTCTGATAAGAAAAATAGATTGTTTAGATTGTAAAGCTTGTAAGGTCATTCCAAGTGAAAATTTAAGTACCCAACATCGATTGTTAGTTTTAGATTTTAAGATGAAAGGTTGTAAGAGAAAAAATTAATCAAATTATTATCCTAAGATTAGATGGAGATACATAAAGAATACAAATAAAAATATTTTTAAGAGCAAGCTACAAGAGATTAGAATTTGGGATGTTAATAAGGAAGCTAATGTTATGTGAGAAAAAGTAGTAAGTGAAATTAAGCAAGTTGCAAAAGATGTGCTTGGAGAATCAAAAGAAAAATATTCTTTTAATATGAATAATTGGTGGTGGAGTCAGAGTGTGCGAGAAAAGATAAGAAATAATGAATATTGTTATAAAACTTGGTTTAGATGTAAAAACTCAGAGAATTGGGAAAGATATAAATTGGCTTGTAGAGATTCTAAGAAAGTAATATATGATGCAAAAAAATTTAGCTTTTAGTGATTTATACAATAGATAAGATACCAATGAAGGTGAAAGATGTATGTATAAGTTATCCAACCAAAGAGATAGGAGAAGTAAAGACATAGTTCAAGTGAGGTGTATTAAGGATGAAAATAATAAAGTGTTTTTCTTAGAAAAGGATAATGAAAATAGGTGGATGAGGTATTTTGATAAACATTTCAATGAAGGATCTAAAAGTACGATTGATTTTAGCAACCTTAATACCCTAAACAAAAATAGAGAATTTCATTTTTATCATCGTATTAGTAAATCTGAAGTTAGAGAAGCTTTAAAGAAAATGAAATGTGGAAAACAGTAGGACCTGATAATATTCCAATAGAAGTGTGGAAATGTTTAAAGATTAAGGAATTTCTTGGCTTACAAATCTTTTTAATGTTATTTTAAAGACTAAAAAGATGTCAGATGAGTGGAGAAAGAGTTTGTTGGTTCATATATTTAAGAATAAAGGTGATGCACAAGAGTGTGCAAATTATAGAGGAATTAAGTTAATGTGTCATACATTAAAATTATGGGAGAGAGTAATTGAGCATAGGTTATGATGTGATACAAAAGTTTCTCACAATCAGTTTTGTTTCATGCCAGGTAGATCTACTATGGATGCTATACAATTGTTAAGAGGTTTGATGGATAAGCATAGAGAAAGTAAAGAGGATCTACATATGATATTTATTGATTTAGAGAAAGCTTATGATAAAGTTTCAAGAGATATTCTTTGGAGAGTTCTTGAATAGAAAGGAGTTAATATTTGTTATATTCAAGTCATTAAGGATATGTATACTAGAGCTATAACTTGTGTCCAAACACAAGGAGGATTGACAAAATATTTTCCTATTTCAGTTGGATTACATCAAGGATCAGCTTTAAGCCCTCATCTTTTAACTTTAGTTATGAATGTTCTTACTAGGCATTTATAGGAAGATGTATCTTGGTGTATGCTTTTTGCTGATGACATTCTTCTTGTTGATAAGACTAGAGAGGGAGTCCAAGAGAAACTTGAATTATGGAGGTCAACTTTAGAGTCTAAAGGATTTCATTTAAGTAGATCTAAAACTGAATATATGGAGTGTAATTTTAGTTGTAGAAGTTCTAGTGGTAGTGTTGTGACATTAGGTGAACAAGTCATTAATAAGAGTGAGCAATTCAGATACCAACGGTTAAAATCACTGTCATAAATATAGGCATCAATTTTAAAACCTCTGGTAGAATCTACTACGTTACTTGATTATAAAATTTATTATAATACATCATATATATTATAATGAATAATAAATATTAAAGAAGCAAATAACATCCCATCAAATGATGGAGGTTTTTTTCTAATGAATTTCTAATAGGTGTTGAATGTTATATATATATATATATATATATATATATATATATATGCAAATGAGAGATATGATAAATAAAGAAGTTATATATGAACTTCATTTAACTTTTTCCTATTAAGTATTATAGTTAAAAATAGTTAATAGCATAAATATAATATGCTAAGAATAGTAAAGAGCATTATGGAGATATTGATAACTTGATAAGAATAGATGAAGAATTATGTAGGCATTATTGGCTAGCATTCCTTTACAGTTTACATATATAACTGCATCTCCCAACATATCACCCATGTTGGTCTCTCACCTTTCACTGCGCCCTCAGTTCCATGAGAGACTCATCACTTGCAAGTCCTCCTCACCTTGTGCCTCATCCCCTCTGCTCTTCATGGCCTCTCGTCATCATCCTTCCTTCCTCCATCTCATATTCTTGGGTTTGGCGATGATTTTTACTCTCTCCTCCTCATAAGATTGATCTTCAGCCCTCTGATCTATCCATCTCTATCTACTTCTTTTCTCCATCATCAGTTTCCCCTTCAAATTTTTACTAACAAATTTCATTCTCCCTCTATCATTTCCTCTCTCTATGAACTTTTTCATCTCAGCGTCACTTACTATTCTTTCATGTTTCAGTTATCCTCTTGACTCGCTCTTCAACTCCTTCCAAGAGAAGAAATGACACCCTCCTCCTTCACCAACCTCTTGACTCAGTGCTTGGCCTCACTTTTGCACTTTGCCCATATTCTCCATATTCTATTGTTGTGATTGGCTCAGACCCTCCTTGACCCAAAATTGAGCCCTATCACAAAGAGAATACTTTCACCTATAACTCCAATTTGATCAAGCATGTGGTGTCCGCGAGAACTTCTAGTGCAGAGAAGATCTGCATCAAGTTTGTTCAATAAGGACCGGCTAGGTCCAGTCAAGAAACAGTGGGGACTTTTTTTATGGAATGCCTATGTATCAACTTAATGTGGTTTGGAGTGGGGTTTTTATAATGATTCTATGAATAGGACATTCTATGGGAGATTTGAAGGCACTGTACTTTGGGGCGGGGAGAATCGCCGAGATACAACATGCTTCTAATGCTTTTGGCAGTTATTATGAAGGAAGGGAAGATTAAGAGCTCTTACTTAGGGGTTCTATGGTGACAAAGACGGATCAGTGAGTTGCTTGCTATCATTCTTGGCACTTGTGAATTCCTTTTCATGTTATTTATCACTTGGAAAACTACAATTTTATGATTAGTCTTGAATTATGTTTATTTATGTCGTTACCATTTTCTTTAGTGTTTGTCTTATCCTCTTTTTTGGGTTGTTCTCTCATTTGCAATTTATTATCAATGAGTGATGATTGAGATGCTAAATTTATTTTTTAAGATATTTTGAACAACTATTATCGCTAATCATAGATTTAATATTTTTTCTTGACTTTTTTGTACTAATTTTATCAACTCATCCGATGAGTACATTTTCATCCTTTATACATGTCCAAATATTTGATGTATAACCATTAAATTTTAAAGACTTTTGATGTTGCTGGATATTTAAATTTGGTTAAATTCAAAATTTTGACAAATATTTTTATGATTTAGAATTTAAATGAAGGAGACAAAGAGTGAGTAATAGTGCAAAATTTAAATGAACTTCTCTCAAAATTTACTAGATCTTAGATTTCACCTTAAATTTGGAGAAAATGGAAATTTAAGAATGTAGTTTGATTTATGTGGCCTACAAATTTATTTGGTAAACTTTATGGTAAATCGACTAAATATTGTAACAAACAACCTCTCAACTTAGATATCAACAATTTTTTAATCATCCAACCCTTGGAATTTTAAAACTTCACAACTAAAAATTTTGTATTGCCATAAAAATGATACCAATTTTAAACTATGTGATTTCTTATGTTTTGATATGACACTAAAAATTCCACTAGTCGAATCACGAATCTTGATGACAAAAGTAATCTGATTCTGAGTCAAGACTAACCTAGATCAAGCGTTTATTGAAAACTTTGCGATATCAGTTGAGTCGGCTCTAAATATGAAGTATTTATAGTCAAATCGAGCGTATTGACGAGTCGAATCTAACAAGTCCAAGATCTCCTAATTTTGACTTCATTTGAGCATTCAAATACTTAAAATACATCAGATGATCAAGGAAATCATTTTGAGTCGTCCTATGGAGTGTTTTGAGATTTTGACTACAATAACTAAAATGCCCTCTCAGAATCCTATAAATAGGACCTCATTCTTGTCATGAAGGAGGGAGAAGATAGAGGCAAACTTGGGAGAATGCTGGGAGAGAACTAGAAGTTTGAAGTTCGTCTTCATCACCATTCTTGATGCTATTATCATCGCCACCACAATGATTCTGACCACGATAAGTGTTGTAACCTGATTATGGAATTCTCATTATCAGAATTTCTCACATACAATCTTGTAATCCCGTTATCGAAAAGATTCAAATTTTGTACTCCAAAGTTGATATATAGTGAAGCATCTTTACTGGGGTAGACCCTGTGATTTTTTACCCTCTTCCTGAGATTTTTTCATGTACAAATTCTGTAGTTTCTTATTCTCTTTTCAACTATCTATGTGCACGTTGGATTGTCATACAAAGCTAAGACGTGAAGTTTTATTCTACTAATACAAGTTTTCTAACACACAACAGTTTGACGCCGTATATGGGAAACATTCCTTTTACATCTTCGTGATGGTTGACAATTTGATTTTATATTCAGAATAACACCACCTATATGGTGAAGAAAATTTTATTCTCGAGGAACACATAAGAAGAATGAAGATTCATCAAACTTCGATCCTTCAGCTTTTGTTGGAGATTGAGGGGCAATTCTTAATCTCAAAAGATCATCCAAATCAATATTCTAGATATCTAATTGATTATCAGTTCGAGAAGCAAGTCAATGATGTGGAGCAATTTCAACAAAAAGAAAATAGAGAGATGGCTTTATAAATTATGATTCTCCAATCATACTCATGGAAAATAAGTCAAAGGTCAAGGAGCAACTTTGGCTACAGCCTCAAACAGATGTTTTGATTTAACCTCTTCCACACAGGTTAATATCATCGAGTAATACTCTGACAAATAATCTCGGAAGAATCAAAGTGTTTAATCTCTTTCACACAAGTTAACATCATACTTTGACAAAACAACCTCGAATAAGAGTTAAAATTATTGATTTCTTCAACACAGGTTAAATGTCAATGAGTAATACTCTGACAAATAACCTCGGATGAGTCAAAAATTCTCAACGGATTCAATTCAATCTCTTCCAAACAAGTTAATTTCATCAAGTAATATTTTGACAAACAACCTCGGATGGGTCAAAAATTCTTGGCTCTTGACCTCTTCTATACAGTTAGCATAGTAACACTTTGACAAACAACCTCTGATGGGTAAAAAATCCTCAAGAGATTCGATTCTCTTCCATACAGGTTACTGTCATCAAGTGATACTTTGACAAACAACCTCGGATAGGTCAAAAATTTAGCATGTTTGTAAGAATAAGTGATAATTAGGAGCATTTGCAATTATAAGGCCTAAAAAGAATAAGTGATAATTTCGCAACTCTTCTTCTCTTTTAATTACATATCAATCTTGTTCATTTGTATAATGTAACTCTTCTAAGAACACTTATAAATAATATATAAAGAGATAATATACTTATTTGAAATTTAATGATAACATCATATCAAATTTTATAGAATTGATATATACTCCATATATATTTCATTATTATTCAATCATCAATTAGATTCTTAATTATAACTCAATGATCGGAAGTGAAAAAAAGTTAAAATTTAGCATGTTTGAATATTACAATAAGGTCTTTGAGAACTTGTTGTCCATTTTTAAACCCATTTAGATAATAAGCAATTTAGTCATCTAACACCAATAGATTGATTATTTATATATGAGCAAAAATAAACATTTGCAACCCTTTAATTCGAAAACATTTGAAAGATTATTTGGTTTTAAAAATTAATTTGGTGGATACAAAATATTAAATAGATTAAATTGTTAAATGTTATAAATGAAAACAAATTAAATATTATTCATTTAAATATATTACATATTGTTGAGTGCATTTAATGTTTTCTAAAGAAATATAAAATATGACTTTATATCTCAAAAATGTGGACTAAGTGTATTTTGCTACATCAAGAAGTTTCCAATTCTTCGAATTCCTCATAAACTAAGGTCATATATTTTTTTAATTTTAGACTTTTTCACTGCACCAAATAAATACTTAGTTTATAAATAATTATTTTTAAAAAGAATAAGTAATTGTTTATATTATATTTTAAAATAAATATTTCTCATTATATAATTTACACATAAAATGATGCTTCCTAATGATGTCTTCCAACTACGCTTATACCTTGTTATCAAACTCTTTAAAAGTCTCATTCATATTAATGGCATATTATTTAATGTAATAATTTATATTTATACTAGAATAAACTTATTATAAAATTAAATGATATATATATATATATATATATATATATATATATATATATATATATATATATATATATATATATATATATATATATATATATATATATATATATTCTTTATTATGATCTCTCATGTGTATATATAAAACTAAAATCTATCAAAATTTTATTAAAAAAACCTCCATCATTTTGATACGAAGTTATTTATTCTCTATAATATATATTTATTGGCCATCTATTAAAAAGCCAAAAGTTTCTCAGCAAATATTTTTTAATGCAATTTTATAAGGCATATTTTGTTATCATTAGCTTTGCTTACTGCCGTAGATAAAGATTAATACAGAGAATAATATTTAACAATCCAACATTTTTTAAAGGCTAGAAAAGTTCAGAATCCTGCAATTCAAAGAACAGTGATCTGAATATGTGATAATAATTGTAGAAGGGACCTCGAGCCCTCCCTTGTCTGTGGTTTGTATGTTTAATTTCATGAAATAGCATGTAACTTTAAGTATGACTAACAAGATAAAGAAAATTAAAACTCAACTATTAATGATTTCAATCGAAGATTTGTTAATATCAAGAGCTCTAATCATGTAAGAAGATTAAATAATAAATTTAAGCAATTGAAATCTCTAACAAAAAAAAAGATTTGAGTTTCCAACCATCAAGAATATTTAAAATCTTACGTAAAAACTCAAATAGCGAACAAAATAAGTAATTTACTATATTTAAGAGGAACATTCAAGTAAAAGCTTCAGAATTTAGGTTATGAAATTCATCATTTCAGCTTAAATCGGATGGTTGAGAGAATGATGACGTGCCCGATCTAGATCTCATGGTTCCGTCATCCGGCGTCCGTCCCAGTCTACTTAGTCGAGGAGGGTAGCCACCGATAGAAGGATCCTCATCAGCAATATATGTGTTACGTCCTCCAAGAAATCCTTGTTGATATGGGATGATGTTTGTCTAAGGAGACAATCTTAAGTCTACCTTAGCTGATAGAGGGTTGTTTGCCCTATCAAGTATACCCTATGATTCACAACTCAAAGGACATAGTCATTGAGGAGCATACGAGCTACGGTCGTGATCGTAATATAATGGAGCTTGACTGGCCAAACCACCCAATCAGAGGACTTCATGCGCTTCATCCTTGAGCTGCTGCCAGCCATGATTAGAGGACATGGGCCGTCTTTCTTAGCATGAGATTGATTGAGAGTGAACATAGTAGAACACTTGATTTGACATTGGCTCCTTTGTGAGCTAGAGTTTTCATAATTTGTCAACCCTGATAAACAGTTGTAGAAGGTGGATAGATTGAGTTTTGATTTAAGCTTTTAGTGATAACGTTTCAATTAAGCAGTTTTAGATTGTTACTTAATTTGATATGAAAAATTGATTAATTTGAATATGTTTAAGAGCTTTAGATTCTGCCAACTCTGTTAGGCTAGAGATGATTAGATCATCACACAATTAGTTTCTTAGATATTTCACTAATTTGCAACTCTTATTATAAATTTTTAGGTTTTATTAACCCGGATCCAGTCCTAACACTAAACCGCGAAGCAACCCGCTCAACATCCTCAGACACTTGAATTTCAGCATTCAGCATAGTGTCGGGGCCCATGCGGATGTATTTAAGACTTTATGTAGTATTTATTTCTGAATTATGTGATTGATTTCAGATTTTCATTTAATTCCAACTTAGCCTGCACAGCCTTTTCAAACATTAAAATTTGCACTTGAAACCTCTATATCCGAGCACATGCAGGTGTTTATAGTTTTAGATAATTTCACCTAATTAGTGGTTTCATTGATTTTAAAATTTATAATTAGAATGAAATCTCTCAATTTTTGATTAAAGGAAGTCCTATGATTTTTATTGAATTGAATTTAATATTGTCTTCTGCCACTTGTACAAAGAGTTATAGATCCGGTGGCGAAAAATATATTTTGATTTATATTGTACTTTAAAACATTATTGACACTTAGTTTACTTGTTGAGTTTTTGTAATTCTCTCAACTTGATTATGTTTAATTTACATCACTTTTGATAAGTTATGTCGATTTCAGTATTTTTTTACTTTAGCCCTACTCATGCTTATTAGTTAACATTGTAATCACCTCCATATTCATATAAGAGTTATTAAATACAATTTGGATTCATCCTTAAATTTTAAGTTTATTGCAAGTTTTTTATGAGTTTAGCATTAGCCTCCCCGAATTCCAATTAGAGCTTGTTTAGTTTTAAGGAATTTACAAGAAAAGAGAACTTACTCATTACTTCAATTTAAGCCATAGAGAATCACTATTAGAGTTTGTGAGTTTAATATTAGCCTCCCCAAATTTTACTTGCATTTTATATGAGTGTTTCATTATTTCCAAAATTTTCTTTAAAGGCTCCCCCTATTTCTCTTTGATTTAACATTTATCTTCATATTTATCATATATTCTTTTATTTGACTTAAGTTTAGTTAATTCCCATTTGAATTTGTTTAAGTCTTGAATTTTAGTCTAAATTTTGGACCTCCATCATCCGTGTAGGGGTGCATCGGTGTAGGCTTTCTGCATTGGCGTGTGAGGTGTCTTGACACCACAAGTTTTCATCTTGTTGCTCTTGAGCACAAGGCCTTCAAACCTAAAGAAGATAAATGCAATATATTTGTTCCCCTTTTTTTTAAGTCTAGAAATTAGACAAAATTTTGCGAGATTCGTAGAAGGTGACATCTGTGTTGGCTTTTCGATAAGCTCTTGAGCGTGGCGAGTGGTGTCTTCACACCACCATTTTCATCTCGTCACCCTCTTGAACACGAGGCCTTCAAACGCAAACATATATATATATATATATATATATATATATATATATATATATATATATATATATATATATATATATATATATATATATATATATATATATATATATATATATATATATATATATATATATATATCACATTATCTCATATGTTACTCATTTTTTTTCTAGCAATGCTCGGTAAGAGAACAAGGTTGGATATGCCAAAAACCAAGAGAAGAACCCGCCTTTTGACGGTGTTGCTTATCATTGCGATGAGATGAATTTGACGTGGTAATGCGAGGACTACGACACCAGAAATCGAAAAAAGAAATCGCCTCTTGATGATGTTCTTCCCCGGTTTGCGGCGAAGCGAAAATTGGAAGGATAAAATGAGGAGTGCGATGTCATAAATCAAAAGAACAATTCGCTTATTGACGATGTCCTGATTTGCATCAAGCAAAAATTGAGGGTTATCTGAATGTGATAGCGAAAGAAGACAGCGAGTTTGGTGGCAAAATGGACGGAGTTAGGTAGAAGCTGAGCAGTGAGCATGATGGAGTCGGATAAGCGAGTTCTGGATTAGCACATAATGGATTATGGAAGGAAGCTTACTTTTGAGAGCTTAGTTCTGTGATGGCGCAGCCAGTGCTGGAGATTCATGCGGGTTCTGTGGTGAGAATGGGAACTGAGCACGGAATCGAAGAGTGGAGATTGGTGGCATGGCAGAGTCTGATGGGGTGCACGGCTGAGCAAAGCCCTGACTCACAGTGCGCATGGCAGAGAATAGTGGAAGCGGCTGGAATAGTGGAGCCCGACATGAGGTGAGAGTGACAGCTGCAGTCCACGGATCAGGTTCAGATGGAAATAGCGAGCAGGATTGAGGAGTGGCAGCCTTGTCAGCGAGGAAAGTGGCTTCTGAGGGATCTGGGATTCTAGATGGAGTGGGAACATGGAACCTGTGAGAATGACATGATGGGGGGAGATCGGAGAGAGAATTGAAAGGAGAATTAAAGCTGGAATGGAGGGAGAGAGGAGTAGTGGTTTTTTTTTCTTTTTTTATTGAGATCATCGAAAATAGAGCAGTTGAGCATGGGGAGTAATAGGATTTAAATTTTAAATTGATTAAATTTTTAATAGATTTTTGTGGTAAATCACATGTCAATATATATATATATATATATATATATATATATATATATATATATATATATATATATATATATATATCAATTCTTATGTTGAATGCAGCTTTTAATCGGAGCGTTTGGTTCAAGTCGGCGTCAATTGAGTCCATTTGCTCAAAATCGCATTGCTTTGACCACTCTATTTTCACTCATCGAATTGAGTGCGACATCTTACTTGATAGATTTTGACATTTGAAGCCAATGACGATCAATTTCACCGAGCAGTCGTTTGACTTCGGTGCCTTTTGACTTTATGCATGGAAGCATGTTGGCGATGGCTTGATCAATTGATCATTAAGTTGCAATATTTATATCGATTTTGATGTTCAAGGCTACGGAGTGTTAAATCGTCGATCATTTTGAGAGCGTCATTGCATTTTTCGATTTGTGCATTAGCTGGCTTATTTGCATTTGCAATTAAAAAGTCTCATTTGATAATTTTTGATATTTTGAAGTTAACGGCGATCAATTTCATGAGCGTCGTTTGGTCATCATCGCGACTTACGGCTCTATGATGCATCGACACATTGATATGGAGATGGTTGATCGTTGATGAAAATATTTATATTTTCATTTTGACGTTTGAACATGGCGGAAGTCCGTTCATCGGTCATTTCCATTTTGGTGATGTCGTGCATTTTGAGCCTCGATTTGCGCCGCTAATCATTTGACATTTCCAGCTTCGTGATTGAGCGTGGATAGTCTCATTTGATTTTTTTTGTTTTAAGATAACGTGATTAGTTTCATGGAATGGAGGTCATCATCGCGACTTCCACTCGATATACATGTCGACACATTGATAGCTCGAGCGCTTAATCGATTGCTCGTTAGATTTTGCAATATTTATATTCTAATCAATTTCGATGTTACGATGTGGCGAAGTTTGTTATCGATCGAGTCATTTTTCGGTGATGTAATGCATTTTGAGCTACTTTGCGACCAGTCGTCAATTTAACTTGTGGAGGTCAAAATGCCCCAACAAATGTGATTCATGGAGCGAGTCACGTTTGTTAAAATTGTTGACCTTTTGGTTTGGCTAGAACTTGGATCATTTGCTTCACTTGATAGCTTGAGCTTTGATAGGATTTGTCATTAGTATCTTTGCCTTATTGGACATGCTAAATGGGACCGATTTGTCAATCGACTTGTTGGATTGATAAGAGTTCTTACATCATCTTCATGATGGCTTTGAAGATCTCTTTCTTTTATGTCCTTGCAGATTTGAGCCTCCTCTGACCCTAGCTTCATGCTTGGTTGGGTTTGATGGAGGAATTGGTCTACTTATTTTGATGAAGGACTCTGCTAGGGAATTGATTTATCCATGCTTGATCGAATTTGAAATTCCTTCTATCCTAGCTTTAAGCTTGATGGACTTGATGAATGATTGACCTGATTTGTTAATATTGACTTGTCAGGAAGTGTATGTATGTCATGAATCCTATGCTTGCTGCCCTGACGGACTCATTGAAGGGTACATACAAATGACCCAGCCTTCCAGCTTATATAGGGTCAATGTTGAGTTATTATTCTAGCAATGTGTGCTTTAAGAGATTGAATAATCATGAAATTTCTTTAGTTCAACTATCGGCTTTGTTTGAACTATGGAATTGCTTTATCGGTCCTATGATTTCTGCTTTCATGGACTTGATGAGGAGATTGGCTTTGATCTGTGCTTTGAGCTTGATTAGATCATTTGAGAATAGATTGAGATATCACCGTGCAGGCAATATAAAGATTGACTTGAGGGCATCTCGAATTGAGTTCTCAGGTCTTGACCATCGATCAAGTAGAAAGATCTCTTGGATCGATTGCTTATAATCACTAATGGATCTAGTTTGAGATTGATTTATTGTCATTGAACGGCAGGGGCTCTTTCACTGCATTTTCTTACGGCTTGTTGTTGAATGAGGAAGCGTCAACTCGATATTTGGGCTTGTTGAGTTCGACCTTTAGAACCTACTCGTCTTGACTTAAGGCTATTGGGTTGGTGATTTTGTCATCGGACAAAGCAGGGGCTCTTTCACTGGACTTTTGCGGCATGTTGAGTGAGGAGAGCTCGACCTCGACCATTTGTGGGCTTGTTGAGTCGACCTTTAGAACCCGTGTCCAGACTTGGGATGTAGGGTTGATGTTTCTCCAACTTGATTGAAGCTTCCAAATTGGGAGTTCTTGACTTGATCTCAGAATTTGGAAAATGGGAGATAAATTTCTTGACATTTAGGTCTCTTTTCATGCATAGAAATAGATTCTTTTTTTCTTGCAAGAACGCAACTTAATAGTAATAATTTAGGATGTATTCGGGATTTTATAAAGGTCGATGTCAACGAATCGAATATATTTGAGGATCTCTCTTTATGCGATGTCAACTCAAATAAACTTAATATAAACTAAAAAAATGCCCTATCTTGGTGAATTCTAAAGTACATTTAGAGAATTTTCAAGATGAAAATATACATCAATATTTGAATTGATATGCTCTTAGGGAGTTTCAACATGTAACATTGCTTTATATGTATCTAAAATTCCCCATGTAAGAGGGGAATTTTCACGAAAAATATTTTTTCATCGGGTAGTATATTTATTTAGGGATCTCGGCATGAAACCGATGTCAACCTAAATAGATATACTAAAAAATGTTCCCTATCTTGCGATTTCTATTATACCTCAAAATGTGTATGTATATTTTTTTCAAGTATCGACCATTAATTGGTGGCATTGGTCTTTCACCCTTTAGGTCGATGAGTTGGTATGCCCCTCATTATATACTTTCTCAATGATAAAAGGGCATTCCTAGTTAGGCTCAAATTTTTCACCAAATTTTTGATTAGAAATAATTGGTCTTCTCAGCACCAGAACCAATTCTTCTTTTTGGAATGTTCGAGGCCGCGCCGTATAGTTAAAAGCCCTAGACATCTTTGCTCGATAGAGTTCCAGATTTTGATGAGCTTGCAATCTAACTTCATCAAGCGTTGAGTTCCTCCATTCTCGGATGAGCATTTTGATCCTCAGTTTGATTATACTAGATGGCTACTCGGAGTGAAGGCAACTCAACTTTAAGTGGAAGAACATATTCAGTTCCAAATACCAATGAATAGTGAGTGGCTTTAGTCGTCATCTTGTAGGTAGTTCAAAACGCCCATAAAGCCTTTATTAGCTTGGTATGCTGTTCTCTTTTGTTTTTAATAAGGATCTTCTTGAACAGCTTAACTAATATCTTATTGAAAGTTTCTACCAAACCATTTGCTCTTGGATTGTATATTGAAGAGTATGCCAATCAATTTTGTGTTAATTGTGAATCTATAAATCTTTGCACTTTTCAACTGTCATTATCGAATTATTAACTCCAAATCTATAGATCACATTATGCGTGAAGAAAGTTGATCACTCGGTCGTGTAACTTCTTTAAATGGGTAGTCAACCCTTGAGAAATAGTCGATTTTCTAGGATGAAGTGACCGGTGACGATGGATCAATTGGTCCAATTACATCTGTACCCTAACATTTGAATTACCAGGATGCTATTGTTGGGTGTAATGGATTTGGAGGTTGATGGATGAGATTCCCATGTACTTGACACTCGTGACATTTCTTAGCATGATTAATCAGTCTCTCACCATAGATGGCCAATAATAACCCATCCTCTTGATCTTTACTACCATCTTGGGACTGATGTGCACCACACAAAATCCTTCATGAACTTCAACCATTACTTTGCTAGCTTCATCTACATCTAGGCATCATAACCATATTTGTTCAAAGGATCTACGATATATAAAGTATTATTAACGAAAGCACAACATAGCATTTTCTTTTTAATTTGAGCTGTTAGTGATTTATTACTTAGTAATTTGTCTTCTTTAAAGTAGTCGATGAAGGGTTGCCTCCAATCATGTGACTCTTCTACAAAAGGCTTCACTGCTTGCTTTTACAAGCAATGTCACTCTTAGCTCTTCTTGGTATAATTTCTTGTTGATTTTGGGAGTATGGGAGAGCAGTCGCATCCTGTGGAATTTGGTAACCTCTACTGCGGGGATTGATACTTTATTGGCTCTAGAACTCGTCGAGTAAATATGTCAATCATGAGATAATCACCATTCATACTTGTCAATTTCTTAGCTAATTTTGCTAAGCAGTCGGCTTTACTATTCTCGGATCGAGAGACTCGAGTTAGTGTGATATTTTGTATCTACTTTATTAGCTCGACTCGATAGAAAGCTAACTCAAGCTTGTTGATTCTATAGATGTCAAATACTTGATTTATAATAAATTGAGAATCACCAAAAATATGCAAGTTTTGAATGCCTATCAAAATAGCTTCTTCCAGACTTGCCATTAATGCTTCATATTCAGCTTCATTATTAGTTCTTGATTCGATCAATCCATATGATCGTCTTATTATCCCTCATTTTGGTGTTATGAAGATAATGCTCATTCCTGCTCTTGCCCTTGGGAAATTTAGAGGTTTGACTTGTTCGATCGATGAGGCTCCAATGAAGTATATTTCCTAAATTTGTGATTTTTCTCTTTCATGAATGAGGATAATTTGCTCATCAAGAAAATCATCATTAAGGGAAGTGTCCACAGGGATGGGATGTGCAGCTAGAAAATCTACTAAAATTTGTCCATTCACTACTTTCTGCGGAACATATGTGATATCAAATTGTAGAAGCAATACTGCCCATCTTGCCAAGCGACCTGCCAATACTGGTGTTGTCATCAAGTACTTTAGCGGATCAATCATTGAGATAAGGGTAATCTTGTGAGATAACATATAATGATGAAGCTTTTGGACTGCAAAGATTAATGCTAATGAGCTTCTCTCGAGTATCTCATTTACCTCCAATCACTCGATATAATAAAGAGCATTTTCTTTACTATCTTCATTGTGTTGTGCCAATAATGCTCCAAGAGACTCTTTTAATGTAGCTGTGCATAGAATGAGGGGCTTCCAGTAGCACGCAATCGTGATGGATTTAACAAGTAGCTTTTAATGCTTTGAAGGCTTCTTGGCACTCCTTATCCCACTTGAATGAGCATCCTTCTTCATTAACCTTGCAAATGGAGCATCATAGGTTTAATATAAACCACGGATGAATGTAGTTGTCCTTGTAAAGAATGGAGATGAAACTCTTGTGGAGGCATCTCCACGATTGCCTTGATTTTAGCATGATCAATTTCAATACCTCTGTGACGTACAATGTACCCCAAGAATTTTCCAGAGGATACCCCAAATGCACATTTTAGAGGATTCATCTTGAGATCATATTTCGATTCTTTCTGTACAATTCTCAAGTCTTGAAGTGGTTTCAATTCAAGCTTTTTTACTACTAAATCATCGACATAACATTCCACCTTTTGATGAACTCATCAAAAATATCGTCATCTTTTGGTATGTAGCTCTATCATTTTAGGCTAAGATGGTGTATAGCAATAGATGCAAATAGGTGTTACGATTGTATATTTTTCATCTTCATGCCATTTTGATTTGGTTGTATCCCATCGATCCATGAATGAGAACATATCATAGTTGGAGGTGTTGTCCTAGTAGTTGATATTGGAAGTGAAAAGTCATCTTTTGGGCACGCCTTATTTAGGTCCAAGTCAATGCAGATGGATTTGGCCATTCTTCTTCTAAGGGACAATGTTGGCTATCAATCACATACTTCTCTCTCGGATGAAGCCTTCAATTAGCTTTTTTAGTTTTTTGTAATTATTTGTTCTTCAATCTCAATCTCATTTTAGGAGCTTGCTTAGCGTTGCATCAGTTTAATAGTTAGTTTATGAACTGCTACATCGGGATAAGCGACATTTAGAATATGTCCGAAAGCAATCCTGAATTCACAAAGTAGCATTTTTAGCTCTTCAACTTTCTCATCAGAAGGCGATGAAAGTTGGATGGGATCATCCTCACTCTAGGTTGATTTCTTTAAGTTCATCCATAGTAGCTATTTGTCCACCATCTTTGAGTTCTTCAAGTGGGCTTCCTTCTACTTCTTCATCATTTTAAGAAGAATTTCATAGAATCATCTTCTTCATCACTAAGAGTTTCTATCTCCTTCTATTATATTATAAGCTCTTTTGATGAGATTTATGGATGAATCAAGACCTTTGGTGATAAACTTATCACTTCTTCGTGATGCTTGAGGACTTCTTTGGCTCCACATCTTGTTAAAGATTTGAGTCTTATGTTTAGTAGTTCCAATATGAATTCCAAGCTTATGCATCATTCTTCATAATTTCTATGGATAATATATTGGTATTTTTGTTGGCACTATCTCATCAGAATTTTCATGTTGAGCGTTGCTCAAAATTGTAAGTGACTCTTCAAATTTATAAAATAGAGTTCATGTTGCCACTCTCACTCAGCGGACATAGAATCAATTCTTCAATATTATGAACCTCCATGGAGTGATTTCTTTGAAGCACTGAGGGATGGTATAATTTTGAGTGTGTCATCGACTCGCCAAGTGAGCTATCCTCTTTTAGTTCCATTGGATGCTCGCTTCAAGATGCTCTGCTAGCTTAGGCTCTTTGAGGATGAAATATTTTGCATCTTCATAGATCTTTGCTTCATTGATGCAGAATGATTGTAGGTTACCGAGAATTCTGAATTCTTCTCCATCTTTTAGATACTTCATACATTGATGCATAATTGATGGGACCATGCCATACTTATACAGCCGCGGCCAGTCCAAGAGAGCTCTAAATGATATGTGGCATCAATTATGAAACTTGGCTTCCGTATATAAATCCCTGAACTTTTGTGGAAGAATAAAAGAACCCAGAGTTTTATGCCCCTTTTCATTAAAACCATGAACCATCAACTTATCTCTCCCAAGATGTTGGATATCAAGTGATAATCCTCTTAGTAACTTTAGACTCATAAGATTGATAGAAAAACCTAGATCAATCAATATTCGGCTGATCGAGATGTCATCACTCTCTATAGTAACATAAAGAGGACGATTGTGATCCGCTGTCCCCAACATAATATCTTCCTCAGAAAATGTGATTACTGGGAGATCTTGAGCTTGCAATGCTTCAGTCATGCATTTTCAACAAAGTAAGCTTCATAACTCTCCAGATCTTTGAGAGCACATAAAGTTTTTGAGGTCTTTTGACATCAAGAGAGCCTCATACACACTCAGTTGTGCAGGGATCTTTCTTAGATGTGATAGAATATTATAATATATCTTTTCGCTTAATTTAGGCTTCACTCTAGGATTTTTGGGAATGATATCCTCATTGACTTCAATTTTTTTGCCTTTGTCTTTATTTACATTTCCCTTCTTTGATGAATGTGGTAAGACTTTACCACTTCTCAATTGAACTTGAATCACCTTATCTTCTGATTCTTGAAGAGGTAGTTTCTTCAAAGTTTTCTTCTTATTCTAGAAGATTGGCCAAAAGGGCTAGACTCATTTTTAACGTCATATTTCATACATGATGATATCGATGGATGACTCTCTCCATCGAAAACATAGATCTTCATTTATTTTGTTGTTGAGTCATTAAATAAAATTGACATTAGCTCCTCGCTCTTCTTGCTTTCGATAAAGTTGTGATGGGTTGGGAAATTATTTGACTACCCTTTATTTGAGTGATTCTTGAAGAACATCTTACATCATAGATGATTGACATGTATCTCTGGACAAGATTCACCATTATCTTCTTCATCGATTGACAATGTGAGTTTAGGCATGAAGTATGCAAGCTTAAATGGTTGTCTTGTCTGGTACTCTTCTATTATTAATGATATTTTGAGTTGTAGTTCTCTTCTTGATCTTCCTTTTCTTAGCCTTCTTTGATTTATGAGGCTGCGTTTAGTATCTTTGTCTGATGATGGTAGCCTTATCGAATGCAGAAGCCCAAATACTTGGTTTAGGCATCTCTCTTAAGTCCAATAGGTTCAAGTGGTGATTTCCACTTAACATTAGGGACATCTTTTAGCTTCTTTTAGCGGTCTTTTGGAGACTATCATTTGCCATTCTTTAGTCTAAACGATTTCTTTCTTTTGTCTTTCTTTGGATGATACTGAGAGACGTAATCATCTTGTAGACTCTCTTTTTGGGTTGACTAGAACACTGTCAGATAGTGTAAATTCACCTCGCCGATACTTCCTTTCTAGCCAATTTTTGAAGGCATAACAATCTTCGATAGGATGACTGATCATCCGATGATAGAGACAATAGTTTGGATTATTGACTTGATCAGCTTCTTCAAGTCTTTTAATTTTTGGTAATTGTAAACCGGCTTTGACGCTTATAATTTATACACTTCTAAAGGAATATTCTTTGTTCATCTTTTCTTTAAGAGATGGTCGTATTCGCTCATCATCTCTTGTTGCTTATTTTGGACGCTCTCCACTACTTGGAAAAGTTTGAGATTTGTCATTGCCTCCTAACACCAATTTTGGCTATTATAATAAATGCTTCTTTCCCTTATCATCATTGTACATTGGCTTCTTTATCCCATTATATATCACCCTTTTGCCATTTGAGCTATAGAGGCAATTTCATTTCTTCTTGAGTCCGAAGGTTTGTTTCTCTTTACTTTATCTGCATAGACTTTGGACTTAGGGTAGTTCAACTTTTCGAATTTAGCCACCCTATCGAGCAAGTTCTAGAATGTTGCAATTGATTTCATGCATAAAAATGATGTCATTTTATCATTCATATTATCCATTAGCAATTAGATCGAATGTTCTTCTTCCAATTACTGCTCGCACTTCATACTTAGGTTACCAATGACTTATGAATTTTTGTCATTGACTCATCTTTCCTCCTTTTTTTAGCAAGCAAGGTGATTGTGATTTTCGGTTGCACTAGAACCTCTTCACAAATATAGTCTAATTCAACAAATTTTTAACTAATCATTGATAATTCCATACCATTCAAAGCGTTGAGTCTTACTAACGAATTGATAGAAAAGTAGTGCATCGTTCCCTCTGTATTTACCACAAGTAGCCTTTTGGATGTTATTTCTTTGGATTACCAAGCCTGAAAGTATTAAATTTTTGGCAGTAACCTTTAGTGCGACTTGGTCATATTCAATGGGTAGGCGACCCTTACTCACCGACTTTTCTGCTCAGGCTATGACTACCTTTATCTTTTCTTTGATTATCATTTAGTTGGCATATTCTTGTTCCTTGCTGTGATTTTGAATTATCAGCTGGAGAGGTAGTGGGTTAATTTCATTTCTCGCTTCATGCATAGCATATACTGCAGGAGCTTGAGGTACCATAGTGGCTGGTGGTATAGAAGTTGCATTATTAGGTATTGATTAGCGACAACAGTGCGCACTTGATGTGATATTCTTGCACATCTCCATCATGATGTTCATTTGTACCATCATATCATTCATTTTGGTATCAAGTATACAATCTCCTTGTCTTTGATCTCCATTTAATCTGCATTTCTCTTTGCTCTCTAGCTACCATAGCGTCAATCGGATAGCTCTTCCTCTTCTTTTATTTCTTATTGTTGTTCTGCTCCTTGCTCATTTTCAGGGGAAGAACTTGACTATCCTTCTCCTTGTGCATTTGTAGAGATATTGTTGGGGTATCTGACGGCGATTATAAAAGCATGTACCGGGTAATTTCACGTTCAACCATGACACTTCAACACCCATGATCTCTTTCTCATTTTGGTCTTCTTCTTCTTCATCTTCAGCAAAGATCAAAGATCCATTCTTTATCTGCTTCTATGAAGGCTCTTCTTCCTAAGCATCAAATTCAGGTTCAGATTTCCTGGATTTGTGTTATTGCTGATGGTGCTTAGCGCGGAGCTCATCTATATCTCTGACCATATAGACAACTTTCACTTCCATAGATTCCTCTTCATTATTTTCTTCTTGCACATGAATCTTTGATCGACATTTCTAGTGGATCTCTGGTTCAATGTGCGGAATGAATACTTCTTCTATTAAAGGACCACAATCAATGTTAACCTTCTCTTGTAGGGGTGAAACTGATCGACGATGGGATCCCTAGGATTCTCCGGTGTACCATCATATCTTTCATCAATGATATCCTTTTTTGGGTATCCACTTCTGATGAGTTGATTTTGAGATGGATTTAGTATATGTATCGGATGTCACACCTCTTCCATTCTTAGTTTCATTCTGGGGGCCTTGGCCTCCATATTTACTTATCCTTTCATTTGGGACCTTTGAAGCATTTTTTTGTACCTTGGTCAAGTGTCCCCTTCCATGGATTTTTCATCACTACAAGCCTCTGAAATCTTCTTTTCATTAGACCTCTATCCTTGGCTACTTTGAGAACTTTATGTATCCTTGCAGACAGTGTTTTAGGTTGTCTGCTATGTGGTGGTGGAGCTTGACGTGGTTGGTTCCAAAAGGACTATTTTATTTCGCCATTAGAGCTATTCCTCTTTATACACTTTAGGTTGTCAAAATTATTGGGTAGAATACTCGCCGGATATCATTCACTTGGGTCGTTCAAAGGGGATGTTGAGCCCTACTCATTTCTTCTTCTTCTCTGTCTTTGGTTAATTTGCTTCTTGATGAGGAAGCTTGATGATCATGCTTTCTTTGGTACAAAGATTCAATCAACATGTATCCTAGGAATTAAAGACATTTGCTCATTGACGATTCTTTTCATCACGGGGGCTTTAGATTGACCTAGCCTTTTGAAAACTGAAGTTCTCTGTTAGGAGAACTCTTGACAGCGGTTGGTTGAACTGGTTGGCGCACATGGCTAGTAGGAGCTTCAATAACTTGAGGCCTTCTAGCATGGCCTCGGATGAATGTATCATGAGTGGGTACTTCAGGAGTTGCAGCTACGATAGCCGAAATTCAAGCTACCAAATTGAATGGTAGTCCCGATATCTCTTATGCTGATGACAACGTTGGCTAGGAAGATGTTCACACCACGACCTAGCTGAACGGTGAAAGGAGTGCTTTGTAGATCCATTTCTGCAAAAGTGAAAGATGGAGATTAGTAATTAGCAATTATTATTTCATCCCATACTTTCAAGAGAGGCATTGAAAAATAATGGTGTAATAAAGATATACTGAATGATTCATTCTACATATATATTGAATTAAGATTACTTAAAATAATTTTTATACTCTTGAATGATTCATTCATATAGAATCATATTGAATTTACACACTTAAATCATCATTTGTTATTTTGAATCAAAATTTTATTGTTATTATAGCTAGCCAAAGATGGAAGAGAATCATGTCCCCGGTGCTTGAAATCGTGGGCTCCAAAATTGCCACCAATCTCGACAATTATTTAAATTGAAGAGAGTATGATTTGAAGGATATTGGTGTAATTTTAGAAGGATGGAATAGTAGATAAGACACTACAGAGATTTCATCCTCATTTGGTGAGGACTTTAGATATGGTTCCGGTTTCTATGCAAGCCCCTATAGTTAATTACTCTCGGTGAGTGAGACAACTTTCGATTAAGGCTAGTCATTAGATTGCTAAATCGTAGCATATAGCACCATATGGAGTTTAGAATTTAGGTTATGAAATTCATCATTTTATCGGATGGTTGGGGAATGATGGCGTGCATCTAGATCCCATGGTTCCATCATCCCGGTTGTGGTCCCTAGTCTTAGAGGAGGAGATGTCGACTCACGATAGAAGGATCCTCATCACACATGGTTATGTCATCCAAGAAATTCTTGTAGACAGGGGTGTTTTTTAAGGAGACAATCTTAAGTCTATCTTAGCTAAGTGATGTTTCCCTATCAAGTATACCCTGATTCACAACTCAAAGGGAGCCATTGGGAGCATACGGGCTATGATCATTGATCATAATATAATGAAGCTGACCAAACCACAGTCGGACTCGTAATTGTTTCATCTGTGGAACTCTTGACCAAACCGTGTCGAGGACATGGGTCCGCGTCCTCTTGGAGAGATTGATTGAGAGTAAACATAGTAGAACACTTGATTTGGCATTAGCTCCTTTGTGAGCTAGAGTTTTCTTAATTTGTCACCCCGACAAACAGTTGCGGAAGGTGGATTGATTGAGTTTTGATTTAAGCTTTTAGTGATAGCGTTTCATTTAAGCAGTTTCATATTGTTACTTAATTTGATTTGAAAAATTGATTAATTTGAATATGTTTAAGAGCTTTAGATCCATCAACTCTATTTACTTAGAGGAGATTATCTATCACGATAAAATGTTTCTTTGATATTTCACTGATTTGAAACTCTTATTATAGGTTTTAGGTTTTGTTAACACGGACCCAGTCCAAGACTAAAGCGGAAGCAACCGCAACATCCTCGGACACTTGAATTTCAAGCATTACATAGTGTGAGGGATCTTGAGTGTATTTAAGACTTTATGTAGTATTTATTTTTGAATTATGAAATTGATTTGATTTTCATTTAATTAGCAACTCTGACGCATACATTAAAATTTACACTTGAACCAAGCAATGCATCGGTGTTTATAGTTTTAAATAATTTCACTTAATTAGTGATTTTCTTGATTTTAAAATTCATAATTAGAATGAAATCTCTCAATTTTGATTAAAGGAAGCTATGATTTTTGTAGAATTTGATTTAGTATGGTCTATCTGTTTGTACAAAGAGTTCGGATCTGGTGGCGAAGAAGGCATTTTGATTTAGATTGTAGTTTAAAATATTAATGGAACTTAGATTACTTGTTGAGTTTCTGTAATTCTCTCAACTTGACTATGTTCAATTTACATCACTTTTGAAAAGTTATACTAATTTCAGTGTTAATTGCTTTAGTCCTACTCATGCTTATTAGCTAGCATAATAATCACCTCCATATTCATATAAGAGTTATTAAATACAATTTGGATTCATCCTTAGACTTTAAGTTTATTGCAAGTTTGTTATGAGTTTAGCATTAGTCTCCCCAAATTATAATTAGAGCTTGTTTAGTTTTGAGGAATTTACAAGAAAAAAGAACTCACTTATTACTTCAATTTAAGCCATTGAGAATTTATTAGAGTTTGTGAGTTTAATATTAGTTTCCTCAAATTTTATTTGCATTTTAAATGAGTGTTCCATTCTTTCCAAAAAAAAATTTTAAAGGCTCCACTTCCCCCATTATTTCTCTTTGATTTAACATTTATCTTCATATTTATCATATATTCTTTTATTTTACTTAAGTTTAGGTAATTCCAATTTGAATTTGTTTAAGTCCATTTTAGTCTAAATTTTGCCTCCATCATCCCGTGTAGGTGCATCAGGGGTGTTTGGCTTACTGGTACCTCTTGGCGTGTGGCGGTGTCTTGTCACCATAGCATTCATCTCGTCCCTCTTGAGCACGATGACCTTCTAAAGAAGATAATTGCAATATATATTCATTCCCCTTTTCTAAGTCTAGAAATTAGACAAAATTTGGCGACATTTGCAGGGGAGTGATATGACGTGTTGGCTTACTGCTCTTGAGCATGGCGGTTATGCCACCAGAGTTTTCATCTCACCCTCTTGAGAGCACTTCAAACACAGAAACACAAGCATATATATTATATTATATATTATTTCACATATCACATGTTACTCATTTTACGCATATGCTGGTAAGGGAACAAGGTTGGGTATGCTGAAAACCAAGAGAAGAACCCACCTCTTGATGGTGTTGCTTCTCTGGCTATGGCGAGGTGAATTTGAGGAGGTAATGCGAGGAATGCGATGCTGAAAATCGAAAGAAGAATTCGCCTCTTGATGATGTTCTTCCCCGATTTGTGCGAAGCAAAAATTGAAAGGATGAAGCGAGAATCGACTAGAAATTGAAAGAAGAATTAGTCTCTTAACGATGTTCTTCCCGATTTCGTGTAGTGAAAATTGGGGTGTTATGCAAGGAATGTGAGAGGCGAAGAAGAACGCCTCTTGATGATGTTCTTCCCGGTTTCTTGTGAAACAAAATTAGAGTGCGGGGAAGAAAGCGGAAAAAGACATGTGGGTGACAAGGTTTGGATTCTTGTATGGAGGATTCTGAGGAAGGAAGGCGGCTTTGGTGAGGCTTAGTTTGTGGCTGGCCAGAGAATGGGACAGTTGGAGAGTTTGTGAGCAGGAGGGAATGAGAGGCGTGGGATGAGCTAAAGTGGGATGGCGAGTCTTGGGATAAGGTGCTTGGTGGAGCAGAGCAGAGGCTGCAATAGTAGAATGGGCCGGGATGGTGGGTGGCCTTGGTGAAAAGGTGGAAGCGGGATGGGAGGGTTTTCTGGGTTTGGAAGCGGGCAGGCGGGGCAATGACGGATTTCTGTGATGGCCGGCGGGTGAGTGGGCTGTGGGATGTGGATGATCTTGATGCAAGTGGGATGAGTTGTATAAGCAGGGGCATCAGCTTGGCAGAGTGGATTAGAGATCTGATTACGGAGTGGGCCGCAAAGCTGTGAGCAGCGGTCCGCTGAATGTGACGGAATGTGAGAGTGAGAATGGGGGAATTTGGAAAAGGAAAAATTACAGTGGAGCCGGAGCATGTGGGAATGGAGGGAGAGAGAGGAGGGTGGTTTTTTTCTTTTTTTTGCAATAAGCAAAATAGAGCTTGAGCATGGGTGAGTAATTTGGATTTTAAATAAATTTTAAATTGATTAAATGGTTTTAAAGTGATTTTGCGATGATAAATGCACATATGAATATATATCAATTGAAGGTAATTGATATTACGAATGCAATGGCGTCCGTTTCATTGGAGACCGTTTGGTTCAAATTACGTCAAATTGAGTCCATTTCGACTCAAAATGCGGCATTCGCTTCGACCATTTGATTTTGTGCATACTCATTGAATTGAGTGAATAGTCTTACTTGATAGATTTTGACATTTCAAAACCAATGACGATCAATTTCATGAACGGAGGTCGTTTGACTTTATCGGCGCCTCGACTTTGATATGCGTTCATGACTGACGAGCTTGATCAATTGATCATTAAATTATGTAATATTTATATCGACCAATTTTGGTATGGAATGCAATGCGAAGTCCGTTCGATTCAGGTCATTTGACCATTTTGGTGACGTCAGTGCATTTCACTCGATTTGTGCACTACCAATATTGATTATTCTACTTTTGCAACTCATCGAATTAAGCATGAGTCTCATTTGATAGTTTTGATGTTTTGAAGTTAAGCATGATCAATTTCATGGCGGATGTCATTTGGTCATCATCGACCGGCTCGATATGCGTCGACACATTGATAGCTTCGATCATTGATTGATCGTTAGATTTGAAAATATTTATATTTTGACCATTTTGATTCTAACGACGGAAGTTTGTTCATCAATGGGATTTCGACCATTTTGGTACAGTATTTTGAGCCTCGATTTGTGCACTGCCACTTCTGACATTCGACATTTGCACAGACTCGTTCGATTTGAATGTGGATAGTCTCATTTAATAATTTTTGATGTTTCAAAGCTAATGTGATCGCGAGCGATCGTTTCATTGTCTTCCGATATGCCCACATTGATAGCTTGGCTTAATCATTGGTTAGATTTTGCAATATTTATATTGATCAATTTTGACATTAATGTGGCGAAGTCCGTTATTGATTCGTTCGATCATTTTGATGATGTGTATTTTGAGTCCCACTTGCATTATCACCTCAGTTAGTTAAATTTAACTTGTGTGCTTGTCTTGATTTATGGCACATATGAGGAGGTCAACAAATGCTCCCCAATAAATGTGATTCGTGCATGGATGGAATCACGTTTGTTGAAAACTGGTTGACCTTTTGGGTTGGCCATATAACTTAGATCATTTTCACTTGCAATAGCTTGAGGTTTGATAGGATTGTCATTAGTATGCTTTTATTGGACTATGAGCTTATTGATTTGTTAATCGACTTGTCAGTTGATAAGAGTTCTTACATCATATACTATCTACTTTAATGGCTTTTAAAGATCTCTTTCTTTTATGTCCTTGCTTGAGCCTCCATAGCTTTCAGGTTGGGTTTGATGGAGGTGATGCTTATTTTGATGAAGGACTTTCTGAAATTGGTTTATCCGTGCTTGATCGGTTGAAATTCTTCTATCCAGCTTTAAGCGATGGACTTGATGAATGATTGATTTGTCAATATTTACTTGTCGAGTATGCATGTCATGAATCCGTGCTTTGTCTTTGAGACTCATTGAAGGGACATCTGAGATGAACCTTGCTTATAGGGTCAATGTTGAGTTATTAGTCTAGCAACATGTGCTTTAGAGAATAATCACGAAATTCTTTTAGTTCAACCATCGACTTATATGAACTATAGAATTGCTTTGATCTGCTTTTCGCTTTGGATTTGATGAGCGATTGGCTTTGATATCTTTGATCTTGATGGATCATTTGAGAATAGATTGAGATATCACCGTGCATATAATATAAAGATTGACTTGAGGTAGCTCTGAATTGAGAGTTCCCTTAGATTTTCTTGACCTATCGATCAAGTAGAAAGATCGCTTGGATCTTGGTTGCTTATAATCACTAAGGCGATGGTTTGAGATTAAGCTATTATCATTGAGACAAGTGAGGCTCTTTCCTTTGCGGTCTTTTCTTATGGCTTGTTGAGTGAGGAGCGTCATAACTTCACATATTTGGGCTTGTTGAGTTCGACTTTAGAACTTTCAGTCTTGACTTAAGGCTGTGGGTTGGTGGTTTTGTCATCAAATGAGCATGAGCTCTTTCATGCGGCCTTTTCTTCGGCATGTTGTGTGAGGAGAGCATCACCTTCGACCATTTGTGGGCTTGTTGTGTCGAACTTTAGAACCCTCGTGTCTAAACTTGAATGTAGGGTTGATGTTTCTCCAACTTATTGAAGCATCAAATTGAGAGTTCTTAACTTGATCTAAATTTGGACAAATTTGGGAGATAAATTTTTTTTTGACATTTGGCTCTTTCATGCATAGAAGAGATTGGAAATAGATCCTTTTTGTTCTTGCAAGTACACGCAACTTAATAGTAATAATTAGGATATTGAGGATTTGACATAAAGCTCGATGTCAACCTGAATTAGAATATATTCGAGGATCTCGTCTTATGGCACGATGTCAACTCAAATAAACTTAACATAAACTAAAAAATGCCCCCTGTATTGCAGGGGGAATTCTAAAGTATATTTAGGAGAATTTTCAAGATGAAAATACACAAATACATCAATATTTAAATTAATATGCTCTTAAGAGAGTTTCGACATGTAACATTGCTTTCGTCTATGTATATGAATCTAAAATGCCCCCTATGTAACATAGAAATTTACCACCAAATTTTTTGGAATAATTTATCTTAGGCAATTCTCTTTTTGGAATGTTTGAGGTACCTTATGGTCAAAAGCCACGGACATCTTTATTTTTCGATAGACTTTGATTTTGATGAGCTTCCTCTAACTTCAATGGGTTGGTTCCTCCATTCTTAGATGTGCATTTTGATCATTTAGATTGCTTGGATATTTTTGGTGAAGGCAATTCAACTTGAGCGCTTGGTTCCAAATACCATGAATAGGGAGCTTTTGCATTGTATTGTAGGTAGTTTGATATGCCGCCTCTATAGCTTATGTCATTCTCTTTGTTTTTAGCAAGGATCTTTTTTGATCTACTTGATTAATGTCTTGTTGAAAGCTTCGCCATTTGCTCTTGGATTGTATATTGAAAGTATCATCAATCAATTTTATTGTCATCGGGAATCAAAATCTTTGCACTTTTGAAAGTTGTGCCATTATCATATTATTTGGCATGACACTCCAAATCTATAGACCATTATGCATGAAGAAGTTGATCACTTTCGGTCGGAAACTTCTTTAAATGGGGTAAAATTAAAAGAAATATCATCGCTAGGATGAAGCGGTGACGGTAGATGATTTTGGTCCAATTACATCATACCATCAATGGTGATTATTGTTGGGTGTAATGGATTTGGAGGTTGATGGATGAGATTCTCATATACTTGACACTCATGACACTTCTTAGCATGATTAATACAGTCTCTCATCATAGATGACCAATAATAACCCATCCTTTGATCTTTCTTTGCCATCTTGGGACTGATGTAAAGTCCTTCATGAACCTCAGCCATTACTTTGCTAGCTTCATCTACATCTAGGCATCGTAGCCACATATGTTCAAAGGATCTACGATATAAAGTATTGTTGATGAAAGCATAGCGCAGCATTCTCTTTTCGATTTGAGCTACTAGTTCTTTATTACTTGATAATTTGCCTTCTTTAAAGTAGTCGATGAAGGGTTGCCTCCAATCACGTGACTCTTCTACCGTAAAGGCTTCATTCTACTTTTCTGAAGCAATGTCACTCTTAGCTCTTCTTGGTATAATTTCTTGTTGATTTTGGGGAGTATGAGGAGCACGAGTGCATCCTCTGTTTTGGTAACCTCTACTGCGGGGATTGATAGTTTATTGGCTCTAGAACTCGTCGAGTAAATATGCCGATCATGACATAATCACCATTCATACTTGTCATTTTCTTAGCTAATTTTGGTAAGCAGTCGACTTTGCTATTCTCGGATCGAGAGACTCGAGTTAGTGTGATATTTGGTATCTGCTTCATTAGCTCGAGGACTCGCTTGTGATATAAAGCTAACTCAAGCTTGTTGATTCTATAGATGCAAAGTACTTGATTTATAATATGCTGTGAATCGCCAAAAATATGCAAGTTTTGAATGCCTATGAAAATAGCTTCTTCGACATTCCATGTTTCATATTCGCTTCATTATTAGTTCTTGGCTCATTCAATCCATATGATCGTCATTATCCTCATTCTTATGTTATGAAGATGATGGATTCCTTCTCTTGCTCTTGAAAATTTAGAGGTTTGACTTGTTTGATCGATGAGGCTCCATCGAAGTATATTTTCCAAATTTGTGATTTTTCTCTTTCATGAATGAGCATAATTTGCTCATTAGGAAAATCATCATTAAGGGAAGAGTCCGCAGGGATGGGATGGACAGCTTGAAAATCTATTAAGACTTGTCCATTCACTGCTTTCTACGAAACATATGTGATATCAAATTGTAGAAGCAATACTGCCCATCTTGCTTAGTGACCTATCAACGTTGGTCTTGTCATCAAGTACTTGATCGATCCTTGAGATGAGGGTAATCTTGTGAGATAACATATAATGATGAAGCTTTGGACAAAGATCAATGCTATGCTTCTCTATCGGAGAGTATCTCATTTCTGCTCCAATCTTGCGATATAATAAAGAGCATTCTCTTTGCTTTCTTCATTGTGTTGTGCCAATAATGCTCCAAGGGACTCTTCTAATGCAATTTGTATAGAATGAGGGGCTTCAGGAGTAAATGTAAGATTGGTGGATTTAACAAGTAGCTTTTAATATTGAAGGCTTCTTGGCACTCCTTATCCCACAGCGAGCATCCTTCTTCATTAACCTTGCAAATGGTTGACATCGATAGGTTTGATATAAATCGGATGAATGCAAGTTGTCCTTGTAAAGAATGGAGTGACAAACTCTTGATGGAGGCATCTCCTTACCTTGATTTTAGCATGATCAATTTCAATAATCTTACTCTGATGTACGAATTTTAGGATACCCAGAATGCACATTTTAGAGGATTCATCTTGAGATCATATTTTGATTCTTTCCAATACAATTCTCAAGTCTTGAGTGGTTTCACGATTAAGCTTTTTTACTACCAAATTGACATAATATTCCACTTTTGATGAATCAACTCATCAAAATATATCATGGCTCTTTGGTATGTAGCTCGCATTTTTCAAAGGCATGGCATTATATGATAGATGCAATAGGTGTTACGAGCGATGTATATTTTTCATCTTGTGCCATTTTGATTTGGTTGTATCCGACGATCCATCCATGAATGAGAACATGTCATAGTTGGAGGTGTTGTCCTAGTAGTTCGATATTGGAAGTGAAAGTCATCTTTTGGGCATGCCTTATTTAGGTCCAGTCAATCAGAGATTTGGCCATTCTTCTTCCTAGCGGGATAATGTTGGCTATCCAATGCATACTTCTCCTCTCTGGATGAAGCTGCTTCAATTAGCTTTTTAGTTTCTAATTACTTTGTTCTTCAATCTCAATCTCATTCTAGGAGCTTGCTTGGAGTTGCATCTAGTTTAATAGCTAGTTTATGAACTACACATGGGGATAAGCGGCATTTGAATATGTCCAGGCAAAGCAATCTCCAAATTCACAAAGTAGCATTTTTAGCTCTTCAACTTTCTCATCGGGAAGAAGGCGACGAAAGTTGGGGGATCATCCTCGACTCTAGGTTGATTTCTTTAAGTTCATCCATAGTAGCTATTTGTCCACCATCTTGAGTTCTTAGTCGGGCTTGGCTTCTACTTCTTCATCATTTTTTAAGAAGAATTTCATGGGAATCATCTTCTTCATCAGAGTTTCTATCTCGCTTCTATTATATTATATAGCTCTATTTTGAGGACTTCTTTGGCTCCACATCTTGT
>CM038214.1:266804368-266897266 GCA_021442155.1 Cymbidium sinense | reverse complement strand
AGATCTAATGGTGGAGGCAAAGGTAGAGGTGACAGTTATCATAGTTGTTGTGGGGGATCTAGACATGCTGGTGGATATTGAGGTGGTGGTCTGAGCAGTGGTGGTTCTGGGGGCGGGAGGAGCAACGAAGGTTAAAGCCATCATGGTGGCGGGGGGAGAGATTGGGGATATGATGGAGGATCCCACTACTCGAGAGGCTGAGGTGGCTCTGATGGGAACTGGAGAAATTGAAGAACGTCAAATCCAATTTGTTGCTTATGGAATTATGTCTTTACAGTAGAGATAGTCCTAGTTATCTAGGGTTTTGGATTTACTCTATGCATGCTCATTTTTGAACTATATTATTGCTTGTGTCTTAGAAAACTTAATGTGTTACTTGGTTAATGAATTCAAAAATAAGAAATGTTGAATCTAAATTTGTTCTCTATTAAAAAAAACTAAAAACCTAAACCCTAAAGCCTAAACCCTAAACCCTAAACACTAAAACTTAAACCATAAACCCTAAACCCTAAACCCTAAACTTTAACTTCTAAACCCCAAACCCTAAACCCTAAACCCTAACCCCTAAACCCTAAACCCTAAAACCTAAAAGCCTGGCAACTAAATAAAACTTAAAAAAACCTAAACCTAAATAAAATAAAAAAAATACAATAAGATAAAAAACCAAAACTAAAATCTAAAGCTAAACCTAAAGCAGACTTGAAGCACAAATAAAAAAATAAAATAAAACTAAACTAAAATAAAATAAATAAAACCTAAAAGTAAACTAAAAAATAAAATAAACCTAAATACAATAAAACTAAACATAAAATAAAATAAAATAAACCTTAAATAAAATTAAATGAAATAAAACCAAAATAAACTTAAAATAAAACATAAAATAAAAAAATAAAACCTAAACTAAAAAATGATAAACCAATAAACTAAACTAAAATAAATAAACCTAAACCTATAAACCTAAAGAAACTAAACCTAAACCCTAAACAAAAGAATATTGTAAATTAAAATAAACCTAAACCTATTAAAAAAATAAAACCTAAAATAAACCTGGGAATAACAACCTAAACCTAAAAGTAAAATAAAACCTAACTTAATAAATAAAATAAACTAAATAAAATAAAAAATAAACCTAAATAAAATAATTAAATTAAACTAACTTGTTTGTGATTTAAAAAAACTCTAAACTAAACCACGGATCTAAAATCATAAACCTGACATAGACCATAAAAGGCTAAACCCCTGAAAACCCGCCACCTGATCTACCTGTTCCGGACCTAAACCACACTTCAGGCTGACCCTAAAACAGGCCCTGGGCCCACAGGCCCCTAACCACAAACTAAACCACACATAGCCCTACCACAACCTGGCTGAAACCAGGCATCACCCTGATCCTGGGCCTTGCACTACCTAAAAAAATCTAAAAAGCTGAACCCTAAACTAAAGGCCTAAACTGACCTGGGCTAAGTTAACCATAAACTCTAAACCCTGACCCCTAAAACTAAACTTACTAAATAAAAAAACCTAAATAAATAAATAAATTATAAAATAAAATCTAAAAACTGAAACCTAAACTAATAAAATAAAATAAAATAAATAAAAATACTAAATAAAATAAAATAAACCCAAGAATTAAAAATCTAAATAAAATAAAACTAAATGTATAAAATAAAATAAAATAAAAACTAAATACCTAAACTAAAATAAATAAATAAAACCTAATCCCTAAACTAAAAAATTTAAACTTAAATTAAAAATAAAATAAATAAAATAAAATAAAATAAGCTAAAATAAATAACACTTGAACCTAAACTTAAAATAAACTAAACCTAAATATAAACTAAACTAAATAAAATAAATAAAATTAAAATAAACCTGCTAAAAAAAAAGAAAACCTAAAATAAATCTAAAATGAAACCTAAACCTAAACCTAAAAAAAAATAAATAAAACCTATCCAAAACCTAAAATAAAAAAATAAAACCTAATCCTAAAACATAAAATAAAACTAAACCTAAATAAATAAAATCTAAACCTAAAAAAAATCAACTAAAAAATAAACCTAAACATAAACTAAACTTAAAAATAAACTAATAGAAACTAAACTAAAATAAATAACAAATAAAAAATGAACTAAAAAAAATAAAATAAACCTAAATAAAAACAAAAAATAAAATAAATAAATTTAATAATGTTAAACTACTAGTTTAGTTAATTTTAAAATACAAACCCTAAATCCTAAATCCTAAACCTTAAACCCTAATAAACCTTCTATAAATAAAACAACCAAACCTAACCCCTAAATACTACTCACCTAAACCCACCCCAAAACCACATCCTAAACTAAACCTAAACTCTAAACCCTAAAGCATAAACCTTGGCCCTCCTACCCCACCCTAAACCCTAACCTCCTAAACCCCAAACCTAAACCCTAAACCCTAAACCTAAACCTAAAGTAACTAAACAAGTTAAATAAACATAAACCCTAAAACCTAAAACCAAAACTAAAACCCTAAGAATGGGCAGAACCTTGATGGTAGAAAAATCATTGTCAACCAGCTCAATCTAGATCTAGAGGAGGAGGCTGGAGGTGGTGGTTATCATAGTGGTGGTGGGGAGTCTTGGTCTATGGTGGTGGTTAGAGCAGGTGGTGGTTATGGAGGTGGGACGAAGGTTACAGGTGGTGATGGAGGAGAGATCGAGATATGATGGTGGATCCCTCTAGAGGCGGGTGGTTGATTAGAACTAGAGAAATTGAAGAATAGTCGATCTCACTTCTGAAATGTCTTTATAGTAGATTCTATTTATCTAGGGTTTTTTTTGTTCATGTGCTCATTTTTTATATGTGTGTCTTAGAACTTGGTGTGTTACTTGGTTGTAAAATCAAAAAAAAGAAAATATTGAATCTAAATTTGTTCTCTAAAAACCCTAAAATAAAACTTGAAAACCACCCTAAATCCTAAAACCTAAAAACCCTAAACCTAATCATAATCCCTAAACCTAAACCAAAAAATAAGAATAAAAAAACCCTAAATGCTAAAACCAAAACTAACCCTAAATAACCCAAACCTAAAACTCCCTTAAACTAAACTAATACAACTAAAACTAAAATATTAATAAAATAAATAAAATAATAAAAAATAACTAAATAAACTAATACCACTAAAACTATAATAAATTAATACTAAATAAAACTAACTAATAAAATATTAACTATTAACCAAATAAACCTAAAATAAATAAATAAACTAAACCTAAACTAGCCAACTATTAATAAACTTCTAGGCTAAATACCTAACTATAACATCCATAATACTAAATAATAAACTAGGCCAAACTCTAAAGACTAACTAAGTAAAATAACTAAATAACTAATAACTATGATAATAATAAAAAACTATAACTAAACTAAGCTAATAAAAATAAACTATAATAAATAAAAAATAAACTAAAAATAATAAAAACTAAAATATAATAAAATAAACTAATAAACTAATAATAAACTAATAATTAAACTAATAAATAAATAATAATAATAATAAACTAAATAAAATAAATATACTTATAAACTAACTAACTAATAAATACTAATATAAAAAAATAACTACAATAATAAAACTAAAACTACACTAAAACAACCTAAAATAAACTAATAAATAAACTAGGTAAAATAACTAAAAAATAAACTAATAATGATAAATAATAAATAAAAAACTAATAAACTAATAATAAAAACTAAACTAACTAATAAATATAAATAAACCTTAAAAACCTAATTAACTATAAAAACTAAAACTAATAAAACTAAATAACCATAATAAATAACTAATAACCTAAAACTAATAAAATAAATTAAACTAATAATAATAAAACTAAAAAGAAACTAAATAAAACTAAAAATAATAAAATAACTAACTAAACTAATAAAGCTAATTATAAAATAAAAATAATAATACTAAAATAAATAAAATAATTAAAACTTAAATAAAATAAATAAACTAAATAATAATAATAAATTATTAATAAAGCGAAAACTAAAGAAAAACTAAAAAATAAAATATAATAATATAAAATAATAAATAATAATACAATATATAACTAATAATAATAATAAAAAAAAATAAACCATAAAAACAAAAAAACTAATAATAGTAAACTAATAAAAAAATATAAAACTAATAAAACTAATAAAACTAAATTAATAAATAATAAATAAAACTAATAAAACTAAACTAATAAACTAAACCATAAAACTAAAACTAAAACCTAAATAATAATAAAACTAAACTAATAATAATAATAACTAAACTAAATAAATAAAATAACTAATCTAAAACAAATAAATAAACTAAAATAAATAAACCTAAATAAACAAACTAAAAACTACTAAATACTAACTAATAAAACTAAACTAACTTAAAATAATAATAACTAAAATTAAATAAAACTAAACTAATAACCTAACTAAAACTAAGCTAACTAAGCTATACATAAAAATAATAAAACCAAAACAAAATAATAAAACCTAATAATAACTAATAAACACTAGCCTAAAACCTAAAAATTGATCTATTTTGGGATCCTGCATTCTTGGTGAGTTTTGAGCACTATCTCTCTTATTCCCTATAGATTGTTTGCCTAGGCTCAACCTATTCTTGTCATGATTGCCTCATGCGACTTCTTCAAATCCATGGGTAAATCCCATATGATGGATCAAATTATTTGGGTAATCTACCTCTAAATTACTGTTCTAAATCTTTCAAAATTTTTTGGTAATTCCTCCACCTAGCCTCCTGGATTTGCTTCATGTGACTTTTAAAGCGTACTCCAACAATTATGATTTTGATGAGGATATTGAGCGATTAGTGAGCCTTTTGCTTTTCTTTGATTGTAAAGTTTTCATTTAAATGGCCAAAGATGGAAGATATTCGTTCTTTTTTCAGCTTAAATTTATCTTGTTCTTTTCTATTAGGCTAATTAATGCAAGGCATGATCACATTAAACTTTCTAATTATGGAAGAATTTTTCTAGGCATTCTTTATGTTTTAAATTATCAAATTCATATTCTAAAATGGATGCTATATTTGATGTTAATGAAGAGTCTCCTATTGTTTCCATTTGGATTTCCTTACCTAACTTGAGAATTCATATATTTAATCATCAGATTCATTATGCTATTGGGTTGATTTTTGGTGTCCTTTGCAAATTGATCAACAAACAACTACTTCTTCTAGACCATATGTTGCTTCTGCCGTTTGATATTACTAAAAAAAAATAGAAATTTGGTTGGGTTTAATCGGTTATTTTGAAAGTTTTTTTTTGAGAACTTTTCCATTTTTGCAATCATTGTAAGATTCATGGGCATGAAATTTCATGCTTTATTGCTCATCCCTCTCTTGAAGAAAATCACCTAAGAATTCAATTTTTGATGATTCCCTCAAGTTGGATAAATGAAAATCTGGTTTCCAAAATTTTGATGTTTTGTAAAACCAAATTTTTAATTCTTCTGAAAAAGTTTTACCTATTAATGATTTGTCTAATGTGAAAGGTAATTTTGATGTTTCGAAAAAGGTTTTAACTAATAATCATGCTCTAAGTGTTTCTTTTGATGATTCTCTTAAAGGGAATACTTTAGAGGCAATGGTTAATCATTCTAATGGTTTGGATGTTGTATATAAGTCCTTGCATGATGATAGTTTGAATATTGTTGATGCTAACACCATTTCTTTTGATTAATTGTATGTTGTTTCTCTTTCTCCTATGTCTGCATTAGATCATGGGAAAGAGACTATTGCTTGCTTTCTTTGATTGAGAATGGTGGTGAAAAGAATGTTCTTATTTCTAATATTTTAACGTCCTAACAATCTTGTTTATATTGGTGATCCTTCTTAAAAATAAGATTTAGATACACATATAATTCTCTCATTAAATAGTTACATTTTGGTTCAAAATGATGGTTTTCTATGGCTAGTAATTATGTTTAGAATTTTGGTAAATGTGTTTCTAATGGATTTGAATCTTATTTTAATCCCTTACATGAAGATTGTACTAAAATTTGGATTCTTCTCTTGCTTCTTTATGAATGAAGATAGGAGGAGACTCTTGATTTTGTTGGAAGGTAAAATATTGATAATTGTGTTCTTAATAAAGCTATGCTCCTTTCACTTCTAATTTTGAAATGCATACTATTTCTAATTTTCTTTGTATATTGTGGATGATTCAATGCTCTTCTTTGAAATTAATAGCTTAGTTGATCCGCACCTATAATAATATTCATTTTTTGGAGATTTTTTTGAAGAAAGGGCATGGTTATAAACTACTTGCAAGAAGAAAAAAAAAAAAAAAGGTGTTTAGATTTATGCCCCTCCTCACTTGGGAGGGTTACTTGTTCCAAAGCTTCTTGGAAATAATCTCTTCTGTCTTTGGGAGGTTTTGCTTTTGGTTGGTCTCATTGGTTGAGCTTTTGCTATAGTTTCTGCTTCTAGAATATTGGCTTCTAATTATCCTTTCAGGTTTTTTTGAGTTTGGCTAGTTGGTTTTGTGCTCGTGGCTTTGTTCTTATTGGCTTGCCTTTCTTTGGTTGGTGCTTTGCTCTCTTTATTGGTGGTAGATTGGGCTTTTGTCCTTGGTGTGTGGTTTTTCCATTGGTTAGCTATTTCTCTAGTTGTTTATTTTAGCTTTTTCTAGCCTTCTTTTTTTTTTTTTTTTTTGTTTGTTTGGTTTGGTTCTCTGCTCTTTCTGGTATTTTCTTGGGTGCTCTTTGTGGCTCATTGATTATTTCCTTTCCTTTGGTTGGTGCCTTGGTGGCTTTGGATTGTGTTGTTGTTGGCTTTGTTAGCGGTTCCTTGGTAGATGGTGTTATTTTGAACTTTGTTATTTTATCTTTTTAGGGCTTATAGCTCTGAGCTTCTTTTCTCCCTCTTTGGTGTTCATATTTAGTTTTGTTGGGATTGCCTTATGTTAATTTTATATGTTGCTCTCTCTCTTTCTATTTCCTTAGCTTCACCTTTGGCTAGGTCTATTATAGGTTTGTATTTTCAGGGATAGCTATGATGATATGATGGATAATTTCCTTGATATTTTTGGGTGACTTTTCCTATTTGTAACCCTTCAAGATACACTTAGGATTTGATGCCTCATTATGATTATCCTTCTTTTCACAAGTAGTTTTGTTCTCTTTATGCTCCAGTTGAGATTTCTTAAGTTGAGGTTCTTTTGGTCTCTTCTTCTTCTTGGAGAGCTAAGTCTTCTTGATGGTCTCTTTTTTTTATAGATAATGTTCTTCTGCGGTTTCCTTTCTTATGGATCTTCGTCTCTTTTTAAGGTTCTGGGCTGGATTCTTCCCCTAGCTTGCTTTATTTCATCTTTACCTATTAATAATAAAATCCTTTAGTAAAAAAAACCCAAAATAAATAAAATAAAAAACCTAAAATAAAAAAAAAAAATAAAAAATTAAACTAAAAAACTAAAAATAAAAAAATTAAAATAAATAAAACTAAATAAACCTAAATAAAAACTAAAATAAATAAAAAATAAAACCTAAACTAAAAAAATAACTAAAAATAAAATAAAATAAATAAAATAAAATAAACCTAAACTTAAACTAAAATATACTAAACTAAAATAAACTAAACTAAAATAAACTAAACCTAAATAAAATAAAATAAAATAAACCTAAACTAAAATAAACCTAAAATAAATCTAAAATAAAACCTAATTCTAAACCTAAAAATAAAATAAACTTAAACTGGGCCTAAAATAAAAATAAAACCTAAACCTAAATAAATTAAAATACAACTAATAAACCTAAACCTAAATAAACCAAAACCTTAAACTAAAATAAATAAACTAAATAAAATAAAGATAAACCTAAATAAAATAAAAATAAATAAACTAAAAATTAAAATATTATAAATAAATAAATAAACCTAATATGGTTTTTTATTTTTTTTAAAACCTAAATCCTAGCCCACCCTAAACCTAAACCCTACCTACCACACCTACC
This sequence comes from Cymbidium sinense, assembly GCA_021442155.1. NCBI lineage: Eukaryota > Viridiplantae > Streptophyta > Magnoliopsida > Asparagales > Orchidaceae > Cymbidium > Cymbidium sinense. The sequence goes on along the minus strand of CM038214.1, from coordinate 266,889,266 downwards.
CAAACCACCACCTAAACCCTAAACTTAAACCTAAACTCACAAACCACTAAACCATAAACCTTAAACCTAAACCCTAAACCCTAAGCATAAACCCACAAACCCAGTTGGACTGAAGGTGATCTTAAAGAAATGAAAGGTTAAATAAGTTGGTGCTCACTCTCCATGTTGGTTTTGTTGCACCTATTGATGTTGTGGTTCCTCCCTGCTCTAATATGGATTCACCTCTTCTTCTTGGTTCTCAACATCCTAATTAGGATCAGCGTCTGAAATTATCACCATTATTGAAAAAATAAAGATAAGGTGGGATCTCAAGGTCTCCTTGCTAAGCTAGATTAGGCCTTTCTCTATGTAAATAAACCCTAAAAAAACCCTAAACCCTATACCTTAAACTTAAAAACTAAAACCTAAACCTAAACTAAATAAAACCTAAAAAAAAAAAAAAAACTAAACTAAAATAAAATAAAATATAAAATAAAATTAACACCTAAACTGACCTAAATTTAAACCTAAAAAAAACTAAAATAAATAAACCTAAGAATAAAAACCTTAATAAATTAAAAAACTAATTAAATAAAATAAAATAAACTTAAAATACAATAAAATAAACTAACCTAAAATAAACAAAATAATAAACAAAGATAAAAAAACATTAAAACTAAACTAAAATAAATAAAAATATAAAATAAACAAAATAAAATAAACCTCCTACTAAAATAAACTAAACTAAAACTAAACTAAATATAAATAACCTAAACGTGATAAAAATAAACTAAAATAAACAAAAAATAATAAAAATTACCAAATAAAAAACAAAAAAATAAAATAAAACTAAACTTAAAAAAATAAATAAAAATAAATAAAATAATTAACTAAAATAAAAAATAAACTAAATAAACTAAATAAACTAGGCTAGTGGTTTGATTCTTTTAAAATAAACCTAAATCCTAAACTAAATGAACTAATAAACCTCCTAAACCTAGAACTAACCTAAACAATACAACCTAAACCATAAACCTAAACCTATTCCACAAACTAATCCCTAAAGCCCTAAATCCACTCATCTCTTGGCTCCTCTCAGCGATTTTGCATTCCCTCGTGGTTTGTTTTCAGTAAAATCTACTTCTCTCATGGCTGGCCTGATTAGAGAAGAGAGGTCTCTGCGAATCCCGTGGCCTCTCGGCCAGCGACATCTACGACTCTGGGTTTTATTGATTAAAAATGCACTTGTTAAATCATTCAAAGATGCTATCTGGTAAGATCTCTAGCTTATGTGGTTAATCTCATTTTGACATCTTATGGTGGATTTGTGTAGTTGATCAGATGTTGACTTCAACCCTTGAGTTAGCTTTGGTGGGTAAATTTTAGGCAGACTCTTGATAATATTCTCTTCTTTCATAGTTTAAAATTATCGGTACTTTCTCTATACTGAATCCCATCATTCTTATTCAACTCTCAAATGATTTAGATTACTGGGGTTTTCTCTAGTTCATACTTTGTGCATAATTATCAAATCTATTGAAATGGTCCTCCTCTTTGATGTCAAGAGAATCTCCCATTGTCCCTCTTTGGCTTGCTTTTCCTAACATAATACACTATGTCACTCATCAAGTTTTGTTTCTGTTGGCGGCCTCTCCAAATAGACCAAGCAGCGACCACTAGATCTAGGCCATCTGTCTTATTCTCGTTGAGATAGACATCACAAAAAAATATCCCAAAGAGGTTTGGATTAAAAATTTGGATATAGTCAAAAATTGAATTTTTTCGTCTTTTGCACTCAAGATTCAGCATGATCTTTCAGAATGTTTTGTGCTTCATCCTAATCTCAAAAAAATTTACCAAAGAATATGCATACCATTAATCGGGAAAACCACTACTCTAGCATATGTGCCTAAAATACTCAAAAGAACCTCTCCTCCCTACCTCTCTTGGTCTGGCCATTGGGGTGTGATGATACCAATGGCAATTTACCTAACCTCACTAGTCGGTTTCCCATGATAGTTCTTTGCTTCATTTAAATCCTACTAAAATCGAATGGTAGCCTTATATTGGACAATTAAACAATTTGAATGGGAATATAATGGACCAAAACAATGATGACCCTATGGCTTGAACATATTAAGAAAGATATTTGTATTACGAATGGTAACTTCCCATCTATTTTCCTTGGTGATAATCAATTGAACCCAATTTCTCACACTCTATCCGGAAGAAGGTGAAATCCTCTTCTAAAACATTAATAGATTGTTCTACTATTCAAAAATCAATCACTTTCGATGGAGATAATTTGGATTCATAGACCCTTTCAAATTGTTAAAACAAAATCCTACAAAGCAAAATTTTCTAATAATAACCCACTAGAACCACTGCTCTTCTTTCACCCCAAGTAATGTGTCATCATTTCTCTCCTCTCTTTCCTTTCTTTTTTTTCCTTTTCCCTTTTGGTTTGTCCCTTATGATTAATTTTCTTATTTGGAATATCCAGGGGTTGTGGGTCTCTTGTCGTAATATGTTAGGAGTCTTTTGTCTGTTCATAATATCAAGTTACTTGTTATTGAACCTTTCATTTATTCTTCTAAGATTGCTTTTGTCGCTAGATCCTTGGTTTTAATTTCTTCTTCAATCTTAATAATAAAATTTTGCTCCATCACCATTTCCATCATTGATGATCTTGACCAATTGGTTAATGTCAAAATCTCCTTAGGTGACTTATCGACTTTTGGCTCTTTTCTCTTTTCTTCTTCTTGTCTGGTAGGAACATCCTTTGGAATCACTTATGCACCTTCCTAACCTTGGTTGGTTGGATTCAATACTATCATAGCTAGTTGGATGTTCTCTAACCTTCATTCCATGGAGGACTTCTCAAATATGATCCTTGATTGCAATAATCATTGGTTTCTTTGGGTCTAACTTCACATGGCACAACTCTAGACTTTGGCGTCTTGAGGACCCTCTTTAATTCTCTTTGGATCAATCAATGGCTCTTGCCATTGTTGAGCATTTGAGCGAACTTTGTATTATGCTCCTCTTTTGATTTCCTTCAAAATCCCCAACCGTCTACTCCCTCTCCTTTCAGATTTCAAAATATGTGGACCCAACATAGTGACTTCACCAATGTCTCACTAATTGGATGTCTATTTTCGGGATAATTATTAAAGGTATGACTCTTTGGCTTAAGCAAAGACTTAAACAAATATCAATTGGTGGAACAAACACATTTTTAAAACCTTTTCACAAATCTTAAAGCTATGGAACAAGAGGTTTGTTCTCTTGAAGAGGCTCTCCCATCCCATAAACTTGAGGAGTTGAACATTGCAGAATAACTTGGTTAATTATCAAAACATGGAAGAAACCTATTGGTCAAAAGCAAGAAAACATATTCGATGGTGACAGAAACACCGGTATTTTCATGCCATTTGTAATAAATGGAAAGCCTTAAACTTCGATTAAGAAAATTAAGAACTCTAATGGTGAATGGATCGATAACAATGATATTAAGGATTACGTATACATCATTTCCAAACTTTATTAAATTCTAATCCGTTCTTTGGGAACTTTATCAAACACCCATCTTATCCCTTCTATGATTAAATTGAGGATAATCATTTACTCACTATGTGTCTTCCGAGGAGATTAGTAATACTCTTAAGAACATGAACACCGACTTTCTGCGGCCACGACCTTACTTCTTTCAACATTGTTGGCCATTTATTAAAACCGATCTAGTTGATCTTTGTTATTGATTTCTTTGATGGCAATCCTATTCCCAAATACTTTTCAAGCACTTTATTGTCCTTATTTCCAAAATTAACAATCTGATCAATTTTAGGGATTCTTTGCACCTTTTTTCAAAACTCATTGCTAAATTAATAAATAATAGGCTTGCTTGCCTAAAATCATCTCACCAAACCAAAGCTGGTTTTGTTAAACCTGACAATATCGGATAATATTCTTCTTGCTCAAGTGTTATTGATGTCCCTTCTAGAGAGGCAACATCTTATTCAAGCTGGACATCGCTAAAGCCTTTGACAATCTCTCATGGGATTTTCTCTTTCAAATCTGAATTTGTTTAGTTTTCGATAGTTTTATCCGGATTATAAAAGGTGTATCACGAATGCGGTTTTGGTTATCATGAATGGTGAGTCCATAGGTTTCTTTCCTTCTAGCCATGGTTTGAGGCAAGGTGACTATCACCTTCTCTTTTATCATCGCTATTGAATACGTCAGCCTTAATGATCTTTCTAATAATCTAATATGTCTTTTAAAACTCATGGAGGTTTCCCTATTTCTCATCTTTGCGAGATGATTTCATTATCTTCTGCGGCTCCCTTCAACATGTTAAAACCATTAAGAACCTCTAAATGATTTTGGTAAAGTTAGTGGTCTTTTTCTTAATGAAGAAAAATGCTGTTTTATTCCTTCAACTAAGATTCCTCCATAGACTTAACCAAATATCCAATTACTAATTTTAAGCAAAACTCCTCTTAATTACCAGCTCAAAGGCCAAAAAAAAGACCTTTTTGATGATCTAATTTAGAAAATTTCTAACAAAATCTCGGGGAATTTCATTTACTCTCTTTTGGTGGTAGGCTTACCTTGATCAGAGCACTCTAAATTCCATGCCTATATACCTTCTTCAAACCATTGTGCCTACCAACTCTACCATCAATAGAATTGGCGTCTCTTAAACAAATTTTTAGGAACCAATACCTCCTCTAAAGAATGCCTTGGTCATCTTGGTCTAAAGTTGTGGTACTCTTGAAGGGAGGTGCAGGATGTAAATCCATCAAAGAAGTTATCAATGCATTCTCCTACAAACTTTGGTAGAATTTTAGGAGCAAAAAATAGTCTTTTAATTTCATGACTTCTAATATATTGCGGTAAACATCCTCTCATTTGTCCCTTTAAATGGATTCTCTTGAGAAGACTTTGTTCAAATGGGATCAGAATCCTTAATTTTTTGGGGCATAAACTCACGGCAATTCCTTCTTTTGGCAAGACAAATGGGTGGTTGTGGATCCATTGATGACTTACTCTACACTCACTCCACTTCATTAGAGTTAATTCATTAAAACCAAAATGGAACACAAGATTCTTGATTCCTTCCACTCTTAAATATGATTACTAACATTCCTATCACTCTAACAATCATGATCATTATCTTTAAGCTATCTCATAATGGGGATTTCAACCTTAAAATGTGTGGCTTAAAGACACTCAGATTCTTCTATTGTGTTCTCCAAAATTTGGAATAACAATATCCCCTCTTCTTACTGTTCTAACTTGGCATCCTTAAAAACTTTATTCTGTTGACTCTTTGTTGTGGGGTAAAGGGTTTTATTTACCCTCTAAATGTCAATGTTGTTCTCATATTGAGAATGTTAACCATGTTTTTTATTAATGAGGCTATTTCCTCTAAAATTTGGATTTGGTATGATCTATTCAACTTGTCAATTTTAATTATTCTTACTTTATATCAACTTCTTGAAGTTTACTTTGACAATGCAATTAAAGGTCATATTAAAATCATAATCACCATTACTCTTATTTGGTTCATATGGATGGATAAATGAAGCTAAACATCATGGGATTATGAATCACATGAGGATTATCTAAAACTAAAAACAAAATTTGTGACTTGTTTAAAAATTTAATTCATCACAAACATTTTAAAGGCGTAAATGTAGCTAAATAACTCAACCTTCCGGACCTACTATCGAAATGATAGAATGGTTTTTTGGAAAAAACCTCTTGATCATATTATTAAAATTATCTTGCATGTCTCTCATGTGGCTCTGGTTGTGGAGGCATTTTCGAGGATTCTAAGGGTATAGTCCTATGTGCATTTGCTTATCCCCTTATTTCCGACCTTGTCCCTTATCTTGACTTATGGCGGTCCACAAAGCTCTAGAAATTTGTCTTCAAAATGGCTCAATATTTGGATAGAGGTTGATTGATTGACCTTTTGACTTCTACCAATATGAGCGCTTGTTTATACTACCTCCTCAAGCAAACTAGGGCTCTTCTCTCAAATTTTACCATCACTCATGTTTGGCGTGAAGGTCTTTCTTGTGCGGTGAGATCATCTTCTTTGATCAATTTACATTACCCAAATACTTTGGTTGGGTTAACTTGGACATCTACTCCTCGTCTTTTATTTTGTTTCTCCTTTATGGATTCTATGGATCTCTTGTCTTGTGCTCTTTGCCATGACTTGCCTTTACCCTTCTCCTTTAGTTGGAAGAATTTGGCATTTACAATATTATGGGGTAGATGTTGAACTATATGCACATCAATATCTTGAATTGGAACCTTGTGTATTTTACATTCTTGGTTTTATTGCAATCCCACTTGGGACTTTAATTTCATGATACATTCATTACCATTGGAGGAAGTTATCTGTTTTGATGGGCTTAGATTTTTGGTACTAACTACTCCATTTTCTCTCATATGGCTTGGAGCATTGCTACTACCTACGTTGCTAATATAACTTGGGACTCTTTTCTCCTTAAAGGCCCAATTCATAAAGGTTTCAACACTTATCTTGAAAGGATTTTGGTTATTTGTTGGGCTCTGAGGACTTTCATCCATGCTTGCTAATATAATGCCTAACCTCCATGCTTTCCACGGAAAATTGTAATACCCTGGTCTCTTTTAATGGTTATTTTGGTCTGAAATCCTTATACTGGAATGGATTGGGCTTAATTACTTTTTGGGTTTTGGAGGTTTGCTGCCATGGTTGTTTGTTGATTTGTTTGTTGATTTGGTTTTTTAATCCCTTTGGGTTTTTCTTTATTTTTCTCTTCTGCTTCTCCCGATTTTCCTTATTTTTGGCATCTTGTACTCTTGTCTTAGCAAGTTCGGTTTTGGACCTTTATTGTCTTAAAATTTCGCTTGGTAATCTTCTATCCCCTACAGGAATGGATTTCCTTGTTGGCTCCTTTTGGTTCTTCTTGTGTTTACCCTCCCCTTCTGTTTCATTTTTGCTCTTGTTGTTAACATTTGGGTTGATGTTGGACTTTACTATAATTATTTTCACCCTTCATGCTTTGAGGTGATCATGAAAATCGAAGACCATTCTACTCTTCACATATGTAATCAATGGTCTATCCTATATACTCTTGATTATATTTGTCAATATCCTTGGCAATATTGGCTTAATGTGACAAAGCTTTTGTTGTTTGCTCTTCTATTGAGCACCTATTGGTTGCAATTTTCTTTATTCTGTTATTTTCTTTGTGGGATATCCCATGGCTACACTAATATCTCATTGGAAAGGAATTGTGTTATTTTTTCAATATTTGTCTTGCTATTTCGGTTTTGCTTTCCATGATCGTGAGTTTGGAGTTATTCAAGGGACTATCATTGTGCATCTGTTTGTTATGAAAAAAATGTCCATCTTATTTTTTGGAATCTTTGTTCCTTGAGAAACTTCTTTGTTTTTCTTTTGGTTTTGATGCTAACGATGTTGTTGCTTTTACTTGTTCTCCCATCCTATGCTGATTGGAATATGCTTGAAGCTCATTTCTTTGTTATGCTTGGAATTAATAAATGATTTATCTTTATATGCATAATTGGGTTATTGATCTTGTTATTATTATCATTATCTAGCGATTTGGATTATGGTAACTAAGCATCGATCGATCTTGTCGATTTCTTGAATGTCACTTATGGTGGGGAGCCATTCATTATCTATCCTTTCCTTTATCTATATATGTTTATGGGTGGACTCTTTGACTTGTGTTTTAAATGCCTTGTTTGTTGGCGTGGATTAATACTCTGGTTTTCTTTGTTTGGTTGTCTCTTGTCTTGATTCTTGATATCTTGACACCTCAATTGGCTCCATCTTTGTTGGTTGTAGATTTTGAGTCTTATGCTGCTTTTCCATTTGTCTTTTCGATGGTGATGATTTTTGGTGACTTTTATTATGCCGGATGCTGTTTCTATGCTTTATTTATTTGGTTATCTATTATCATGTCTCTACTTGATGGAGTTTTACAATTTGTTTCTTTTCCCTTGGATGTTCTCTTGCTATTTTAATTCTAATGTTGAGACCCATCTCAATCCACTTGTTGATTCTTTGAATGGTGGGTTCAAATGTTGCGTTATTTGTTTATTGGTTTGGCTTTAATGCTCATGTAGTTTATCTCCTATTTTTTGATCATTATGCGTTTATTATTCTACCTAGTTTACGATAGGTTGGTGCGTTATCACGATGTCAATTTTGAAAGAGATATTATGATATTTAGTCCCTTCTGTCTTGGATGTTGTTGTCTTCGTCTTATTTTTTCGGGTTGATTGTCGATGGATTATCACAATTGTGAACATTGCTATTGGTGCTAATTTTAGTTGGTTGTCCATTTTGTGTTGAGCTATGTTGCCTTTGATGCCTTCTTTTTTTGGTGATTTATCTAGATTCGAATTGTACGATTGGATGCTAATTTCGGTTAGTTCCAGTCCATTTCATGTTGAGCTATCTTTGTGTTGCCTCTTCGTCTTATTTTCTAGCGATTCTTGATCCGGATTATATTGTGCCCACGAACACTTAATGCTTTCTATTTTCTTTTTCTTTGCTTTCTTTGGTGCTACTTTGGTTAGTTTACTTCCTATGTTGAGCTATCTGTCTTCCTTATTATTGCTTTTCTCCGGGATATTAATAAGGGGTTTGTTTCTGTTTTTTACTCCAGCTTCATTTGTATATCATATGATTGGGATGGTGTTAATTATAGGCTCATTGACAATTTCAAATTTGTCTCCTCTGTAATTTTCTTGTAGGGATTGTATCTTTGGATTGCTTTCTTTCTTGGAAATGGCTATTGATGAGCTAAGATGGCTCACTCTCTTATGTTAATGTATTCTCATGTCAAGATGCATATATTGATGATATTTTTCTTGAATGAGACTCCCCCTTCAACTCTTAGCAACTCTATATACTTTAGATAAGATATTGCTTAGGTTTGCGTAAAGCTCACAAGAATATCAACAAGGGTGCTACCTTCTCCTGGGTTTGTTGGCTATGATGGTGATGATCTCACTCCCTGTTGGTTGGTAGCTCATGTGATGTAACCCTTATTTGAAGTTTGGATGCTCATGTGCACGCTGCCCAGAGGATGTGATTGAGCTGAGAGCCTTCTCTATCACAATTCCTTACTATCATACTCATATTATATTGTTTTCTTCAAACTTTTTTTGTCGTATTACCTTAAGTCTAATCTCCCTCTTATTACAACTTTGCGGGTGATTCTCTCTTCTTTTTTTGGTGCTCCAGTTATCATGCATTCCACATCCTCAGAGCATTGGCTTTATTCTTATTTTAGCTTATTATGTTAACCATCTTGTATCTTTTGATTGTTTTTATGCTTTCTTTTACCCTTGGATGTACTTAGATGGGATTTACTCCTTAGGTGATTGTAGCTCTTTGAGCGGTAGTTCGAGTTTATCCCCTTAAGGACCTTGTAACCCTCTTTTTGTGGCAATAAAAATACATGGGGCTTCCTTAAAAAAAAAAAAAAAACCTAAACCCTAAACCTACCCTAAACACCCTAAACCTAAACCCTAAACCTAAAACCTACACTTCTAAACTACCCCAAACCTGCACCCCTACTCTAAACTAAATAAATTAAAAAATAATCCCCTAAACTTAATAAAACCTAAACCTAAACTAAACTATGGTAAACCTAAAAAAAAAATAAAAAAAAAATAAAAAAAAAAAAAAAAACAAACCTAACCTAAACCCCAAACCTAACCCTACCTCAGTAATCATAAATAAATAAAGATAAATCTACCTAAACATAAAATAAAATAATAAAACTAAATTAAAAAATATAATAAATAAAATAAACTAAACCTAAAATAAAAAAATAATATAAAACTAAAAAAACTAACTAAAATAAATAAATTAAAACTAAACTAAACTAAAAAAAAAATCTAAATAAAAAAACTAAACCTAAATAAAATACAATATAAGATAAATAAAAAACTAAATAAAAAAAATAAAAATAAAAAAATAAATAAAATTAAAATTTAAAATAAACAAAACTTAAACCTAATATAAATAAAATAAACTAAACCTAAAAATAAATAAAACTACCTAAAACTAAATAACCACTAAACCCAAACCTAAAATAAAAAATAAACCTAAACCTAAACCTAAACCTAATAAATAAAGTAAACATAAACCTGGAAAATAAACCAAACCCTAAACTTTCCCTAAACCCTAAAGCCTCCACTAAACCTAAAAGATAAATCCTAAAATAAAATAAATAACCTAAAAAATTAAAATAAAATAAAATAAACTAAACTAAAATCCCTAAACTACCTAAACTAAAATAAAAAATATAAATTAAAAATTAAACTAAACTAAAAAATAAAATCTGAAATGAACTAAATAAAATGACTAAACATAAAATAAAATAAAATAAACTTAAAATAAAATAAACTAAAAAACCTAAACCTTAAAATAAACCTAAAGAAATTAAACTTAGAAATAAAACCTAAAAATAAATAAAATAACCACAAACTAACCAAAATAATAAAATAACTGGCTGAAATTAAACAAAATAATAATAGGCCCTAAACCCCTAGGCCTAATGAAACCCTAAAGCCTAAAAAAGAGCAAACATAACTGAGCCCAACTCCAAACTTACCCACCTGGGCAAGGCTAAACCATGAACCTAAATCCTGAGCCTAAACCTAAACCTGGCCCTAAGCCCAGAAACCCTACCCTAAACCCCCTACCTACTGATCCACCCCTAAACCTAAACCCTAAACTAAACTGAACACTAAACTCTAAAATACAAATAAAATAAAACTTAAGCTATAAATAGATAAATAAAATAACTTAAACTAAACTAAACCATGAAGAAAAATAAAATAGATAAATAAATCTACTAAAGTAAATATAAAACTACACTTCTAAATAAACTAAGATGAAAACCTAAAACATAAACCTAAATGTAAAATAAAATAAACCTAGATAAAATAAAACTAAATAATTGAAATCTATAATAAACCTAAATAAAACCTAAAATGATACACTAATCCCAAAGCTAAACCTAACTGATAAAATAAAATAAATAACTAAACTAAAATAAATAAACCAAACCAAACTAAAAAACCCTATAATAAAATATATTAAAATAAACCTAAACCTAAACTAAATATAAAGCTAAAATAACCTAAAATTAAAAAACCTAAACCTAAAAACCTAAATCTAAAATAAAATAAAATAAAACTAAACATCAAAATAAACCTAAACCTAGGCCTAAATAAAATAAATTAAAATAAAACTTGAGACTAAAATAAATGAACTTAAATTAAATAAACTTGTAAATAAAATAAACCTAAATAAATATAATATAAATAAACTAAATAAACTACCCTGCTTGTTTTGCTTAATGTTTAAAAAAAAAAAACCCAAATACCATAAACCCTAAATCCTGCCTACCTGGACTGACACTGATCCTCCACACCCTAAACTAAAATAACACAAAACTGAGCCTGGACCTATGGTAGGCCTTTCTAAACCCTAAAAACCTACCAGATAAAACCTACTAAACTAAATAATCTAAAACCTAAAATACTAAATTAAACCTAAAAAAAATAAAATAAATTAAATACTAAGTAAAAAATACTAAATAAATAAACCTAAATAACCTAAACTAAATAAACCTAAACCTAAAATAAACTAAACCTAAACTAAAACTAAAGATCCTGACCTCTAAACTAAATAAATAAATAAAAATAAAAACTACTCCTCGGCCCTAAACTAAAACCAAAAACTAAACAACTAACTTAAACCTAAACCTAAATTTATGCCTAAACCTGCAAAACTAAAATACTGACCTACCTCCACCTAAACCTAAACCTCTAAATAAATAAAATAAAATCTAAACCTAAAAAAATCCTAAACCCAAGATCTACTAAACCTAAACTAAATAAATAAAAGACCTAAACCTAATAAAATAAAACATAAACTAAATAAGTAAACTAAAACTTAAACCTAAAAAATAAAATATAGCTGGCTATAAAAACTGACTAAATCCTAAAAATGCAAACCCACAAAAAACTTAAATAAAATAAACCTAAATAATAAAATAAAAATTAAAATAAAAAATAAACCTAAACTGAGCTTAAAACCTTAAACCTATATGAGCTAATATAATGACTAACTGACTAAAATAAATAAAAAAAAATAAAACTTAAAACCTAATGACTACCTAAACCTAACTGACTAAACCTATAATAAAAACTAGGCTAAATAAGCTAATAAATAAACCTACTAAATAGAGACCACCTGACTATTAACCTAAATTAAATCTGGGCCTGCTACCTAAACCTAAACCTGATAAAACCTAAGCCTAACTCCAACTACTAAATAAACCTAACGTATAAACCTGAATAAATAAATAAAAACCAAATAAATAAAAATAAACCTAAAACCTGTAAACCTAAACTAACTAGGCCAAACCTACATAACCTAAACTACTAAACCTAAAATAAATAAAACCTAATTATAAACATCTAAACTAAATAAAACTAAACTTACCAAAACCTAAACTTAAAATAAACTAAATAAATAAAAATAAACCAAAAAGTAAAAACCTATGTAAAATAAAATAAACTAAACCTAAATGCAAAAGTAAAATAAACTAAAATCTAAAGAAAATAAACCTTAAATAAAATCTAAACCTAAACCTAAATAAAATAAAACCTAAACTAAATAAACTAAAATAATAAACCTAAACTATGTAAAACCTAAACCTAAACCTAAATAAAAACTAAATAAAAAAAATAAAATAAAACCTAAACCTAAACCTAAAATAAAAGAAACCTAAACTAAAATAAAATAAATAAATAAACCGAAAACTAAATAAACTAAAACTTAATAAACCTAAACCTAAACCTAAAAAGAAAAATCTAAACCTAAACCTAAACTAAAAAATAAAACCTAAACCAAAATAAACTAAAAATTTAAATAAACTAAATAAAATAAATATCCTTAGATTGGTGGATTGGTGGTAGCTCCTTAGTTTTTCTTATTTTCTATTTTCTCCTTCGTGGTGCTTGCTTGATCTATGGGGTTGGAGGGGACTTTGCTTGCCTTTGGCCTGGTTTCTCTTCTTCCTCATTTACTGTTGGTGGTTGGTGTTGGCTTAATGAGCCTCATGTTCAATCCGATCAATTTTGATGATAACAAATGAATGCTTGGACATTCTAATGAATATTTTTATGTGTTTCAGATATATCAATTGCTAATTACATAATCCAATACATCTCACAATATGTTTGAAGAAATTGCAAAGAAAGAATGAAAGATAGATCAAAATGGATAATGTGAAGCTCAAGATAGAATATTTAAGTTATATGCATTTATAGCTATCTTAGAAATTCATATGAGTTCGTTGGCATGCATCAATTTGCTCACAACTTTACATATTATTTTAATGAGGTTAATTTATATAAATCTCTATCTAATTAATAATCAATTATATGTTTCATACATAACATTTGAATTGTCAAAATAATAAATGATAATAAATTACTATTAAGTATAATTATTTTATTTACTTAATATAATTAAATATTTTAATTTACTTTGAAGGTTATATGATAACTAACATATGTATGATTATATATAAATTATATCATAATATTTAAATGTCATATTTCAAAATTAACAAAAATATGTGAAATTTTGTATTTTAGCCAAATCATTTTATAATCAAGGAATTTATATCTAATTTCATCTCCAACGGATTCCTTGGATTTGTTTCTTTAATATGATAGTTTACATGACCCACATTTGATTAAAATTGAATTTATTACGACTTTTCAAACATTAGAATTTAATTTTGAATGCATACTACATGCTTTGAATATATTAAGAGCCATATTTGATTATTTTTGACTTGCCCATGTGAATATCCAAATTTTGGCTATTTAAATTTAATATTTTGTTAATATAAATTATATTATTATTGAATATTACATTATTAGATGATAACATGATGTTAGAATAATATATATTTTTGAAATTATTTAAATTGACCTTCTTGCCTATAAATAGCCCTCATTCTCTTCATGAAAGCATTCCTCATTCAAAATTCAAAATCCCTCTAGCAAATCTAAGAGAAATTTTTTTAGATTTTCCTTCCAAGTGTTCTCCAAATATTGCAAGATCAAATCCTTGGTTTGGAAGCTTCAACATCTTCAACTAAGAAAACTTTCTCAAATTACTTGAGTTTATTTTCTTGATCTTAATCCTTTTTTAGTTGTTCATGCTATTTTCACTATCTATTTATTCTTTCCAATTTATACTTTTTGGTGGATTAGTCTTTGTACATTATTTTTCACATCAAAGTTTCTCAATCATTTTTTTGTGAAAAACTCTTGTAAAAGTTTGTAGGATCTATTTCAACTTGTTGAAATTTTTAACTTACAAATTTCTTTGGTTTCTTGAAATATTTCTTCATTAATCTTATTTTGAAAGATTATTTATTCTTAGATCTATTTTAGAAGTATATTTTAAGCATTTTAAATTAAATTATTATGCTGAAATTATTTTCATATTTGGTAGATCTCTCTTTAATTAAAACTTACTACTTAGATCCATATACTCATTTTATTTAAGTATTTTATGATAGCTTTAATTGAAAGAATCTTTTTGGTTAAAATAAAGCCAATTACTCCTTGCTGAAATTTATTTTATTGTGCAAAAGAATATTGTGAATTTATTTTGAAATCATTTTTATATTAGTCTACAAATTTTAATAACATAAACATCTTAGTAAGATCACTTTAAGATATTTATTTTATTATTTCTAATTAATATTAAGTGAGGATTTTATCTTGCCAAAATTTTTAAGTTGTAAGTGATCATTTATAAGTTGTGAGATCATTTTTTGAATTGGATAGCTTGGTATATTTGTGAGAGGTTTATTTTATCAAATTTTTGTAATTTTCTTTTTGTATAAAATTTATATTGGGGTTGTACTCGCCCCATTGTAGGAGAGTACATATTATTGTAGGGGTTACTAATTATAGGAGAACTATTTGTAAGCTATTTTTCATTTAGTGGATTCTAGCTAGGGGTGGCTAGGCATGGACGTAGAGGGTTTGGCCACATAAAATTATGTGCCTATTGTCTCTCTTTACTTTACTGTACATTTATTTTTGCTACATTAAGAATTGTATCTTATCATTATAAAATCAAAAATTAATTTTCTACTAAAATATAAAATTTAAGATTTAACTTTTAAAATTTATAATATCGCCCAATTCATCCCCCCTCTTGGGTCCTATAGTGACTCACAGTTGGGTGGTCCTCCTTGGTGTTTTCTCCCTTCGTTGTTTGTCTGGCTGGGTGACTAAAATTTTTATTTTTTTTGTTTTTTGATGATCTCTAGGAGGGTTGTGGTTATGCCTGTTGTTATTTTTTCCACCTATTTTTGAGCTCTATTTTGGGTTAGTCTTTCATTTTGGTTGGCTGCCCCCCTTCCAGTTTTGGATCCTCCATTGTTATGGTTGGTTGTTGAGTGGCAGCTGTTGGTCTCTTGGTTTGTGTTGGGGATTCTTATTGGTTAGCTGTTTTCTCTTTTGATTGGCATGAGGACAACTACTTTGTGGTTTTTTCCTTCTTGACCTAATTATGGTTGATTTTATTGGTGGTACGGTGGCTTTTATCCTTTTCTTTGGATTGATGGCATCCTTTTCTCTACGGATTGGTGCGGTGTCGATGGTTGTGGCTCTCCCATGCTTGGAGCTTTGATGTCTATTTGAATGATGGTTGTTGTTATTTTATTATTTTATTTTAGTCTCTTTCTGGGATATTGTATTTGCTATTGCTATGCTTCTAAATTGGCTTGTCCCTTTGAGTTCTTCCTTGCTCGTGGTGGCTCTATCACTGACCTTGTTGTATCTTTTGGGTGTGTTTGTTTTGATTGATTATGGTTTTGTTGGTTGTTTACTATTATTTGTTGGCAGCTATTTCTTAGTTTGCCAATGTAGGTTCTGGAATCCTTTGGGCTGCTTTATTTTGATGTTGGCTTGTATCAAGTATGCTGCTTATGATGGCCCTGATGTTACCCATATCTTCTCTTTTGGTTGGTAGCATTGCATATTAATGTAACCCTTCTTTGGATGTTTGGATGCTCATATGTAGTGTTGACTCTTGAGATGATCTTAACTGAGCATGAGCCTTTTCTTTCTCAGCTCTCTCTAATTGATTTCTTTATCCTTATTCTTGTTAGCTATGACTATTGCCTTTGTAGTGTTTTGCATATTTCTTTTATAGGTTGGAACTTTTCAGATGGAATGATCATTACTCAGTCAACTCAAGAGTTGTTGATGTGGATCTTGCTATCTTGCCTCCCAAAAGGGATCATGAGCCACTGTTGACTAGTCTTTTGACTATTTTTTTACTTATATTATATTAGTCTTAATCTATGTCTTTTCCTCTTTTGCTTTCTTAGATGTTACTTTTCTTTTATTGTAATAAAATTCTAACCTTCCTTAAAAAAAAACCTAAAACCTAAACCCTAAACCCTAATCATTACCTAAACTTGACAAACCTAAAACCCTACATTTCAAAACCTAAACCCTAAACCTCCTTAAACCCTAAAAACCTAAAACCTAAAGCTAAAGCTAAAGCCTAAATAATAATCAAACCCTAAACCAAAACCATAAAACCCCAAACCCTAAAGCCAACACTTAAACCCTAAACCCTAAAACCTAAACCTACACCCTAAACCCTAAACAGCCTAAACCCTAAAACCCAAACCCTCCCAAATCAAAACCCAGGCCCAAAACCACAAACCTAAAACCTAAACCTAATAAAATAAAAGATAAAATAAATAAATAAACCTAAACCTAAAGAAATAAAATAAAATAAACCTAAACCAAAGGCCTAAACCTGATCCTAAAAATACAATATTTAAGTAAAACTAAACTAAAAATAAAATAAAACCTAAACTAAACTTAAAGATAAAATAAACCTAAGAAACCTAATCATAAAAAAATAAAATCAACTAAAATAAGATAAAATAAAACTAAAAAACTAAAAAATAATAAACCTAAACCTAAACAAAAAAATTTAGACCTTAAATAAAATAAAATACCTGGCTAAATATCTAAACTAAAAGATAAAACTAAACTAAACTAAACCAAAGCGTACTAAATAAAATAAAATAAACTAAAAACAAACCTAAATCTGCTAAAAATAAGACTTAAAATAAACCTATAAAATCCTAAAACCTAGGCCTAAAAGTAAAATAAAATCTAATCCTAAACCTAGAATAAAATAAAACCTAAAATAAAATAAACTATAAATATAAACATAAACTAATCCTGAAATGTAAAATATAAACTAAAAACCTAATCTAAATAAAAATAAAAATAAATCTAAATCAAAATATAAAATAAATAAATAAACTAAATAAACTAAACTCTTTCTTTATTAAAATAAACCCTACCCAAACTACCCTTAATGGGTTCCTAAACCCTAAAACTGACCCTACACTAACCCTGCGGCTAAACTCTCTGCTAAAAGATCCTTACACCTTAAACCTGGGCTAAATCATAGTCTTGAAGGCCCCACCCTGGCCACTGATAGGCCACTGGGCCCTTGATCACTGAGCCCAGGCCCTAAGGCTCTCTGACCCCAAGGCCTGGGCCTGGGCATTAAAGGCCTGGGCCACTGAGGCTGGCTATAACCTAGGCCACTGGTCGTAGGCCCTGTTGATTCAGGCCAGGCTGAGGCTGGCTTACTGATCATAAACTGGGCTCTGGCATGGGCCTAGGCAGGCTGAGCGGGTGATCTAGACCTAAAGCCTGGCAAGATCCTGACCTGACCCTACTGGTGGGCCAGCAGGCCACTGGGCTTGGGGCTCTAGGCCCAGGCTGGGCCAATGAGTCTCCCAGGATCCTGGGCCCTGGGCCACTGAGCCCTACAGGCCCTCATGCAGGCTGGACCTAAAGGCCCTGGGCCCAAACCCCTGGGCCCTAGCCCACAGGCCCTGGGCCCATGAGCCCTAAACCTTAAACCCTAGGCTAAAAAAAAAAGATAGCTTAAAGAGGCCAAATAAAATAAATAAATAAACCTAAATAAACTAAAATAAAAGATAAAATAAAATAAAACCTAAACTAATCTAAAATAAATAAAACCTAAACCTAAAATAAAATAAAATATAAATAAAATAAAAAATAAATAAATAAAACTTAAATAACTAAAAATAAAGTGAACCTAAGAATAAAAACATAAATAAAATAAAAAACTAACATAAAATAAAATAAAACTTAAAATTAGATAAAATAAAAACTAAATAAAACCTAAACCTAAAATAAACCTAAATACAAAGCCTAAAAGAAATAAAAATTAACCTGACTAAAATAAACTAAACTAAAATAAATAAAACCTAGATCTAAACCTAAAATAAAATAAACCTAAACCTAAACTAAATAAAATAAAATAAAACTAAAATAAACCTAAACCTAAACTAAAAAAATAAAACCTAAAAAATAAACCTAAAAATAGACATAAAAAATAAAATAATAACATAAAGCTAAACTAAAATAAAAATAAAACATAAAATTAAAAAATAAAATAAATTTCAACTAAAAATAAACTAAACCTAAAGTTTAAAATGAACTAAAATAAATAAAACAAAAATAAATAAACCTAAAATAAATAAACTAAACCAAATAAAATTAAAATAAACCAAAATAAAAATAAAAATAATGTAAACTAAAATAAATAAAAATATACTAAATATAGAATAAACTAAACCTACTTGACTTACTTTTAATTTTAAGAAAAAAATCCTAAATCTTGGCACGGACTCTAAACCTACAACCCTAAACCCTAAACCTAAAACCTAAACCTAAAACCTAAACCTAAACTGAAAAATAAAATAAATAAATAAAAAATAACATTATAAACCTAAACCTGGGCCTAAACCCTAAACCCAGCCAGGCTGACTGGCTGAACCCTAAACCCTAGGCCTGGCAGGCCCTAAACCTACAACCCTTGATGGTGAGCCATGCCCAGATCCTGAGCCCAAACCCAGAAAAAAAACTAAAATAAAAAAACTAAAATAAATAAATACAAATAAATAAATAATATTAAATAAAATTAAAATAAGCGTGTATAAAAAAATAAAAAATAAAATAAAACTAAAATAAATAAAATAGAAAACCTAAACCTACTGGTTTACTAATTTTTTTTAAAAAAACCCAACCAAATCCTAAACCCTAAACCCTAAACCCTAAACCCTAAACCCTAAACCAAAAAACCTAAACTACAACCCTAAATCCTAATGCCTAAAACCACAAACCCTAAAACCTAACCCAACCCCTAAAATCATAAACTCTAAAACCCTAAACCCTAAACCTTAAACCCTAACACTAAATCCTAAACATTAAACACCAAACCCTAAACCTAAACCTAAAGTAACTAAACAAATTAAGAAAATAAGCCTAAATCATAGAACCTAATAAACCTAAACCTTAACAATGGGTAGAACCTTGATAGTAGGAACATCACCGTCAACCAGGCTCAGTCTAGATCTGTGGTGGAGGCAAAGACAAAGGCAGCGGTTATCGTAGTGGTGGTGGGGGATCTGGAAGTCTTGGTGAACATGGAAGTGGTAGTCATACCAGTGGTGGTTATGGAGACGGGAGGAGCGATGGAGGTTACAGTCGTGGTGGTGGCAAAGGGAGAGACCGGGGATATGATGGTGGATCTTGCTACTTGAGAGGCCGGGGTGGTTTGGATGGGAATTGGAGAAATTGAAGAATAGTAAATAAACCTAAACCTGCCGATTTACTTAATTTTATAAAAAAAAACCCTAAACCCTAAGATAACCCTAAACACTAAACCTTAAACCCTCAAAAAACCCTCAGCCACAACTAAACCACTAAACCCTAAAACCTAAAACCCTAAACCTAAAAAACCCACTCTAAACCCTAAAAACCTAAACCCAACCTTCAAACCTAAACCTAAATTAAATAAAACCTAAAAATAAAATATATAAAAATACTTAAACATAAATAAAATAAAATAAAAACTTGAACTAAAATCTAAACCTAAACTTAAAAAATAATCTAATAAAAAATAAAGTAAAATAAAATAAATAAAACCTAAACTAAACTTAAAAATAAAATAAATTAAAAAACTAAACGTGAAATAAAAAAACCAAATAAAAATAAAAACTAAATGAAAACCTAAACCTAAAAAATAAACCTCAAAATAAATAAAAAATAAAACTTAAACCTTAAACTAAAAAAAACATAACCTAAAATAAAAATAAAATAAACTTAGACCTAAACTAAAATAAACTAAACTAAAATAAATAAAACATAAATAAATAGAAACCTAAACCTAAAACACTAAGTAAAATATTTAAATCAATCAAATCACTTTAAGAAAAATCAACCCCTTTATAAATTAAATCCACTTATTAAATTATAACTCTAAAGCCTAGTTAGGACATACGACACAAGCTTTAATTCACACATATTAGGCTAAGTCACCATTTTTAGCTTTTTGTTAGGGAGGCATATGGTTTGATGTATGCTTATTTTGTGATGTATTATTGTAGGCTAGACGTTAGGGTGCATGTGTGTAGTCTAGATTTTAGGCGATATTAAATAATCATGCTTTTGGGGGGTTGTTGCTATAAATACTTTATCCCAAGTTAGGATAGGTGGGTTTGGTTATCCATGTGTGGGGTACTAAGTCCAAATTATTCATATAATTGCTTGGGTTGTATGGTATGTTTAGCTAACATTTATTTTGCAGGTGTAGCTAGATTTACTTTCCTTCTTTTAATGTCATTTTGCATTAGGATTATGATGAGTATTATAGGGGATTAGGATGAGCATTGGTTATAAGACAAAGTCTTATGTACCATATGATGCCTTTGGAGCAAGCATATCCAAATCAAGCCAAAAAGAAGGAAGAAATAGAGCAAATCAAATGAAAAAATTGAAGATGAAGAAATGAAGAAAGAAGAATGAAGAATGAAGACCCCCATAACATTCATCATTTGTAATTGTAATTATTCTCTTATAATCTAGGTTGTATAAAGGTAGAACTCGACTACCCACATTTATTTTCGGATGATGCATTTTTGCAGTATCGGCCTTTTATTCTTTTGGAATAGCTTTATAAAAATTGTTTGATGTTTTGTTTAGCTTGTGCATTAGAAAAAGCATACCTTTTCATAATTTATTTATGATTTTTGATTATTGTATGGCCTAAATGCGATTAGGCTCTTAGGATAAAAATAAATTTTCTATCCCATTAACAACTCATAACTAAACTTTTAAAACAACTCATAATCTCATATAAAAACCTAGGCATTAAATGAAGATAATAAAATATTTAGAAACCCTTAGCTGGATGTTGTATGTTTAGAATAATGCATAATCATCTTGTTTCACTCTTGTTAAGAGAGGGCTTCCATCTTTACCAAATAGAATGAGCTTAACCTTTGAGAGCCTATGATGGAAGAATACCACTTTCTTTTTTGATTTGGCGCATAATCAACTTCTCATGCATTTAGGCATACAAAATCCTATAGCCTGTGTCAAAATATAGAGTCCTAAATTAAATATGATTTAATAGGAATTTGCATTAAATTTAAGTCATTATTCATACCCCCCATGCTCTAGTCTCTTAGGGAGTGGGTTTAAGGATTTAGTCTCTTTTCTAAATAATAACAACCTAGCCATCTCACAAAAGCATATGACTTGCTTACATAAATTTAAAGCGTAGGAGGAGTTAGCTGGCTGGCACTCCAAGTGGCAATAAGTCCAGTCGTCAGGTGATTTACTCTCTCTTATGGAGGTAAATCATATACCGCTTTTGCCTTAGATTAGGTCGTGCTTTGGCCCTCGCCAAAGTTCTCTAGATTTAGGATTTGAGGTTGCTATTTCCCTTTACGGACTACAAGCATAAATCCTCACCTCGGCATTTCCACAATCTTGTATTGTGGAATTATAAGTCCTAGATTTCTAATAAAATTTCAAATCAAATAAATAAATATCCTCAATTTCAAATATATAAAGCCCAACCATAGGATAGATTGGACTACTCACTAGGTTTCCTAATATGATGAGCACTCTCTACTCATCTCCTTTAGTTTTGATAATAACTCTTCCCTTTTGATCCATCCCACTTGATCTTCTAAAATACAACCAATTCTTGATAGTCTATCTTTGAATTCTTTGGAGACAACAATCACCTACTTTGAGTATTCTTAAGGGCATTTTTCTTAAGATGTAATTAACTATGGGGCTTGCCTTCATAAAGAACGAACCCTTTAAATAAACCTTACTTTACATTTCCATGTAAAGTAGGGAAAAATCTCGTATTTTTGAAGACTCATCATGTCTTGGGAGTCCTTGTGATTAGGTCCATCATGATGATTTCTATCTTTTGAGATAGTGCATTGTTCCTTGATGTCATGCCCTATTACCTCAATATATACATCCTTAGATCTATATGGTGGCCCCTCATATATACACATGCAAATGAAACCAAAAGTAAACACCACAAAACCCTAAACCGTATACCCTACACCCTCGACCCTAAAACCCTAAACCATAAACCCTAAACTGTAAAATGTACAACACTGAATCCCAAACCTTAAACCCTAAACCTTAAACCCTAAAAACCCTAAACTCTAAATTATAAATAGTAAACCTAAACCTTAAACCTTAAACTATAAACCCCTAAAACCACAACCCCAAACTGGGCTGACCTGAAACCCTAAACCTAGCCTGAGTACAAGCCCTAGGCCCTAGGCCCTGAGCTGGGCCTGAGCCCTGGGCCCTGGCTGCCCTGGGCCCTAGGCAGGCCTGAGCCTGGGCTGACCCTGGGCTGAGCTAAACTGGGGTTAGGCCCTGGGCCCTAAGCCACAGGCTGAGCTGAGCTGGGCCTGAGCCCTGGGCCCTGAGTACAGGCTGAGCCCTGGGCCAAACCCAGGTTAGTGTGAGCCTGAGTCAGGCCCTGAGCAGGCTGGGCCAGGCCTAGGCCAAGGCTGGGCCCTGGGCCCTGAGCTGGGCCTGAGGCCTGAGCTAGGCTAGACCAGGCCCTGCCTGAGCCTGGGCCAGGCCTGGGCCATAGGCAGGCTGAGCTGGGCTGAGCTGAAGCTGGGCTGAGGCCAGGCTGACCTGAGCTAGAGCCTGAATGAGGCCCAGGCCTGGGCTGGGCTAAGGCCTGGTGAGCCTGGAAATAGCCTGGGCCTGGGCCCTGAGGCCTAGGCTGGGTGCCTGGGCTGAGCAGGCCTGGGCATTGGGCCCTGGGCCCTGGGCTGGGCTGGGCCCTGGGCCCAGGCCTTACTGTGCCCTGGGCTTTGGGCTGAGGCCCCAGGCCTGGGCCTGGGCTTGACCTGGGCCACAGGCTGGGCTGAGCTGGGCTGAGCCTGGGCCTGAGCCAAAGCCCTGGCCCAGACCTAGGCCTGGGCCCTGAGCTGAGCCTAAACTGGGCTTAGCTAAATGATCTGGGCCCTGAGCCCTAAATACTGCCACTGAAAACCTAAACCCAAAACCTAATCCCTAAACTAAAATACCCTAGGCAAACCTAGGCCCTAGGCCTAAACCTTAACTAAACTAACTGGCCTGACTCTAAAACCCTAAACTAAAACTTACCCTAAATTAAAACCAAAAAAAAAACCAGGCCCTCTCCTCGGTGATTTCCCTTCCCCCCCACTCATTTTCAATTTTCTGGCCGCTGCTTGTGAGTTATTTTGCATGATTCTCACTGGATTCCTTCTTGAATCGACAAACACTTGTCTATTTTGTGTCTTCATTGGAGTGACACCGTGGCTTGGCTTCTTCCCCAATAATTCATTGGGGGAAAATTGAAGGATCCTATGAATCCTGCTAGGGCATCAACTAACTTGGCTTCTACTGCTTTGAAATCATTCAAAGATGTTCTGTTTGATTTCTCTCCCAATATGAAAATTCATTTTAACCATCAATTCATTTTATTGTGGTGCTTTATTTGTTGGCCATTATAAATTGACTAGGAAAGCGACTATGAAATCTCCTTGATGGCTAGAATCCTTGTTGAATTGGACATTACCAAGAAACACCCCAAAGAAATCTTGGGATATGAAAATTATGATTATATGCAAAGAATTGATAATTTCCACTCATTTGTCCTTGTAAAATCCATGGTGATAATTTTGAATGTTTCATTCTTCATCTTCACCTAAAAAAAATCCATGTTAAGGAAAATTTTATTCCTATCCCTAGGCTGATCACTGTTAAATATCAAAAAGCGACTTTAGAAAAAAAGGAATTTTTTGAATGTTTCTAATAAGGTTATTTTACCTTTTAATTCTTCTATGCAATTAAAGGCTTCTAATGTGAACAATAATAGTTTTTCTAAACTTTTGGATGACGATTCTGATTCCACCAATTTAATCCCTACATCCTTGTCAGCTTTGATTGAGAATATAAATGAATATATTAATGTTATCCAGCATTCAAATTCAATGGAGAATTTGACTTTAAAACCTCATGATAATTAGGGTCATAAAATTTATTCTATTTTTTAGATTAAGGATGATTTAAATTCTCATAAAGATTTGGCTTTGTCTAATAATATGGGTCATGAAGAGGAAGGGCTTGGTGTTCACACTTGCCTCTTAATAAATCTATTTTTTTGCTCCCTCTCTCTTGATGCTCATTTGGCTTTAATAAATTCTAATGTCTTGGAAGAGGAGAACTCATTTTTGATTAGGAGATTTCTCCTAAATCTATGACTAATGTTGCTAAATCCTTCTCGGATGATGATTTTATGGGAAAAGAAAATGGTTTCCAAACTTATCATGCTAAAAAGAGAAAAAAATGTTAAAAATTTCCCTCCCAAATTTCCAAGAAATGCTAGATCAACTATGGCCTCCCTCTCCTCTCTTAATTATCCTTTTCTTAACCACTTTTTATTTCTTTATGTTTAATTTTATTATTTGGAATGTTAGAGGGATCGTTACCCTCTCAATTCATAACTTTATTAGAAATCTTTGTCATATACATAATATTTCTTTTCTTATTTTTCTAGAGCTTCTTATTCATGCTAACAAAATTAGCAATCTTGCTAGAATGATCGATTTTAATAAATTTTTCTCTAATGTCAGTAATAAGATTTGTTATTTTTGGAATAACTTTGTAGAGGTTACTATTCTTGATGATTTTCAATAAGTTGTCAATGCTCAAATCTCTTATGGTGATTATTGTGTTTTGGGCTTAGATCTGGTAGAAATCTTCTTTGGGATAATTTGAGAAATTTTGCTACCTCTATCAATAAACCTTGGTTTTATGGTGGTGATTTCAACACTATTTCATTCACCTATGAATGAAGTGGTGGTTGCTCTCCTAATATTCATTCCATGAAAGAATTTTCAAATATGATCCTTGATTGTAATTTGATTGATATTGGTTTTAAAGGTTCTAATTATACTTGGCAAAACTTTAGACTTTGACAAAGGTTTGATCGAATTCTTTTTAATACTCATTGGATTACTTAGTGGCATATTAATTTTGTCGACCATTTAAGTAGAACCTTTTCTGATCATTCCCCTCTTTTGGTTTCTATTAAAGATAATTCTAATAGATTAAAAAATTTCTCTCCTTTTAGATTTCAGAACATGTGGATTCAACATATTGATTTTTTTAATGTTATGGAAAACAATTGGAAAGCTCTTTTAAATCTTGATAATTCGATTATGGAGATGAATAGACTTTGGTTTAAGCTTAAAAGACTTAAGAAAAATTTGGGTTGGTGGAACAAGTATTATTTTAATAACCTTTTTGCTAATACCAAAGGTATGGAAAAAATGGTTTGTAATCTTGAGGTCTTTATTATGTCTGATCCTTCTAAGATTAAGGACTTGATTGAGGCTAAAGATAAGCTTATTAATTTTCAAAATATGAAAGAGACTTATTGCCAAAAAGCTAGTAATCACATTGCGTGATGGTGACAAGAATACTAGCTATTTCCATGCTTTAGTTAATAAAAAGAGAGCCTTAAATAATATTCAAAAAAATTAAAGATGATAATAGAGAATAATGATATTAAGGATTCAATTATTAATTACTTTAGAAATATCCTTAATAAGAGTTTCTCTTATGAAGCTATTTCTAAAGCGCACTTGATTTCTTCTATTATTAGCAATGATGATAATGATTTGCTTACTATTGTGCCTAATGAAGATGAAATTTTTGAAGTTTTTAATAGCATGAACATAGATTCTGCTGCTAGTCCAGAGAGTTTCACTACTCAATTTTTTCAAAATTATTGATTAATTATTAAAAATGATTTGATTGAGGTTGTGGTTGATTTTTTTAATGGTAATCTTTTTCCTTCCTAAACACTAAACTCTAAACCTTAAACCTTAAAAGCCCTAAACCCTAAATCCTAAACCATGAACCTTAAACTCTAAACCTTAAACCCTAAACCTACAATGCTAAACCCTAAACCTCAAACCCTAAGCCTACAAACCTAAATAATAAATGCTGAACCATAAACCCTAAACCCTAAACCTAAAAAATACTAAACCTTAAATCGTAAACCCTAAATCCTAAACCCTAAAAAAAACCTAAACTCTACCCAACTAACCTAAAATAACCCTAAACTCTAAAATAAACCTAACCTAAACCAAACCTAAACCTAAACCCTCCTAAACTTAACTATAAACTATAAAATTAAACCTAAACACTAAACCTAAACCTAATAAACCCTAAAAACCTAAACTTAAACTTAAACATAAACCCAAAACCTAAACTTAAACCTAAACCTAAAACCTAAACTAAACTAAGGTGTAATTAAAATAAAAAATAAATCTAAACCCTAAAATCTAATAAACCTAAACCTAAAATCTTAAGAATAACCTTGACGGGAGGAACATCAAAACCAGATCTAAAGTGGAGAAGGCATGATTATCATAGTGGTGGTGATGGGGTGTTGGTGGATATGAGCTCTAAGCGTGGTGGTTATGGAGGCGAGGAGCAAGGTTATAAAATGGTGAGAGAGATCGGGGATATGATAGTGGATCCCAAAAATTGAGAGGTCGGGGTGGTACTAAAGGGAACTGGAGAAACTGAAGAACGGTGGATCCAATCTATTGCTTATCGAACTGTGTCTTTATAGTAGAGACAGTTCTAGTCATCTAGGTTTTTGATTTGCTCTACACATGCTCATTTTTTTATCTATGTTGCCGATAAGAAAATTTGGTGTGTTACTTGGTTGATACAATTAAAAATAAAAAATGCTAAATCTGAATTTATTTTCTTTTTAAAAAAAAGATCGAAAACCACCCTAAACTAAAACTTGAACCCTAAACCTAAAACCAAGACCCTAAACCTTAAACCCTAAACCCTAAACCCTAAACCTTAAAAACCCAAAACCCATAACCCTAAATGCTAAACCCTAAACCCTAAAACCCTAAACCCTAAAGCCTAAACCCTAAACACTAAACTTTAAACCCTAAACCCTAAACTAACTCTAAACCCTAAAAAGCTAAAAAGCTAAACCCAAAAAAAAACTAAAAAATAAAATAAATAAAAAAACCTAAAACAAAATAAAATATTTTAAATAAAATAAACTAAATACCTAAACTAAAACCTTAACATAAACTTATAAAGAAAAATAGAACAAAAATAAAATAAACAAAATAAACTAAACTAAAAAATACAAAACCTAAATAAAATAAAATTATACCTAAAATAAAAATAAAATAAACTTAAAATTAGAATAAAATTAAAAATAAATAAACACCAAATCCTAAAAAATAAACCCAAAATAAAACTTAAAAATTAATAAAAAATATAACCTAAACCCTAAACTAAAAAAAATGTAAACCTAAAATAAAAATAAAACAAACCTAAACCTAAACTAAAATAAACTAAACTAAAATAAATAAAACCTAAATCAAAATAAACTAAACCTAAACCCAAACATAAACCAAAACTAATTAAAATAAAATAAACTAAAAGTAAACTTAAACCTTAAGTAAAAAATATAAACTAAAATAAGCCTAAAATAAAAACTAAAAACAAACCTAAAATAAAAACATAAAACCTAAACTTAAAATAATAAAATAGGAACCGAAACTTAAACCTAAAATTAAAAATAAAACCTAAACCTAAAAAATAAAATTAAAACAAAACTAAACTAGAAAATAAACCTAAACCTAAACCTAAACATAAAAAATAAACTAAATAAAAATTTTTAACTAAAATAACTAAACCTAAAATAAATAAACTAAACTAAGTAAAAATATTATTATACCAAAATAAAAATAAAAAATAAAATAAACTAAAATAAATAAAAAATAAACTTAATAAACTAAAGAAACCTAAATCTACCGGTTTACTTAATTTTAAAAAAATAAAAATAAATAAATAAAACCCTAAATCCTAAACCCTAAATTCTAAACCTAAACCCTAAACCCCAAACCCTAAACCTTAAACTAAAATAAACCCAAACCTAAACTCCTAAACTCTAAACCCTAAACCCTAAACCTAAAACTAACTAAACCTCTAACTTAAACTTAAACTAAAACTCTAAACCCTAAATCCTAAACACTAAACCCTAAACTATAAACCCTAAACCCTAAAAACCCTAAACCCTAATCCCTAAACACTAAACCCTAAACCCCAAACACTAAACCCTAAGCCATAAACCCTAACCCTAAATCATAAACCCTAAAACATTAAACCTTAAACCCTAAACCCTAAACCCTAAACCCTAAGCCCTAAAGCATAACCTAAACCTTAAACCCTAAACCTTGAACCTAAACCTAAAGAAAGAAAATAAATATAAAAATAAACCTAAACCCTAAAATCTAATAAACCTTAACCTTAACCTAAACCTAAACCCTAATAATGGGAAGAACCTTAAACATCAACTAGTCTGGCCTAGATCTGCTGGAAAGGTGGAGGTGGCTCATAGGGGGGAATGGAGGTGCTGTGGATATGGAGGTGGTGGAGTAGTGGTAGTTATGGAGGGAGGAGGATCTTTACAACTATGGTGGTCAGGATAGATGGGATATGATGGTGGATCTAGAGGTGGTGATGGTTCTAAAACTGCTAAACGAATCCGACCACTAATCTTATGGAATTGTGTCACAAGAGAGAAAGTTCTAGTTATCTAGGGTTTTTTATTTGCTCTATGCGTGGTCATTTTTTATCTGTAATCGCTTATGTCTTAGAAAAGAAGATATGTTCAATATAAATTTGTTCTCTGTTAAAAAAAAACCTTAAACCCTAAACTAAAACCTAAACCCAAAACACTAAACCCTAAACACCATAAACCTTAAACACTAAACCTTAAACTGTAAACCCTAAACCCTAAACCCTAAAACCCTAAAACATAAACCTTAAATCTTAAACCCTAAACCTTAAGTTTAAAACTAACCTAAACCTAAACCTAAACCCTAAAATAACTCTCCTAAAACCTTAAACCCTAAAACCCTAAACTCTAAATTAAACCCTGTTAAACCCTAATTTTAAACCATAAACCTAAACTTAAACTATAAATTCCTAAACCCTAAACCCTAACCCATAAACCTAAACCTAAACTCAAACCCTAAACCTAACCTAAACTTGCCAAATTAAACCTAAACTTAAAACTTAAAACCCTAAACTGAGTTTGCTAAACACTAAACTTAAACTTTAAAGTTAAACCCTACCTAAATTTAAACCCTAAACTTAAACCTAAACTCCTAAACCTAAACTTAAATCCTAAATCCAAATCCTACCTAAAACTTAAATCCTAAATCTAAATCCCTGAAATTTATTCTAAATCCTAAACTAAAACCTAATAAACCTAGAAGCCTAAACAAATCCTAATTAAACCTGTGTTAAACTATAAATTAAACTTAAAATGTTAAATTCAAATAAAGAATGATTTAAATCTCCTAATAAATAATTTTTCCTCCCTTAATCTAATGACCTAATCTAAATTCCTAAACTAAATGACCCTATATTTGCTTCTAAACCTGGGCCCACCTAAACCTAAATCTTTGACATAAATCCTAAATTAAAAACTTAAACCCTAAATCCTGAATCCTAAACCTAACTAACTAAACCTAATTAACTAAGCCCTAATAAATTTCAACTTTAAACCCTAATAAATCTAAATAAATTAAATCATAAATTTAATAAATCCCTAACCTGACTCTAA
The DNA here is from genome assembly GCA_021442155.1 of Cymbidium sinense. Taxonomy (NCBI): domain Eukaryota; kingdom Viridiplantae; phylum Streptophyta; class Magnoliopsida; order Asparagales; family Orchidaceae; genus Cymbidium; species Cymbidium sinense. The sequence goes on along the minus strand of CM038214.1, from coordinate 266,859,076 downwards.
TTTAAACTTAAATCACCTAAAACTTAAACTTTAAATCCTAAACTTAAACTTAAAGCCTAAACTGAAATAAATAAATCCCTAAATAAACCTAAATTTAAATCTAAACTTAAACCCTAAACCTCCCAAACCTAAAATAAACCCTAAACCTTAAATCCTAAACCTAAACCTAAACCTAAACTCTAAAACACTAAACCCTAAACCTAAACCTAAACCCTAAACTTAAACCTAAACATAAACCTAAACCTAAACTAAACCTAAAACCTAAACAAAACAAAACTTAAAGCTTTTAAACCCAAAACCCAAAAAAATGCTATCTCGCTTGTGTTTCTAATTCTCTATTTTCGCCGCTACTTTTAATTGACTGTATTCAAATTTTGCCAAAGAAGTGAATAAAATAGGTTAGGTTGCTCTCCTAAAATTTGAGGAGTCCAAACCTAAACCCTCTCTAGAAAAATTTTAGAAATCCAAACTTAAAATTGTCAAAACTTAACCCTAAATCTAAACCCAAAAACCCAAAATACCACTACCGGAGCCCTCTTTTTGGTTTCATTGCTCTCCTAAAATTCATTGCATGGAAAATTTTTTTAATATGATCCTTGATTGTAATTTGCTTGATATTGGTTTTAAAGGTTCTAATTATACTTGGCAAAATTCTAGACTTTGATGATGGTTGGATCAGATTCTTTCTAATGTCGACATTTAAGTAGAACCTTGTCTGATCATGTTCCTCTTTTGGTTTCTATTAAAGATAATTCTAATAGATTAAAAAATTCCTCTCCTTTTAGATTTCAAAACATGTGGATTCAACATATTAATTTTCTTAATGTTGTGGCTAATAATTGGAAAGCTCCTTTACATCCTGATAATTTGATTATGGGGATGAATAGACTTTGGTTTAAGCTTAAAAGACTTAAGAATAATTTGGGTTCATGGAACAAGCATTATTTAAAACCTTTTGCTAATATCAAAGATATGGAAAAAATGGTTTGTGATTTTGAAGTCTATATTATGTCTGATCCTTCTAAGATTAAGGACTTGACTGAGGCGAAAGATAAACTTGTTAATTTTCAAATATGGAAGATACTTATTGGCATAAAAAAGCTACTAGTAAACATATTGTGGATGGTGATAGAATACTAGGTATTTTCATGCTTTAGTTAATAAAAAGAGACCTTCAAATAATATTCAAAAGAATTAAAGATGACAATGGAGAATGGATTATGGAGAATAATTATATTAAGGACTTGGTTATTAATTACTTTAGAAATATGCTTAAAAAGAGTTGCTCTTATGAAGCTATTTCTAAATCATACTAGATTTCTTCTATTGTTAGCAATGATGACAATGATTTGCTTACTATTATGCCTAATGAAGATGAAATTTTTAAAGTTCTTAATAGCATGAACATAGATTCTGTTGCTCATCCAGAGGGTTTCACTACTTTCAAAATTGTTGGTTTATTATTAGAAATGATTTGATTGAGGTTGTGGTTGATATTTTTAATGGTAATCCTTTTCCTAGATATTTTTCTAGCACTTCTATTTTTCTCATACCTAAGAAATATAATCTAGACTATTGGAGTGAATTTAGACCAATTAGTCTTTGCACCTTCTTCAATAAGTTGATTTCCAAAATTCTTGCCAACAGGCTTAGTCCTTTACTTCATAAGATTATCTCTCTCAAATAAACTGGTTTTGTTAGAGGTAGATCTATTTCTGATAACATTTCACTTGCCTAGGAATTAATTCATGACTTAGATGCTAAGACTAGAGGTGGAAATATTCTTTTCAAATTAGATATTACCAAAGGTTTTAATAATATCTCTTGGGATTTCCTTTTCAATATTCTAAATTTATTTGGGTTTTCTGATAAATTTACTTTTCTTATTAAAAATTATATTAATAATGTCTGTTTTCTATTTTGCTTAATGGGGAAGCTTTGGATTCTTTCCTTCTTCCCATGGCATAAGACAAGGTGATCCTTTATCTCTTGCTTTATTTATTATTGTTGTTGAGTACTTATCTAAGAGCATCAATGAGTTATTTTTAAATAATCCTAGTATGTACTATAGAACTCTTGGTGGTCTTCTTATTTCCCACTTAAGCTTTGTTGATGATTTCATTATTTTTTGCAATGCTTTTATTCAACATATCAAGAACCTCAAGATTTTTTTAAATAAATTTGGAAGAGAAAGTGGTCTTTATATCAATGATAACAAAATCTATTTTATTATTTCATCAAGTATCTATAATAATAAAATCAATCAAATCCAACATATCACTAATTTTAAACATCAACACTTACCTCTTAAGTACTTGGGTGCTCCTCTATTTAAAGGTCCAAAACAATCCCATCTTTTAAATGCACTCTCAATTCTATGCCTCTTTATTTGATTCAAACTATTATTCCCATTAATTCCACTCTTATCAAAATTGATTGCTTGCTTAATAATTTTTTTTAGGGATCCAATAATTCTATTAAAAAGAATGCATTGGACATCCTAGCATAAATGCTGTGGTCCTTTGGCTAAAGGTGGTCTTGGTTGCAAAACTATTCATCAAGCTATGACTAACTTCTCTCATATGCTCTGGTGGAATTTTAGAAAGAATGATAGCCTTTGGGCTAATTTTATGATGGTAAAATATTTCCAAGGTAAAAAACCTCTTATATGTGCTTATAAAGTTGGTGACTCTCTGGTTTGGAAAAGGCTTTGCTCCATTAAATGGGTTGTTGAATCCTTATCTTGGGGTATTCATTCAGGTTCTTCTTTCTTTTAGCAAGATAATTGGATTGGCAATGGTTCTATTGATACCCTTTTATCTACACACTCTACTGCTGCTATTAAAGTTAACTCGTTTTGGCTTAATAGCAATTGGAATGAAAATAAACTTGAGAACTACATTCCTATTTTTATTTTTGACAAGTTTTGCAACATCTCTATCTTTTCTAATAAACTTGATTAAATTCTTTTCAAGCTCTCTTACAATAGCAATTCTGTTCTTAAAGAGGTTTGGAATTTCATTAGAAATAAATAAAGCACCTCTAATGTTTTCATTAAGCTTTGGAACAATATCATTCCCATTTCTTATTTTGCTTTAGCTTAGATGTTTTTGAATAACTTCATTCCTGTAGATTCCTTGCTCTGGCTTAAAGGGTTTTATTTACCTTCCAAATGCTATTGCTGCTTTCATATTGAAAATGTTAATCATGTTTTTATCAGTGGTGCTATTGCTTCCAAACTTTGAATATGGCATGATGATTTATTTAACACTAACTATTTTCATGGCTCTCTTTCGTTATATCAACTTATTGAAGTTTGTTTCCATAAAACTGAAAGGTCATATGAATGTTTTAATTTCTATTACCCTTATTTGGTTCATTTGGCTAGATAAAAATGATTCTAAATATTGAGGCATCCCTACGAACCATAAAAGGATTCTTGCTAGAACTAAAGAAAAAAGTCATGCTTTGTTTAATGCATATTTAATTAGTAATCTTCATTATAGAGGTTATAAATTTCTAGCTAAAAAATTGGGTATCACTTTGCATGATGACCCTTCCTACAAGAGTATTAGGATTATACATTGGATTAAGCCTAAATAAAATTTTATTAAGATCAATACTGATGGTTCTATTTCCCTAAACAAATATGGTTATGGTGGAATTCTTAGGGATTCTAAAGTCTGTCATTTGTGCTACTAGCCCTCAAAGCTTGTTGTTATTTATCTTTGAGCTCATGGCTATTAATAAAGCTATTGATATTTATTTTATCAAAGGCCTATTTAATATTTGAATTGAAGTTGATGCTCTTCTTTTACTTGATATGCTCCATACTAATAAAATGGGGAATGCTGACTTATTTTATCTTCTTAATCACACTAAAAAGCTTCTTTCTCAGGTTTGCTACAAAATTTCTCACATTCTTCGTGAAGGTATTGCTTGTGCTAATTTCCTAGCTAATTTGGGAGCTGAATTAAATGAGCTCACTTTATTTGATAACCATAACTTAAGCATCTGCATGGTTTGGTCAATCTGGACAACACTGGACTGCCTTACCTCAGATTTTAGCTTTCTAGTATTTTGTTGATCATATTTCTATGGTGGTTTTATTTGGTCAATTTTTTGGTTTTTTTTTTTGCTTCCCTCACTAGGAAGTGGTTTTTGCTATTTTTCTTTAGGTTCCTGGTCAATCTCACTTTATATAAAAACTACCTTTTCGGTTTTAGTTTATTTTTAAACTTAAACTCTCTACCTCTTTACCCCATTGTATACTTGACAGACTCTTATTTGGGTCATAATGATGCTCTTTTTCATTGGTTTTCCTACCCTCTTAGATTGGTGATTTTCTTTCTATGGCTCATGTTATGCTTCTTTTGTCACACAACTAGTGACGTTTTGGGGGTCTCTTATTGGGTTGTTGCTGTGCCTAATTTTGGCCTACCCCTTATACTAATTGATGTTGGGTTTTCCTCTAGTTTTGTGGCTGTTACCTTATATGAGTTGGATTTTTGGCTACTATGGTTGGTTCTATTGGATGCTGCTATTTACTTCTCCCATCTACCTGCCTATTTTGGGTGGTCTTTTTTTCATGGCTGTTGTTGGTCTCTTCTGGTTTGGCTTAGTTTTGGTCTTTTTGGTGGTTATGTTCTTTTTTCCTAGTTTTGCTTGGGGGATTCTACTGGTTGGTTTTTCCCTCTACCTTGTGGATTAGCGGTAGATTTTTTCTAGTTGTTGCCAACCTATTTTCTCTTTTGTGGTGAATGTCTGCTCTATAGGGTTTGGAAGGGCTTTGTTTACCTCTAGCCTTGTTCCTTTCATCATTGATTTCTTGCTTTTAGTTGGGTGGTTCTCCTTGGCCCTTTCTTCCTTGGTTTTTTGTCTGGCTAAGTGACTACCAATTTTGTTTCTTAGTTTGTTTGGAGATCTCCAAGTGGGTTGTGGGTATGCCTGTTGTTGTTCTTTCCCTCTATTTTGGGCTCTATATTGGATTAACTTCTTATTTAGGCTGGCTACTCCATTTACTGAATTGGAACTTCTGCTGTTGTGGTTGATTGTTGGGTGGCAACTATTGGTCTCTTCAGGATTTTCTTAGCTTTGGTTTTTTTTAATTCTTTTTGGTTATTTTCTTTATTTGGGTTGGTGTTTTCTTCTTGTTGGTTGTTTTCTCTATTGATTAATATGAGGACAACAACTTTGTCATTCTTTTTTCTTCTAGACTTGGGTTTCTATTTACTAGAGGAAATGGTTGTGGCTATTTTTTGTCTATGTCTACTGGTTTGCTGGTAGCCGTTCCTCTGACTATATTGGTCTGGTGTTTGCTGAGGGCTAGTTGTGGGACTCTCTGGCTTGGTGTCTTGGGATTAGATGTTGTCTTTCCTTGGATGCCTGTGCCTAGCTTGCTGTCTTGGGATTTAGGTTCGTTGTTGGTATTGACTTCCTCTGGTTTATTTTTCTCTCCTTGTTTCCTGATATTTGCCTCTTGGTCGGTGGTGCTAGATTTGTTATTTTTCCTGTTGCCTTGGTGGTGGTTTTGATGGTAATTTCTGGATGCCTCTTGGTCTCCTTATGGCTTTCCTCTCTCTGGTGATGCTTGTCTTCTACTATTTGCTATTTGGTGGAGGTTTTACCCTTGGATTTGGACTGCTAATGCTCTAGAGATAGTCATGGGTTATTGTTATGCCTTTGGGACTGTTTTGCTGGGTTGTGTTGTTACCCCCATTCATGTTGACTACTCTTGTTTGTGTTTCTCTTCTTTTTGGTGGTGGCTTTGGTGGAGTTACTGCTTGGTTTTTCTAGCTTGGCCACTGATCCTGGTGTAACTTGTGGGTTGCTGGCTTTATGTGATTAGTCCATTGTGGGTTTTGGTTGGTGGGTTAGCTGTTGGCTGGTTGGCTATTTTTTTATTTGTTTAGTGCATGACCTGGATCACTATGGATTGTTTTGCCTTAGATTGTTTACTTATATCAGGTATGCTGGTTATGATGGCCTTGATGTTTCCTCATATCTTCTCTCTGGTTGGTAGCATTACATATGACCATAACCCTTCTCAAGAAGTTTGGATGCTCGTATGTATTGTTGCCACTTGAGATGATCTTAACTGAGCCCGAGGCTTCTCTTTCTGAGCTCTCTCTAAATTGTTTACTTTATCCTTTTCCCTTGAGCTATGATTATTTCCTTTGTAGTGTTTTGTAGAATTCTTTTGCAGGTTGGAACTTTATAGATGGAATGAGCTTTACTCAGTCAACTCAAGTGTTGTTGCTGGATCTTGCTTATCTTGCTTTCTCAAAGGGATCAAGAGTCACGACTAGTCCTTTATTGCTTTCATGAGTTGTATTAGTCTTATTCTGTGTCTTTTTCTCATATGCTTTTTAGCTATTGTATTTGTTTTTGTTTTTCTTTTATTTCCTTTTTATTTTCTATTGCACTTAGATGGGGGTTTAGCTCTTTAGGTTTCTTGTAGCTCTGAGAGAAGTAGAACTTTGAGCTTTACCCCTATTAAGGACATTATATCTTTTCCTTTTATTTTAATAAAATTCTAACTTTTCCCAAAAAAAGAATCCTAAACCCTAAACCCAAACACCGAACCCTAAATCATAAACTAACCCTAAACCTTAAACACTAAACTATAAACCCTAAACCCTAAAAACCTAAAAACCTAAACCTAAACTTAATAAAACCTAAAAATAAAATAAATAAATAAACCTAAACCTAAACAAAATAATAAAATAAAACAAAATAAAATAAAAATCTAAACTAAAACCTAAACCTAAACCAAAACTAAAATAAAATAAATAAAAACCTAAACTAAACTAAAAAATAGAATAAAGTTAAAAATAAAAAACTTAATAAAATAAAAACTAAACCTAAAATGAAAAATAAAATAAACCTAAAATAAAATAAAAGAAAAACTAAATAAAAACCTAAACCTAAAAAGTAAACTTAAAAAAAACCTAAAAATAAATAAAAAATTAAACCTAAACCCTAAACAAAAAAAAAGAAAGAAACTTAAACTTAAAATAAAAATAAAGGTAATAAAATAAAATAAACTTAAACTAAAATAAACTAAACTAAAATAAATAAAACCTAAACCTAAACCTAAAATAAACTAAACTGAAACCTAACCTTAAACAAAATAAAATAAAATAAACTAAAAATAAACCTAAACCCAAACTAAAAATTAAAACCTAAAAATAAACCTAAAATAAAAACCTAAAACATAAACCTAAAAAAATAAAATAAAAACCTAAACCTAAACCTAAAAATAAAAAAATAAAACCTAAACCTAAAAATAAGAAAATAAAAACTAAATTAAAAAATAAACCTAAACCTAAACCTAAGCTGAAAAAATAAACTAAAATAAAAACTTAAACTAAAATAAATAAACCAAACTAAATAAAAAAAAAAAACAAACCTAAATAAAAATAAAAAATAAAATAAATTAAAATAAATAAAAAATAAACTAAATAAACTAAATAAAGCTAAACATATCGCTTTACTTAATTTAGATAAAAAATTAAAAAACAAATTAAATAAAAAACCCTAAACCCTAAACCCTAAACACCCTAAATCCTAAAACGTAAACCCTAAATTCTAAACCCTAAACCTTAAACTCTTACCCTAACCCTAACCCAAAATAATAAATCCTAAACCTAAACCCTAAACCATAAACCCTAAACCCTACACCATAAACCCTAAACCCTAAATCATAAATAACCCTAATCCCCAAAATCCTAAATGCTAATCCCTAAACCCTAAACCCTAAACCCTAAGCCCAAACCCTAAACGCTAAATCCTAAACCCTTACTCTAAACCTTAAAACCCTAAACCTTAAACCCTAAATTAATAATAAACCCTAAGCTAACACTAAAACCTAATCCGTAATCCTAAACCCTAAACCCTAAACCTTAAAACCCTAAACCCAAATCCCGAAACCCTAAACCCTAAAAACCTAAACTTAAACTTAAAAATAAAAAATAAAACCAAAACCTAAAAAATAAAATAAAAATAAAACTAAACTAAAAAGTAAACTAAACCTAAACTGAAAAAAATAAACCAAAACAAAAAACCAAAACTAAAATAAATAAACTAAAAATAAATAAATAAAACTAAATAAAAATGAAAATAAACCTAAAAAATAAAAATTAGAATAAATAAAAAATAAACTAAAACTAAATAAGAAACTTATTTTATTTAAAAAATAAAAAAGTAATTAAATAAAAAAACCCTCAACCCTAAACTTTAAACCCTAAACCCTACGCACCCTAAACCCTAAATCTTAAATCCTGAATTCTAAACCCTAAACCCTGAACCATAGCCCTAACCCTAATCCTAACCCTAATCCCTAAACCCTAAAGCCTAAACCCTAAACCCTAAACACCCTGAACCCTAAATCCTAAACCCTAAAAGCTAAACCCTAAACCCTGAACCCTAATCCTAACCTTAACCCTAACCCTAAACTCTAACCCTAAACCATAAACCCAAAACCCTAAACCCCAAACCTAAATAACCATAAACCCTAAAACCCTAAACCCTTAACCCTAATCCCTTACTTGAAACCCTAAACTAACTCAAAGCCCTAAGCTAACCCTAAAACCTAAATCTTAAACCTTAAAAACCCTAAACCTTAAAGCCCAAACCCTAAACCCTAAACCCTAAACTGTAAACCCAAAACCCAAAACTCTAACCCTAAACCTAAATCCTAAATCCTAAACCCTAAACCCTAAAAAAAATAGAATAAACAAAATAAAATAAAGCTAAACTAAAATAAATAAATCATAAACCTAAACCTAAACCTAAACTAAATAAAATAAAATAAACTAAAAATAAACCTAAACCTAAACTAAAAAATAAAACCTAAAAATAAACCTAAAATGAAAACCTTAAACCTAAACAAAAATAAAATAAGATAAAAACCTAAACCTAAACTTAAAAATAAAAAATTAATCTTAAACCTAAAAAACAAAGTAAGAAAATAAAACTAGACTAAAAAAGTAATCGAAACCATAAAAATAAACTAAAATAAAAATCTAAACAATATAAATAAACCTAAAATAAATAAACTAAACTAGATAAAAATAAAAATGAACCTAAATAAAAATAAATAAATAAAATAAACTAAATAAACAAAATAAACCCAAACCTACTCATTTACTTAATTTAGAAACAAAATTTAAACAAATTAATTATAAAAAACCCCTAAACCCTAAAAACCCTAAATGCTAAATGCTAAACAACCCCAAGCCCTAATACCCTAAATGCTAAACCCTAAATCCAAACCCTAAACACTAAACACTGAACCTCAAACCCTAAACTCTAAAACTCAAAACCATAACCTTAAATCCTAAACTAACCCTAAATGGTAAGCTATCTTGAAACCCTAAACCCTAAATATCCTAAACCCTAAAGCCTAAATCACTAAACCCTAAACCTTAAACCCTAAACCCTAAAGTCTAACCCTAAACCCTGAATCTTAACCCTATTAGAGGTACTAGTCGATATGATGGTAGATATGGAAGTGGTGGTTATGGAAGCATGATCTGGAGGTTGGGGATTTGGAGGCACTTATGGATTTGGAGGTGCTAGTGGATATGGAGGTGGTGGTTACGAAGGCAAGAGGAGTGATAGAGGTTACATGTGGTGATGGTGGGATAGATCGGGGATATGATGGCAGATCCCACTACTCGAGAGGTGAGGATTATTCTAATGGGAACTAGAGAAATTGAAGAATAGCTTAGGGTTTAGTGTTTAGGGTTAGTTTAGGGTTTGATCTCTGTAGCATCTGCTGGCTTTTGTTAATTATCCAATCTTTTTTTGGGGTCTTACTGTATCTGCTGTTTCCCTTGCTAATGGAAATGTGCTTCCTATTTCCCTAATCTGCTGGATGGAGATGTGTTATTTTCTGATCTGCACGGACGGACTACTTGCCATCAATACTATTTTTTGGGACTTACTGTATTTTTCTTTTCTTTTCATGATTGAGATTGTTTCCTGTCTCTTTTTCCTGTTGCCTATTCTCGAACTAATTTTTTATTCTGGCTACTTATATTGGAGGCTCATGTCTTTGTTGCTACAGTTGTTGGCTTGCTAAGATTTGCACAGCTTCATGGTGGGCCCTACTTTATTTGTATTTTCCCTCTTAAATAGGGCCGTGGCTCCTATTTTGCTCACCAACCCCCTTCCTCAACTTGTAAGGGAAGAATGTTTAATTTACCTGTTATTACTACTGTTTCTTTGCAAGATTGGATTTTCTTCTTGCCTTCCTTTCATCCTGATTTTACTGATGATGTTGGATTAGATGCTAGTCTACTTTACCTTATCTTGAAGGATTTTAATGATGGTTTTCTTCTGATTCCCATTTTGGGTCTATGTAATACTATTGTTACTGACTGGATTACCCTCTGTTGGGTGCAATATTTTTTCTTGTCTTGGTTTCTTGTCTTGGTTGTTGGAATGGATTATCGGGTTTTATGCCAGCGCTATGGGGTTGTTTCTCGATTATTTTTTTTTGTGTTGTTTGAGGTGCGCCTTATCACTGGCTTGTGGGCTATCTAATCTGCTGCTGCATTCCCATCTTGGTTTTGTTAGACTTGTGCAGTTCCTGTAGTGTTTACGCTATTAACTCGGTGTTTGTTAACATCTGAATGGGTATCCTTTTTATGGGCTGTATTCCTGGTCTGTATTCTTGGCCTGTAAGTTTCATATGATTATTGATGGTGTTGTTCTAATTACGTTATTAACAAGGGGGTTGTTAACATCTACATTGCTAATTCTGAATGGGCACCTTTCTATGGGTTGTATTCCTGGCCTGTAAGTTTCATATGATTTGGGATGGTGTTATTTACATGCTAATTGATATGCTTAGCAGGATTTCAGCTGGCTTTTCAGTCAGTTGTCTATTGTTTCTATCTTCTGCCTAGCCTTTTCTGCTATTTACTTGTGGGGGGTTTTCCTGCTGGCTTAATTTTACTCTTGGATCTAGTATTAATAAGGTGGATGCAGCCAAGATGGTTCATTTTTATATGGGTAGGGATTCTCATGCTATGGTGACTATATTGGTGATACTTATTTTGTATGGGATAATCGCTTTCCCATTCTGCTCTTTGCTATCTCCTTTTCTATAGTGTATATGGCTTTGTTTAGGTTTGAAGGTACTAAGGCTCATAAGACTTTCAACAAATGGCTGTTATCTTCCCACATGTTTGTAGGCTATGATGGCTGTGATGATTTCACTCCTTTTTTATTTGGTAGTAGCTCTTGTGATGTAACCCTTCACAAGTTTGGATGCTCATATTTGCATCCTCCAATTTGTGACTGAGCCTGACCTTCTCTCACATTCTATGAATTTTCTCGCTTATCGCTTTTACCTTCCACTTTGTTTGTATTACTCTAACTCTAATTTTTATCTTTATACATATAACATTTTCTCTTTCTCTTGGAGGTTTGCTCCCTAGTGGCATGCATTCTCTCATCCTGAAGAGCTTTATCCTAGATTTATCCATTGGCTTCTCTATGTTAATCATTTTGTATCTTTTGCTTTCATTTTCTCTTTTATTTTGCTTTTGGATGTACTTAGATAAGGATTTACTTCGAGTGTAGCTCTTGAGCGAGTTTTGAGTTTATCCTCTTAAGGACCTTGTAACCCTCTTTTTGTGGCAATAAAATTCCTCATATATGGGGTCTCACAATTTTTTTTTTTTTAAAAAAAAAACCCTTAGCCCTAAACCCTACAACCCCAAACCCTAAACCCTAAACCTTAAACTCTAAACCCTAAACCCTAAACCTTAAGCCTTATAACCCTAAACCTAAATACCTTAAACCCTAAACCCTAAAATCCTAAAATCAAATACTAAACCCTAATCCCTAAAGCCTAAATTCTAAAACCCTAAATCCTAAACCCTAAAACCTAAACTAACTATAAACCTTAACCTAAACTCTAATATAAATAAAACTAAAATAAATAAACTCTAAACTATAAAATCTAACCTACCTAATTTAAACTAAACCTAAACTAAACCTAAACCTAAATAAACCTGCTCTAAACACAAACTAAACCTAACCTAAACTAAACTAATCTAAACCTAAACCCTCCTAAACTTAAACCTAAACCTAAACTAAACCCTAAACCCTAAACTAAACCTAAAACTAAATCTAAACTCCCTAAACCCTAAAACCTAAATTTAAACCTAAACTAAACTACTATAAACCAACCTAAACTAAACCTAATCATAAACCCTAAACAAATAATTAAAATTTAAACTAAACTAAACCAACCTAAAACCTAAACCTAAAAAACCTACTAAAATAAAGCTAAACTATATAAACTAAACTAAACCTAAGAATGGAAACCTTGAGAAGGAACATCACAACCAGCCAGATCCTACCATGGAAATGCAGAGTCGCTATAAAGTGGTTGTGGGGATCTAGAGGTGCGGTGAATGGCATTATGGAGGCGACGAAAGTGATGGAGGTTATAGCCATGGTGGTTAGGGAGAGATCGTGATATGATGCATCTCGCTACTTGAGAGGATGGTTTTGATGGGAACTAGAGAATCAAGAACAATCGACTACTATGGAACTCTAAAGTAGGATGATTCTAGCTATCTATGATTTTTTATTTTCTCTATGCATGCTCATTTTTGATCTATATCATCGCTTGTGTCTTATAAAACTTGGGGTACTACTTGCTTGATGAAATCAAAAAGAAGAAATGTTGAATCTGATTTTGCTCTCTGTTAAGAAAACCAATAAACCCTAAACCCTAAACTTAAACCATAAACTAGAACATAAATCCTAAACCTAAAACCTAAACACTTAACCTTAAATCCTAAACCCTAAACCCTAAAAACCCCATACCCTAAACCTATACAAATAAAAAATAAAAGAAACCCTAAACCCTAAACCCTAATCCCTAAAATTGTAAAAACTAAACCCTAAACCCTAAATCCTAAAACCTACAATCCTAAACCCTAAACTTTAAACCCCAAACCCTACACCTTAAACCCTAAACCCTAAACTAACCCTAAACCTTAAACCCTAAACCCTAAAAACTTAAAAACTATAACCTAAACTAAATAAAACCTAAAAAATAAAATTAACCCTAAACCTAAATAAAATAAAAAATAAAATAAAATAAAAAACTTAGCTAAAACCTAAACCTAAACCTAAAAATAAAATAAAATAAACTATTAAAAATAAACTAAAATAAAATAAATAAAAAACTAAACTAAACCAAAAAATAAAATAAACCTAAGAATAAAAAACCAAAATAAAATAAAACAAAATGAAACTTAAAAATAAAAAAAACCTAAAATAAAATAAAATAAAAACCTAAACCTAAAGAATAAAAGTTAATCTAAAACCTAAAAAGAAATAAAAAATAAAACATAAACCCTAAACTAAAAAAAGACCTAAACCTAAAAGAAAAATAAACTTAAACCTGAACTAAAATAAACTAAACTAAAATAAATAAAACCTAAACCTCTAAAATAAACTAAACCTAAACCTAATTCTAAACTAAATAAAATAAATTAAACTAAAAATAAACTAAACCTAAACCTAAAAATAAACCTAAAATTAAAACCTAAACCTAAAAAAATAAAATAAAAATAAAAACTTAAATTTAGAAATAAAAAATAAAATTTAAACTTGAAAAATAAAATAAAATTAAATTAAACTAAAATAAATAAACCTAATATAAATAACCTAAACTAAATATAAATAAAACTAAACCTAAATAAAAATAAAAAATATAAAAAAAAATAAAAAAATAAAAAATAAATTATAAAAACTAAATAAACATAAACCTACGGGCTTACTTAATTTAAGACAAAAATCAATTAAAAAAAAACCCTAAACCCTAAACCGTAAACCCTGGACTCTAAAAGTCGTAAACCCTAAATCCTAAACCCTAAACCCTAAAGCCTAAAGCCTAAACCCTAAACTGTAAACCTTAAACTTACAACCCTAAACCCTTAACCCTGAACCTACAACCCTAAACATTAAACCTAACCTTAAACTTAAAATAAACCTTAAACTAAAAAGTTTAAACAACCTAAAACCCTAAACTAACTTAAATTAAACTATATCCTAATTTAAATAAACTAAACCTAAAATCTAAACCTAAAAATTTAAACTTAAAACCTAAACTAAAACTAACCTAAACTAATCAAAACCTTAAAACTAACCCTAAAAAACTCTAAACTAAATCTAAAACAAACCTAAAATAAAAACCTAAAAAATCTAAACCCAAATAAACTAAACTAAACCTAAAATAAACCTAAAACCTAAACCTACTTAAACTAAACTTAAGTAAACCTAAAGTTTAAAACCTAAACTAAACCCTAAACTAAACTAACAAAAATAAACACTAAAACCTCTAAATACTAAACCTAAAAACTAAACTAAACTAAAACCCTAAATCCTAAACACTAAACCTTGACCCTAAACCCTAAACCCTAAACCCTAACCCTAAACCTTAAACCCTAAAACACTAAACCTAAACCTAAACCTTAAACCCTAAACCAAAACTCTAAACCCTAATTGCTAAATCCAATCCCTGAACCCTAAACCGTAAACCTAAACCTAAAGTAACTAAATAAATAAAAAAAAACCTAAACCCTAAAAGCTAATAAACTTAAACATAAACCCTAAGAATGGGCAGAACCTTGACGATAGGAAAATCACCGTCAACCAGGCTCAAGTTAGATCTAGCCATGGAGGCAAAGGTGAAGGCGATAGTTATCACAGAGATGGTGGGAGCTTTAGAGGTGCTGGTTGATATGGCGGTAGCATTTATGGAGGAGGGATGAGCGATGGAGGTTACAAACATGGTGTTTATGGAGGGAGAGATCAGGGATATGATGGCGGATCTAGCTGCTCAAGAGGAGGGTGGCTCGAATGTTGAGAAATTGAAGAAAATCCGCGCTACTTATGGAACTGTTCATACAGAGATGGTTCTTGTTATCTAAGGGTTTTGATTTGCTCTATGCGTGCTCATTTTTTATCTATGTCATCGCTTGCATCTTAGAAAATTTGGTGTGCTACTTGATTGATGAAATAAAAAAAAAGAAATGTTGAATATGAATTTGTTCTCTATTAAAAAAAATAATTAACCCTAAGCCCTAAAACCTAAACTAAAGCATAAACCCTAAGCCTAAAACTTAAAATCTAAACCCTAAACCTTAAACCCTAAACCCTAAACCCTAAATCCTAAAACCTACAACCCTAAACCCTCAACCCTAAACCCCAAACCCTAAACCCTAAACCCCAAACCCTAAACCTTAAACCATAAACCTAAATAAACCCTAAACCATAAACCCTAAATAAACCCTAAACCCTAAAAACATAAAAACCTAACCCTAAACTAAATAAAAACTAAAAAAAATAAACCCAAAACCTTAAACCTAAATAAAATAAATAAAATAAAATAGAATAAAAATTTAAACCTGAAAATAAAATAAAATAGATTAAATTAATAAAAATAAAATAAAATAAAATAAATAAAACCTAAACTAAACTAAAAAATAAAATAAACCTAAGAATAAAAAAATTAAATAAAATAAAACTAAATGTATAATAAAAAATATAAACCTAAACTAATTAAAAAAACTTAAAAAGAAAACTAAACATAAAAAATAAACCTAAAAATAAATAAAAAATAAAACCTAAACCCTAAACTAAAACAAACCTAAACCTAAAATAAAAAAATAAACCTTAACATAAACTAAAATAAATAAAACCTAAACCTAAACCTACACCAAAACTAAATAAAATAAATTAAACTAAAATTAAACTAAACCTAAACCTAAGCCTAAACTAAAAAATAAAAGTTGAAATAAACCTAAAATAAAAACCTAAATCCTAAACCTAAAAAAATAAAATAAAAATTGAAGCCCAAACTTAAAAATAAAAATAAAACCTAAAACTCAAAAATAAAATAAAAATAAAACTAAACTAAACTAAATAAACCTAATATAAATAAAATAAATTAAATATAACTAAAATAAATTAAAAAATAAAGTAAATAAACCTAAACATATCACCTTACTTAATTTTAAAAAAAATTAATAAAAAAATTGCCTAAACCCTAAACTATAAACCCTTAACCCTAAAAACCTTAAATCCTAAATCCTAAATCCTAAACCTTAAAACCTAAACCCTAATCCATACTTTAAACTCTAAACCTGACACTATGCCCTCAACCTACTGACTACACTACTAAACCCTAAGCCATACCTTAAACCCTAAACCTTAAACCTAAACCACCTTGCTAAACTTTAAACCCACCTGAAACTGACCATGAGCCCAAACTAAACTTAACCAGAACCTAACATAAACCCAAACCCCAAAACCTGACCCAGACCAAACCTCTAAACCCTAACACTAAACCCTAGGCAAACCTTAAAAAGCCCTAATCATAAAAAGAAAACCAACCCTAAACCCTAAACCTAAACTAAACCCTAACACTAAACCCAACTAAATAAACCTTAAAAACCTTGGACCAGTATTTTGCATCCCTTATTTGATGCTTATCTTGGGCTTTATGGGCCACAAAGCTCTAGAAATTTGTCTTCAAAATGGTTGGATTTGGATGAGGTGGATGCTCTTCTACTGATTGACCTTGATGATATGATAAACCTCCTCAAGCAAACTAGGCTCTTCTCTCTCAGATTTTACCATCACTCATGTTTGGCGTGAAGCCATCTTGATTACCTTGCAAATCGGGTCTAGATTAGACAAATCATCTTTGATAAATTTACATTACCCAAATACTTGGTGTTGTTAACTTGGACTGCTTCCTTACCTCATCTAATTCTCCTCTTCCTTTTTTTTGGGCTTGTGTTCTTTATGGATACTCCTCATAGATATCATTCGTCTTGTGCTCTTTGCCATGACTTGCGCCTACCTTCTCCTTTAGTTGAATTCTATTTTTACAATATTAAGGCGATGTTGAACTATATGCACATCAATATCTTGAATTGGAACCCAGTTAAGCCTTGTAAGGTTTATATAATCCCACTTGGGACTTTAATTTCATTGATACATTCATTTCTAAACACAGAGAATTAACCATTCGGAGGAAGTTATGTTTTGATGGGCTTAGATTTTAGTACTAACTTCCAATTTTTTCTCGACATATGGCTTGGAGCATTGACTACCTATGTTGCTTCTAGGCATTAGTGTGCATTATCGGTTGCTTTTATTTTGATGATGGCTTAATTACTGGGCTTTGGAGGCACCATGGTTGTTTGTTGATTTGTTTGTTGGTTGTTTTAATCCCTTTAGGTTGAGACACTGATTTTTTCCCGCTTCTCCCAGTTTTCCTCCTACTATTTTTTCCATCTGCCCTTGTCTTAGCAAGTTCGGTTTTGGACCTTTATTGTCTTAAAATTCACCTTGGTAATGATGTCTTCTATCCCTAGAATGGGTTTCCTGTTGCTCCTTTTGGTTCTTCGTGTTTACCCTCCTCTTTCTATTTCATTTTACTTGTTGTTAACATTTGGGTTGATGTTGGACTTTACTACAATTGTTTTACCCTTCATGCTTTGAATCATGAAAATAGACCATTCTACTCTCACTATGTAACCAATGGTCTATCCACATGCCTATTATGAATATTGATAATGTTTCAAAGCAACACCCTTGTTTTGCTCTAGACTATTGAGCTATTGGTTTAACTTTATTCTTATTTTCTGATTGGGATATCCCATCTCACTAATATCTCCGTAAATGAAATTGTGTTATTTTTCAATACTAGTCTTCTTAGGTCTTGCTTCCCATGACCAGGTTTGGAATTTTCAAGGAATTATCATTATGCATCTTGAGATTATAGGCCTTGCTTCTATGGAAAATCCTTGAACTCATACAATTTTTAATTTATATCCTTCTTAGTAATATTTCCTTTTCCTAATGGGACTATTAATAGTAAAATTGTCCATACTGCTATTTTCTGGATTGCTGATTGCTAACACCTGAGATGTTGTTGCTTTTCCTTGCTGTTGTTCTCCCATCCTATGCTATGATTGGAACATGTACAACTTGAAGCACATTTCTTTGTTATGCTTGGAATTAATCGATGATTTATCTTATATACATAATTGGGTTATTGACAAACCCACTTATTATTGTCATTACCCTTAATGGGTTATGGTGAATAAGCATAGAGTCGATTTCTCAGTCACTTAGGATAGGCTTATGGTGGGGAGCTATTCATTATCTATCCTTTCCTTCTGGATATATGTTTATGGGTGGAATCTTGGGCTGCTTGTTGGTTTTAAGCGCCTTGTTGGTTGGGTGATGGATCAATCCCACCTTGACACAGGGCTTTGGATTATTTGTCCACAAGTCTCTAAAGTTCTTGCTTGGTAGACTTTGAACCCTTGCTGGTTTATTTTATGCCTATCATTGAATTCATTGATCTACCTTTTACTCACTTCATCCAGTCAAACTTGTATCTATTATTTTGATTATCTTGGATGGGTGGCATCATGGCAAAACTGGTTTTGCTATTTTGGTTGTCTCTTGTCTTGGAGATTTACCTTTTGTTTTACCTTGTCACCTTTGGCTCTTTCTTTGTTGGTTGTAGAATTTGAGGTCTCATGCACAAAGACACGTCGATGGTGAGAGTTTTGGTGATTAAACGATTTGCTTCAAAATAAATTTTTATGCTTTATTTATTTGTTTATCTATTATTGCCATGTCTACTTTGATTGAGGAGTTTATGGCCAACGTATCTTCCTATCTTGGATGCCGTCTTAACTGCTATTTTTGGAAATGTTGAGACTCATTTCAATTCACTTGTTGATTTTTTTTAGCGGGTTCCAATGTTGTATTAAGGTGGGGTTGGCACATTACTACTATTTATCTCTTTCTTGAGCATCCCCTCGTTTGGTTGTGCGGTCTTATAATATGAAAGAATGGTATTATGGCCTAGTCCCTTCATATCTTGGATGTTGTTGCCTTTTCGTCTTGTTCTCTGGATTGATTGTTGATGGATTATCAATGGAGGCCTTGAATCGCTATTGGGCTGCCTATGGGTGCTTATTTTGGTTGGCTGCTTCTGTTGAGCTATGCTATCTTCCTTTACTATTGCTTTCTAAGACATTAATAAGATTGTTTCACAGGTTGTTTTCTAAAGATTCATTTACATTTCATGTGATTGGATGGTGTTATATAAGCTCATTGACTTATTTAGGTTTTAAAAGTTGTCTCCTCTAATTTTCTTATGGAGGGATTATCTAACTAATTTCTGTGAATATGGCTATTCATGAGATTCGCTAAGATAAAATCACTTATGTTTATGTATTCTCATGTCAAGATGACTATATTGATGATATTTTCTTGAATGAGACTCTTATCCTTGACTCTTAGCAATTACCTATATATTTTAGATATGATTTTGCTTAGGTTTCAGTAATAAAATCACAAGAATATCAACAAGGTGCTACCTTCTCTAGGTTTGTTGGCTATGATGGGCTGTGACGATCTCACTCCCTATTGGTTGGTGGTAGCTCATGATGTAACCCTTAAGTTTGGATGCTCATACTTGCATCACTAACAGGATGTGATTGAGCTGAGCCTTCTCTATCATAATTCCTTACTAACATACTCATATTATGTTATTTTCCTCCCTTTTTTGTCTGTATTAAGCCTAATCTCCCTCTTATTATAACTTTGCTGATTCTCTCTCTCCTTTTTAGTGCTCAGTTATCATGCATTCCCACATCCTCAGAGCATTGGCTTTAATCTTACTTTAGCTTATTATGTTAATCATCTTGTATCTTTTGATTGTTTTTATGCTTTCTTTTACTCTTGGATGTACTTAGATGGGGATTTACTCCTTAGGCTAATTATAGCTCTTTGGAGAGGAGTTTATCCCTAACCTTGTAACCCTCTTTTTGTGGCAATAAAATACCCCTACATGGGGCTTCCCCTAAAAAAAAACTAACCCTAGACCCTAAGCTAACCCTAAACCCTAATCCCTAAATCCTAAACACTAAACCTTAAACCCTAAACCCTAAACCCTAAACCCTAAACCATAACTCTAAATCATGAACCCTAAACCCTAAAACCCAAAACCCTAAATAATAAACCTTGAACTGTAAACCCTAAACCCTAATCTTTAAACCCTAACCCTAAACCATAATCCCTAAATATAAACATAAAGTAACTAAAAAAATAAAAAATAAACCTAAACCCTAAAAGCTAATAAACCTAAACTAAAACCTAAACCCTAAGAATGGGCAGAACCTTGATGGCAGGAACATCAAGTTACTGTCTAGATCGGCATTGGAGGCAAGGCAAGGTGGGGTTATCAGTGGTGGTGGAGGTTATGGAGGTGATATCTGAGTGGCATTATGGAGCGAGAGGAGGGGCGGAGGTTACATTCATGGTGGTGGCAGAGGGACTTGATGGCGGATCTCACTACTCAAGAGGTGGGGTTGGTTCTGATGGGAACTGGAAACTAAACGGCCAATCGATCTGGCTTGGGCTGTCTTTATAGTAGAGACGATTCTAGTTATCTAGATTTTTTTATTTGCTCTATGTGTGCTCATTTTTTATCTATGTCATTGGTTGTGTCTTAGAAAACTTAGTCCGCTACTTCATTGATGAAATTGAAAAGAAGAAATGTTGAATCTAAATTTGTTCTGTGTTAAAAAAACCATAAACCCTATACCCTAAACACTAAAACATAAACAAAAATAAAAACCCTTAATCTAAAACCTAAACCCTAAACCCTAAACCATAAACCCTAAACCTTAAACCACATCAACTACAAACCTACTAAACCCACCCTAAACCTAAACCCACCCAAAACCCACCACCCAACAAAAAAAATCCTACACTCCACTCCCTACTACCCTAAATCCAAACCTGACCCTAAATCCCCAAACCTACCCTACCCTAAACCCCACTAAACCTAAACCATAAAACTAAAATATAAATTTAAACCTAAATAAAATAAATATTAAATTAATTAACATAAACCTAAACTTAAAAAAATAAAATAAAATAAAATAAAATAAAGCTATTAAAATAAAATAAATAAAACTTAAACTAAACTAAAATATAAATAAACTTAAAATAAAACAAAATAAAATAAACTAAACTAAAATAAAATCAAATATACTTAAAATAAAATAAACCATAAACCTAAATGTAAAAATAAAAAATAAATTCTAAAAATAAAATAAAAATAAAACTAAAAAAAAAAAATAAACCTAAACTAAACTAAAGAATAAACTAATAAATAAACAAAATTAAATAAATCTAAAAAATAAATAAATTAAACTAAAATAAAATAAAATAAAAAAAAAAACTAAAATAAATACAAAATAAAATAACTAAATAAACATAAACCACCAATTTGCAATTCAAAGAAAATTCTTAAATCATAAAGGCCACTAAAATAAAAATCCACAAACCCTAAATAAAAATCCAAATCCCTAACCAAACTCACTGAACCCTAAACCTATGACTAAACCTCAAGATGCACTAGGCCCTACTTATAACCCTAAATCTGGCTGAAACCAGCAACCACAACCTAAAAAACCCACCCTAAATCTAAAATCCTAAAACCAAAACTTGAACCTCAGCCATAGCCATAGGCCTAAACCTAAACCCTAAACCCAGGCCAAGATCCTAAACCATGGACCTAAGCCTAAAACCTAAAACCTAAATAGCCATACACTAAAACTAAACTTAATTTAACCTAAAACCAACCACAAACCTTAAAAACCAAAACCCAAAACCTTGAAAAAACCTAGGAAACTCTAAACCTAAACCTTGTCCCTACTAACCCTAACCCTAAACACTAAGCCCTAAACCTTAATTCCCAATCATTCCAGTTTGGATTTCTCTCCCTAATATGCAAATCCATTTCATTAACCATCAATTTCTTTTTGTTATGGGTGCTTTATTTGGTCGATCATTTCAAATTGATTAGGCAAAGATAATAAAATCTCATCCTTTAGTGGCTCGAATCCTTAGTGAATTGGACATTACCAAGAAACACCCCAAATAAATGTAGTTAGGATCTAAAAATTATGGTTACATGCAAAGAATTGAATTTGAAAATTTTCCTATCTTTTATTTCCACTGTAAAATCCATGGGCATGATAATTTTGAATTGTTCATTCTTCATCCTCACCTAAAAAGGAAAATTCCTATTAAGGAAACTTCTATTCCTAACCCTATGCCGACCACTATTAAATATAAAAAAAACTACTTTGGAAAAAAGGATTCTTTGAAAGTTCCAAATAAGGCTAATTTACCTTTCACTTCTTCTAAGTAATTGAAGGCTTCTAATGTGAAAAATAATAGCTTCTATAAACTTTTGAATCAAGATTCTATTTCCTCCGATTTGATCCTTGCAACCTTGCTAGCTTTGATAGAAAAAAATGTTACTTTAATGGAGAACTTAAATTAGGAATTAAATACTATGCATCATTCTAATTCAATGGAATATGGCTTTAATACCTCGTGATAATCAGGTTGATAAACCTGATTCCATATTCCAAATTCAGGATGATTTAGCTTCTCAAAAAGATTTTCTTTTATCTAATAATTTGGTTAATGATGATGAAGGTTTTGGTGTTCCCACTTGTCTTCTTAATAAATTAGTTTTTGCTCCCTCTCTTGTTATTCCCGAAGCTAACTTATCTTTAATAAATTTTAGTGTTTTCGAAGAAAGAGAATTCACTTCTCATCAGAAGATTTCTCCTAAATCTGTGACTAGTGTTGCTTAATCCTTTTTGGATGATGATTCAAAGAGCAAAGAAAATGACTTCCAAACTTCATATTTGAAAGAGAAAAGAATGTTAAATTTTTTTTCCAAATTGCTAAGAAACACTAAAGCTGCTATAGCCTCCCGCTCATCTCTCAATTAACTTTTACTCTCTTTTCTTTTGTTTAATTTTTTAATTTTGAATGGTATTGATACTCTCTATTCATAATCATATTATAAATCTTGGCCATATTCATAATATTTCCTTACTTTTTATTGTTGAGCTACTTATTCATGCTAATAAAATTAACCATGTTGCTAGAATGATCAGTTTCAATAAAACTTCTGTAATGTTAGTAATAAGATTTGGTGTTTTTGGAATAACATTATAGACGATTATATTCTTGATGATTTTCATCAAGTTGTCAATGCTCAAATTTCTTATGATGGTTATTGTGTTTTTAGTTCTTTTATTTATGCATCTTGTAATAGATTTGGTACAAATCTTCTTTGGGATAACTTGACTAATTTTTCCACCTCTTTTAATAAACCTTGGTTTATTGGTGGTGATTTCAACACTATTTTGTTCTCTTTTGAATGAAGTGGTGGTTGCTCTCCTAATATTCATTCCATGGAAGAATGTTTCAATATTATCCTTGATTGTAATTTGAATAATATTAGTTTTATCAAATTATGAATCCATATTATCAACAATTATTAATCATAATTAAAATTATCTTATTTTATACACATAACTTATAAATTTTATTCAATTATTTACTAAAGCTATTAAAATTATTTAAAACTTTTAAAATCATTTATTTAAAAAAATTAGGTTTCACCAAAATTTTAAAAAAAATGTTAAAAAGACAAAACTATTAAATGACCTACTCCTTGCTAATTTATGTGATCATGATAACACATAAAAGAACAAAAAAAAAAGAAATAAAAGAGGAATGTGGGAGGTTGAGGCATGTGGGACAAAGTTGGCATCTCTCTCTCTCTCTCTCTCTCTCTCTCTCTCTCTTTATGTCGATAAAACATGACACTAAAAAAATGAGGCCATCTTTTTCTCATCTCCCTTGAAGCCAAAACCCTCTCATTCCTACTTCACTTGAGATCTCCAACCCAATTCTAAAAAATAAAAAATAAAAATCTCTTTGAGCACCTCTCTCCTCAATGGATTGTAAGTGAACTCTCTTTCACATTCATCTCTTCCTCTCAACTAAGTGAAGCCTAGCTACCTAAGAAGCATCCACGCCACCCTCTTCCTCTAGCATGTGACCTCTCCTCCCTCTCTTTCTCCAAAATCAAGACACAGAGTAGCATGTAGCATGTAGTTGATTAGAACTTCCATGATCCCCAAGCCCATAAATTGAGCTTCTCGAAGCACATGAGACATCCCATGAAATTTCTATTGATCGATCAACCATGCCACATAGCCTAGCCACCAGTGAACTCTCCCTTTATGCCTTCATCCTTTTCATAAAGACCATGACTTTCCAAAACATCGGACCATTCTTCGCTTCTCCCATTGCATCATTGGTCAAGAACCCCAAGGTCTCTGGATGGTTCTCGATTCAACATGAAGAAAGAATCCCTACTTGAAATTGTCAAGGCCGGTGATCCGATCCTCCACAAGCTCACTGTTGAGGTCTCTGTGGAGGAGATTGGATAGGAGAAGATCTAGAATATCATAGATAACATGATTGCGGTCATTGGAAAGGCCCCTGGCATCGACCTCGCTGCTCCATAGATTGTTATTCCTTTGAGGGAAATGAGTAGTGGACATGGAATAGGTGCAAGTATTGATGTGAAAGTTGCATGGGATTTAATTTCTTAAAGCCATCTTCAATGATTTGTACATAAATTCTAAATCAAAGGCACTACTGGTAGCATCTGGAGGGTTCTTTAATGATCCATAGTGGTATGCTTAGCTTCTAGAGGCTTTTGAACCTATTGTTCTCAATGCCCTAACACATCATATATATAATCTAGGTGGAGATTATTATTCTTGAAGAAACAAAAAATACATTAGCTATGCTCCTAAGAGTGAAACTGATGCATAAGACCATCGACCTTTTGATCTTCTGGTAAAAATTAGTCCAAAGCTTCAGAAGAAGGGAAGAGAAATAGCTTTGTTCTTTGAAAGATGTTTGAGCATTGATGGATTTAGAGCTATGGTAGAGCGACATCTGTAGGTGGAGGTGACAGGTCATGATCATTTTGGTCAACCTATCAAAATTGCTACTTCTGGATGGATGGCTCACATATTACATCATGAGTTTGATCATCTGAATGGGACTATATATGTGGATAAGATTTTTCCAAGAACATTTAGAAAGATCGAGAATCTGGATTTACCTCTTCCAGTAGGATGCCCAAAGCCAAGTGTCTATGAGCAAGTGAGGAGGAAGAGAACCATAGGAGCAAAAGAAAAGAATGCTAGAAGTATTGATCGACACAACAAGCATCTCAATAGGGCTTCTTCCAAATGAAGCCACCTCTTGGTCAGAATCCACCGGACAATAGTTCCGGTGAGGCATAAATCTTAAATGCCTAGAAAGCCCTAGAGATCTCAAGTTTGATGTGTTGAATGTAAGCGTAGTTAGGATCCAACATTTAGAGCCCGTGCACTTTACTTTTTAATCCTTTCGGCGAGAGTTTAGAGAAAAAAGTAAGACTATTCATTTTATGTGTTTGAAGTGAATAATTTTGATTAGGTTGAATGTGTAGTGATTTGATTGCACCAATCAAGCCATGATTAATTCGTGGGTCATTTGATCTTTTACCGAATGATCACGATTAATCCAATATTTTATTTCTTATTAAATTCAATCGGATCTAAAAAATGGAGTTAATTAATCTTTTGAATAAAAAAAAAGAACTAATATGTGATCAAACAAAATCCAAAATTATGTACAAATTGAATTATCATAAAATTTAAGTAAAACTTTGTATAAAAAAATTAACTAAACCAATAACATTATAAATATTATAATCAAATATAAAAGTTGTTTGAACACAATTTATTAATGTCAATTATAAAATCAATTCAATACCTAATTGTATATATGTTGATCTTAAAAGTCAAAAGAAAATTTAGTTATGAGAGACTTATCCTTAATAATTAAATTAATTATTTGACTAAGCTTTATTTGATTAATTATTCATATAAAATATTAAAGAAAATGATTAGGACTTCTTTCTAATTGTTTCCTCTAATTTATTTCATTAAAAGGGGATTTATGGAATGATTGGGACCTCTTTCCCAACCCATTCCTTAAATCCATTTTTATTTGGAGGATAATTAATCAATTTGGAAAATTAAGTAAGAAATTGATTAATTAATTTATTTCATTAATCAAATTAAAATTACAATCATATCTGATCTTTATTAATTAATTCATGGGTAGATCTTTAGGTGTTTAATAGCCTAAAGAGAGTTAATGAAATTATGATTTACAAATATGTGTTGGAAAATCATAAAAGTAATTAATTAAGTTTCTTAATTAATCAATAATATGAGTAATTGCATTATTTCATTGGATCATTGCAAGTTATTTTCCATGCATATCATGTTGGCTCATAATTGTTTAATTAATTACTATAAGACAACATAGGTAAGGGTTAATTAGTGTATTTAATGCATATTACAACCTAATTAATCCATAAAATCCACTTAATTACATTTTATTAAACCAAATCAATTCACAAACATGAGAATGGGTTAGGATCATCAAACTTTCCTTCATTTCATTAAATCAAATTGAAACATAAAAGTTAAAAGTTACATAGAAAATTTGGTTTGCTTGAAATGATTTTATTTGATATGATTATGTAGAATTAATTTAATTTAACAAAATCATGTGTTTATGTTTAGTTATTCCTCTCCAATCATATTAAATGTTGTATGTCATTTGATTCATGTAGTCATCTTTTGCAAAATTAACTAAATCAAATGGTTCCCTTTATGTCAAGCTTGAACGTGTTAATTTAATTTAATATAAATTTGGCTATTATCACTATTAAATCAATGTTATTTTTGAAAGTTTATAAGTCAACTACAACATTTGGAGTGATAATAGTTATAAATTTTTATAAGCTTGCATGTGTTTATGGCTTAGAACATGTGATATGGAGTTCTCTTTCTTTAGTCTATATGGATTTGCATAAAGTTTAAATGTTAACAAGTGTATAATCCATTTGACAAGGACACAACATTTGTTTGAATTCATTCCTATATATTTCTATGTTAGAATTTAGATAGAACTTTAGCTTACATGCATAAATAATTTAATTGAAAGAAATATAACTTTTGCATAATTTTCCATTCTTGTAGTCACTTGTACATTCATGTATATTCAAGAATAGTGGATATATCTAATGGACATTCTAGGGATGCAAGGTTTAAGTAGCCCCAAGGAGGTCTTTACCTCACTCCCATAACAATGGTGAAGTATTCTTAAAACTTTTACACTTGTATGTGCATTTAGCTAATGAATGAAAATCTCTTTTAGCTCACATGTATAAATAATTCAATTGAAAGAAATACAACTTTGCGTGATTTTCACTCCTTGTAGTCACTTGTACATTCATGTGTATTCAAGAATAGTTGGTATATCTAGTCTAGACATTGCGAGGATGCAAGGCTTTAAGTAGTCCCAAGGAGGTCTTTACCTCACTCCCCTCATTTAACAATGGTGAAGTATCCAAAACTTTTATGCACTTGTATGTGCATTTTATGAAAATGAACATCTCCTTTTCAACTTTAGCTCACATGTATAAATAATTCAATTGAAAGAAATACAACTTTTGCATGATTTTCCATTCTTGTAGTCACTTGTACATTCATGTGTATTCAAGAATAGTGGGTATATCTAGGGGACATTCAACGGATTTAAGTATCCCAAGGAGGTCTTTATCTCACTCCTAGTTTAGCAATGGGTATCCACTTAAAACTTTTATACACTTGTATGTGCATTTAGCTAATGAATGAAAATCTCTTTTTCAACTTTAGCTTACTTGTATAAATAATTCAATTGAAAGAAATACAACTTGTGCATGATTTTCCATTCTTGTAGTCATTTGTACATTCATGTGTATTCAAGAATAGTGGGTATATCTAATTTGGACATTGGGATGCAAGGCTTTAAGCCCCAAGGAGGTCTTTATCTCATTCCCTAGTTTAACAATGGCAAAGTATCTACTTAAAACTTTGATACATTGTATGTGCATTTAGCTAATGAATTAAAATCTCCTTTTCTACAAATATACACATTCATTCATCATCTAAATGTGCTAAAACATATATGTATGTGGTATATTTAGGATTAATATCATATGCATGTTACATGTGATGGAAAGGAATGATTGAACATATGTCATGTGATAGTAATTCAATTGAATTAATCTTAAGATACCTTTCATATTAAATAAGATTATTTAAAGTGAGCCTAAACTTAGATTAAGTTAAATTTTGTAATAAGCCATTCACTAAAGAGAACTAAATCAAATTTACATGCTTTAGAAAGTGGCTTAAGGTAGGGATGAAAGAGGGAAATCCTCTTTTCTCTTTATAACACTTAGTTGCTAAGTGTAATCAAATGAAAACAAAAGAAAAACACAAATTAAAATTTTAAATCAATTAAATAACTTTAAGTGAAACAAACCCTTCATGTTAAATTAAATCTTTCTAAACTTAGAGAACTACAACACTAATTCCTAGACATACCACACAAGATTTAACACACACATTAGAATTAAGTCACTACTTTTAGCTTTATGTTAGGTTGGGTATGATGTATATTTTGGTTTGTGATGTATTGTTATAGACCGGATGGTAGGTCATGATTAGCCTAATAATATTTTTTATAGGGGATTATGTTTAAAGGGATGCTTAAAAATAAATATAAATGTTCTCTTTGTAGGTTGCTTAATCCCCTAAGCATAATCCAAGTTAGAGGCTTGGTTACCCATGTGGTGCTAAGTCAAATTATGATATAACTACTTGAGATTATATGTATGTTTAACTAACATCTTTTTTGTAGGTGTAGTTAGATTTACTTTTCTTATTCTTAATGTAATTTTATAATTAGGAATTAGGATTAGTGCTATAGGGATTAAGGATGAGCATTGGATAGATGGATTTGTCCTAGGAGGCCATGTCATGTATTTGAAGTAGAGCAAATTAAATTAAAGGAAAGAAATAAAGACATGAGGAAAGGAGAATGAAGACTGCCCATAATATTCATTCATTATAAATTATAATTATTATTTTGTAATTTTGGGTTGTATAAGGGTAGAGCTCGGCTCCCCATCTCTTCTTTTTGTGATGGTACCCGACCACATCGACCTTTTATTCTTTCATGATAGTTATAAAAATTGGTTGATAATTTGTTCAGAATGTGTATTAGAAATGGCATACTTTTCTTAGTTTCTTAAATGATTGATGTTTGAATGTGTGGCTTGGATGTGATTAGGCTCTAAGGGAAAAATAAATCTTTTACCCAACTACAACTCATAACTAAAGTTTTAAATAATTCATAACCTCACATAAAGCCTATGCATTAAATCAAGACAATTAAAAGATTTAGAAACCCCTTGCTATTACCTTTATTTGGTTCATTTGGATGGATAGAAATGATGCTAAATATCATGGTATTCCTATGAATCATAAAAGATCCTGGCTAAAACTAAAGAAAAAAAATCCATGCTTCATTTAATGCTAATTTAATTAGTGACATCCATTTTAGAGGTTACAAATTTATGGCTAAAAATTTTGTCTCATTTTGCCTAATGTTTCTTTCAATAAGGCTATTAGGATTATCCATTAGATCAAACCTAATGAGAACTTTATTAAAATCAATACTGATGGTTCAGTTTCACCTAATAAATATGGTTGTGGTGGTATTATTAGGGATTCCAAAGGTACTATCATTTGTGCTTTTGTTTATCCCCTCAAAGCATGTTCTATTATTTATGTTGAGCTTATGGATGTTAATAAAACTATTGATATTTTTTTGAACAATGGCCTCTTCAATGTTTGGATTGAAGTTAACACTCTTCTTTTAATTGATATGCTCACTTCTAACAAAATGGGGAATATTGACTTATTTTATCTCCTTAATCACACTAAAACCATCCTCTCTTAAGTTCGCTACAAATTTCTCATATTCTTCATGAAGGTAATGCTTGTGGATTTCCTAGCCAATTTGGGTGTCAATTAAATGAGCTCACTATATTAGATAATCAAAACTTACCTAAGTTGTTGAAAGGCTTGGTTAATCTATATTGACCCTTACTTCAGACTTTAACTTGTGGCTTTTTTTGCTAGTCTTTGACTATGGTGTTTTCTTTGAGCCTTTTTATTGATTGTTGTTTTTGTGCTTTCCCATCTTGGGATTGCTCTTTGCTATTCATCTTTAGGGTCTTGGCTGACCTCATTTTCTATGAGTGCTGCCTTGTTTGGTGGATGCTGCTATTTGTTTCTACCCATTGCCTGGTTGTCTTGGGTGGTGTTTATTTGAAGGCTATTGTTAGTCTTTTCATTTCTACCTTAGTGTTCAGGTTTTTTGTGGTTGCTGCTTTCCTTTCCTATTTTGTCTCAATGGCTACTAATTTTTGGTTGTTCCCTCTAACTTGTGGCTTGAAGTTTGATGTTTTGTGGTTGTTGCCTTCCTATTTTCTCTTTGGTGGTGGCTATTTGTTCTCTAGGGTCTAGAAGGGACCTTATTTTGCTCGGGTCTAGTTCCTTTCCTCCCTGGTTTACTACCGGTGGGTTGGTGGTCCTCCTAGGCTTGCCTTTCCTTGGTTGTTTTCCTAGCTGGGTGATTACCACAATTATTTCTTGTTTTGGTGCCTCCAATTGGGTTGTGGCTATGCTTGAATCGATCTTTCCTCCTGAATGAGGTTTGCCATATCTAGGTGGTTGCTTCTTTATTTGAGTTGGATCTTCTATGTGGTTGGTTTGGCCTTTTTGGCCGAGTTGATTGTGTTGGTTGGCTAGGTTGGTTGATGGGTGGTGTGTTGTTTACCTCCATTGGTGGCGATCCGAGGGTTGTTGGTGGTTTATCTTTGGTTTGATTTGGCCTAATCGAGGCGTTATGGCTATTATTTTTCTTTTTGTTGAGAGCTTAGTGATTAGTTTCGCTGGTTTTGGTTTGATTCTTTTGGTTATGTTTTCAACCTCCTCATGTAATGGTCTTCTTCTTGTCGCAATGCTTTTTTTTTTTCCTATTTGGGTGGCCTTGGGGTCTATTTTCTCCTGGCATAAATGTTGTTTGCTGGTGGTTTGGGTGGCTTTATTGGTTGTTTGCTTCTATTTTTTTTGCTAGTGAGCTCTTGTGGTTATTTTTGTCTTGGTTTTTGGTTTGTTGACATTTTGAGTTGGTTGGTTGAAGGCTGTTTAGTGGATGTTGTTTTGCCTTGGGTGCTGGTGACTTGGTTTGGTGTCTTGGATTTTATTTTAGCTGTGGGTATTACCTCTTCGTGTATTTGCTCTATTTCTTAATACCACCTCTTGGTTTGTGGTGGTGGTTTTGTTGTTACAGCTATTCTTGTAGCCTTGCTGCTCCTTTCTTTTTCTTTTTATGGAGGTGTTTCACCCTTTTATCTTTGCTTGTCCGCTTTATCCTCCGCATGGATTGGATTGATGGATGATGTTGATGGTGTAGTTCCCCTTTATTTGGGTATTGGTTTTTATTGCTTTGGGATAATCTTGGGATGGTTCTTTGTCTTTGGACCTATCTTTTCCTGACCGTTATCCCTTAATGATGCTTGCCTTTTTGGTATTTCTCCTCCCTTTTGGTGTTGGCTTTGGTGGTTTTCCTCATATTGTCCCCATGGATGGCTATTGGTCTACCCATCGGGCTTGTTTTGGTGGTTTCGGATATTCTATTTTGCTAGTTGGAAGACTTTTCCACTCTTGTTGGATGATGATCTCGGATGACCGCCTACATGAGGTATGCTAGCTATGATGGTCTTAATGTTTCCTCTATTTTTGTTTTATCGGTAGCATCTATATGTAATTGTAAAATCTTCTTCCAAGTTTGATGCTTACCTTCTTAAGTTTGGATGCTAGTGTTGCTCCTTAAGATGATTGCGACTAAGCCTGACCCTTTTCTTTACTTAGCTCTTTCTCTTTGCTCTTTCTCTTTATGCCTACTTAGTTGTACTCATTCTTTCCTTAGAATGTTGTAAATTTCTTTTATAGGTTGGCAGTCTAGGTGGTGGATTTTGCTATTATCAAAGAAATCAAGTGGATTTTACTGTTGCTCATATGGATCTTCTGTTGTTGCTAATTTGGTTTTCCTTTTGCTTCTCTTTATTTAATATTGTAATAGTTTGGGGTTTCATCTCCTTAGGTTTTATTATAGTTCTTTGAGTATTAGTTTAGAGGTTCATCCCTTTTAAGACTTTGTACTCCTTATTTGGTGGCAATAAAATTCCCCTAATTTTCCAAAAAAAAAAAAAAAAAATCTAAAAACCCCAAACCCTAAACCTAAACTAAAACCTACCACCTCCACCTAAACCTAAACCTACCCTAAACCTTAAACCCAAAACCATCCTAAAAACCCTAAACCTAAACCTAAATAAATAAAATAAATAAAATAAATTAAACTAATACTCCCTAAACCTGGGCCCTAAACCCTGGCCCTCCCTCTACCTCTCTCCTAAACCTAACCTACTAAACCCTCCACCCTCCTCCCTAAACCTCCCTACCTAAATCTAAACCCTGACCCCCCCTCTCCCTTCCTCCTCCCTACCCCACCTGACACCCTACCCACCCAAACCTAACTAAATATCTAAATAAAATAAATAAAACCTAAACATAAATAAAATAAAATACCTAAATAAAACCAAAATCTAAACTAAACCTAAAATAAAATAAAATAAAATATAAAATAAAACTAAACTAAAATAAAATAAATAAAACCTAAACTAAACTAAAATAAAATAAACCTAAAAAATAAAACCTAACGAAATAAAAGTAAATAAAATAAAACCTAAAAAATAAAAAAACAAAACCTAAACCTAAAAAATAAAAAAAATTTAAACCTAAAAATAAAATAAAATTAAATTAAATTAAAACTAAACTAAAAAATAAACCTCAACCTAAACCAAAACTTAAAAATAAACTAAAATAAAAAACCAAAAGTAAAACAAATAATCTAAACCCAAATAAATAAAAAATAAAATAAATAAACCTAAACCTATCGGTTTACTTAAATTTTTTTAAAAAAATCTTAAACTCTAAACCCTAAATCTTAAACCCTACAAACCCTAAACCCTAAACCATAAACCTACAACCTACAATCCTAAACCCTAAACTTTACACTCAAAAAACCTAAACCTTAAACCCTAAACCATAAACCCTATACCCTACAAAACCATAAACCCTAAACCCTAAACTAACCCAAAAAACTCTAAACCTTAACCCAAAAAACCCTAAAGCCTAACTCTAAACCCTAAACACTAAAGCTTAAACCATAAACCCTAAAACCCTAAACCCTAAAACCATAAACCCTAAATCGTAAACTCTAAACACTAAACCTAAAACCTAACCCCAATAACCAACCTAACCCAAACCCAAAACCCTAAACCCTAAAACTAATCTTAAAGTAACTAAATAAATAAAAATAAACTAAACCCTAAAATGGGTAGGTTGATGGTAGGAACATCACATCACAACTGATCTAGGGTGGAGGCGAGGTGGGGTATTTATGGCGGTGGTGTGGGAGATCTGGAGGTGCTAGTGGATATGGAGGTGGTGGTCGGTGGTGGTTTGTGGAGAGTCAGAGGAGGTTACAACTGTCTGGTGGCGAGGGAGAGATTATAGATATGATGGCGATCCGCTACTAGAGAGGGGTGGTTGATAGAATTGGAGAAAGAAGAATGACCAATCTATCTTTGCTTATGGAACCTATGATGGTGAGAGACTATTCTAGTTATCTAGGTTTTGATTCTTTATGCAAGCTCATTTTTTTATTTATGTTACTTGTGTCTTAGAAAACTTGGTGTTACTTGGTTGATGAAATAAAAAAAGAAATATTGAATTTGAATTTATTCTCTTAAAAAAATCTTGAACCCTAAACCTTAAACCTAATCCCTAAACCTAAACCCTAAACCTAAACTAAATAAAAAAATAAAATAAAATAAAACCTAAATAAAATCTAAACCCTAAAACTACCTAAACCTAAACCCTAAACTCTAAACCCTAAACCCTAAACCCTAAAAACCCTAAACCCTAAACCCCAAACCCTAAACTCCAAACCCTAAACCCTAAACTCTAAACTAACCATAAACCCTAAACCCTCAACCCTAAAACCAAAAAACCTAAACCTAAAGTAAATAAAGCTTAAAACTAAAATAAATAAAAAAACTTAAGCCTAAAAAAATAAATAAAATAAAATAAAAACCTAAACTAAAACCTAAACCTAAAAATAAATAAAATAAAATAAAAATAAAATAAAATAAATAAACTAAAAAAAAAATAAATAAATAAACAAAATAAAAAAATAAAATAAACATAAAATAAAAAACTTAAAATAAAATAAAAATAAAACTAAAATAAAAATAAAATAAACTGAACCTAAACCTAATAAAAAACTAAAATAAAACCTAAACTAAAATAAATAAAACCTAAAAATAAACAAAATAAACTAAATAAAAATAAAAGTAAAATAAACTCAAATAAATAAAAAATTAAATAAACCTAAACCTACCAGGTTTAATTTTTAAAAAAAACCTAAACCCAAAACCCTAACCCTAATAAATCCTAAAACCCCAAACCCAAAACTCTAAAACCCTACTGTAACCCTACCCTAAACCACAACTACCCTACCTAAACCCTAAACCATAAAAAACCATAAACCCTAAACCCTAAACATTAAACCCTAAACTATCCCTAAAACCTAATCCCTAAACCCTAAACCATAAACCCTAAACCCTAAATCCTTAACACTAAATGCTAAACCCTAAATGCTAAACCCTAAACCCTAATCCTAAACCCTAAAACCTAAAACTGTCCCAGCCTTAACCAACCTAAACCTAAACCTAAAGTAACTAAATAAATAAAAGAAATAACCCTAAACCCTAAGAATAGAAAGAACCTTGATGGCAAGAACATCACCATCAACCAGGCTTAGTCTAGATCTGGCGGTGGAGGCGAAGGCAGAGGTGGCGGTTAACGCAGTGGTGGTGGGGATCGGAGGTATAGATGGATATGGATGTGGTGGTGAGTGTGGTTATGAAGGTGGGATGAGGAGGAGGACAACTGGTGGTGGTGAGGGAGTGATTAATTTGATGGTGGGGTGTTTGGGGTTATGATGAGTGAGAAGCGAAGAATGACCAATCCGATCTGCTGCTTATGGAAATGTGTCTTTACAGTAGAGATGGTTCTACTTATCAAGGGTTTTTGATTTACTCTATGCATGCTCATTTATTATCTATATTGTCACTTGTGTCTTAGAAAACTTGGTGTGTTGCTTGGTTGATTAAATTGAAAAGAAGAAATGTTGAATCTGAATTTATTTTTTGTTAAGAAAAAATCTTAAACCCTAAACCATAATCCCTAAACCCTAAACCAATACCTAAACCATAAATCCTAAACCCTAAAAACCCTAAACCCTAAACCCTAAACCCTAAAACCCTAAACCCTAAACCCTAATCTCTAAACCATAAAACCTAAACCTAAATAAATAAAATAAAAACCTAAACTAAAACCTAAACAAACCCAAAACCCAAAACCCAAAACCCGAAACCCAAAACCCAAAACCCTAAACCCTAAACCTAAACCCACAAACCTAAACTAACCTAAACCTAAGCTAACCCTAAACCCAAAACCCTAAACCCTGGGCTAAACCTAAATCCTGACCTGAACCACACCTAAACCATAAACCCTAGCTAAACCCTAAACCCTAATAAAAAACTAAACCTAAATTAAAATAAAATAAAACTAAACCTAAATAATAAAAAAAATATAAAATAATAAAAAAACCTATAAACCTAAACCTTGATAAAATAAATTGTCAAAAATAAACTAAAATAAAATAAATAAAAACTTAAATTTCACTAAAAATTAAAATAAACCTAAGAATAAAAAACCTAAATAAAATAAAATAAAATAAAAACTAAATGTAAAATAAAAATAAAATAAACCTAAAATAAAATAAAATAAAACTAAATAAAACCTAAACTAAAATAAACCTTAAAATAAAACCTAAAATGAATAAAATTAAAACCTAAACCCTACAAAAAAAAATGTAAACCTAAAGAAAAAAAATAAACAAAACAAAATAAACCTAAAACTAAAATAAAATAAACTAAACTAAAATAAAATAAAACCTAAACTAAAATAAATAAACCTAAACTTAAACCTAAACTAATAAAATAAAATAAACTAAAATAAACCTAAACCTAAAATAAAAATAAAACCTAAAATAAACCAAAAATAAAACCTAAAACCTGACCTAAAAAAATATAAACTACATAATAATAAACCTAAACCTAAAAATAAAATAAAATAAACTCAATAAAAATAAAACTAAACTAAACTCAAAATAAACTAAAATAAAACCTAACTAAAATACATAAAATAAATAAACTAAATTAAATAAAATAAAAAAAATAAAAATAAAATAAATTAATAAATAAATAAAAAATAAACTAAATAAACCAAAACCTACGTTTACTTAATTTAAAAAAAACCATAAACCTAAATCCTAAATCCTAAACCCTAACCAAACCCCTAAACCCTAAACTCAATCCTAAATCAACCCTAAATTCTAAACCCTAACCCTAAACCCTAAACCTAAACCCTAAAACCCTAAACCCTAAATCCAAACATTAAACCCTAAACCTAACCACAACATTAACCTAAAGTAACTAAATAAGTTAAAAAATAATTAAAACCTAATAATCCAAACCTAAATTTAAACCCATGGCGGAACCTTGGCTAGGAAAACCACCGTCAGCTAGGCTTAGTTTGGATTTAGCGATGGAGGAGACGACAATTATCACAGTGGTGGAGGGGGATCTGGAGGTGTTGTTGTATATGGAGGTGGTGTTCGGAGCAATGGTGGTTATGGAGGCAGAGGAGCGATGGTGGTTTCAACCGTGGTGGTGGTGGATGGAGAGATTGGGAATATGATGGTGGATCCCGCTACTCGAGAGGTTGGGGTGGTTTGATGGGAACAAGCGAAGAGCATTCGATCCGATCTACTTATGGAACTGTGTCTTTATAGAGAAGGTTCTAGTTATCAAGGGATTTAGGTTTGATCTATGCTTATTTTTTATCTATATTTTATCTTAGAAAACTTGGTGTGTTACTTGGTTGACAAAATCAAAAAAAAGAAATGTTAAATATGAATTTATTCTCTATTAAAATACACTAAAAAACCCTAGGCCCTAATTTAAAACCTAAACCTAAAACCTAAACCCTAAACCCTAAATCATAAAAAACCTTAATTGTAAACTCTAAACCCTAAACCTTAAACCATAAACCCTAAAATATGAACCCTAAACCCTAAACCCTAATAATATTAAAAATTAAAGTGAAAAACCCTACCTCTCGAGCCCTCTCCTCATGTTCTGGCAATTTTCTTTTCTCGCTCTCATTTTGGGCTTTTGGATGTGCTTTTTGCTTTGAGTGATTCTCTAGATTCTTTCAGAATCGATACATGACCAATTTGATGTCTTTCTTGGAGTGTGTCATGGCTTGGCATCTTCTATGATGATTCCTTAGGAAAAACTGAAGAATCTTATGGATCCTTCTAAGGCATCATCTACTCTGGCTTCAGCTACTTTAAAATCATTCAATGACGTTCTCAGTGGTAAGGATGGCTATCCAGGCATCCTTGGAACTTATTTTGACTTCTTTTTGAGGCATGCCTGTGGTTATGTGTTCTGGTCTGATTATAGAAAAGCCTGCTAAGCCATTTGAATTCACCTTGGTTGGAAAGTTTACTCTTTGTAGGCCTAATCTAGAAAACATTCACTCTTTCTTTCATAGTCTAAAACTTTTGAGTTCTTTTATGATTGGTTTAATTGATCCCCATCACATTTTGATTCCATTGATGAATGATTTGGATTACTATCATATTTTCTCTCATCGTTCTTATATTGTTTTCAATTGCCAAATGAGATTGCTGAAATGGACTCCACTATTTGATATTAAGGAAGAATCCCCAAATATTTTGGTTTGGATTTCTCTCCCCAATATGCAAATTCATTTCGATAACCATGAATTCCTTTTTGCTGTCGGTGCCTTATTTGGTCGGCAGTTGCAAATTGATTAAGCAATGGCTACAAAATCTCATCCTTCAATGGCTAGAATCCTTGTGAATTGGACATTACCAACAAACACCAAAAAGATATATGGTTGGGATCTGAAAATTATGGTTATATGCAAAGAATTGAATTTGAAAATTTTCCTATCTTTTGTTCTCACTACAAAATTCTATGGGCACGATAATTCTGAATATTTCATTTTTCATCCTCACCTAAGAAAGAAAATTCCTGTTAAAGAAGCTTCTATTCCTAACCCTAGGATGACCACTATTAAATAAAAGGATTCTTTGAATGTTCCTAATAAGGCTGATTTACCTTTTATTTTTCTGAGTAATTGAAGGCTTCTAATGTGAACTATAATAGCTTTTCTATACTTTTGAATGAGGATTCTGTTTCATCTGATTTGATCCTTGCAAGACTTTGATAAATGAAAATGAAGCTTTGATGGAGAACATAAATGAGGAATTTAATATTATGCATCATTCTAATTCAATGGAGAATATGGCTTTAATACCTCATGATAATCAGGTTGATAAACTTGATTCCATATTTCAAATTTAGGATGATTTAACTTCTCAAAAAGATTTGCTTTTATCTAATAATTTGGCTAATGATAAGAAAGGGTTTGATTTTCCCACTTACCTTCTTAATAAATTGATTTCTTCTCCCTTACTATTCTGAAGCTCATTTTTCTTTAATAAATTCTAGTGTCTTGGAAGAAAGAGAATTTACTTCTCATTAAGAGATTTCTTCTAAATCTGTGAATAATGTTGCAAACCTTTTCGGATGATGATTCAAAGGGCAAAGAAAATGGTTTCCAAACTTTCTATTCAAAAAAGATAAAAAATGTTTAAAATTTTCCAAAAAAAAACTAGTACTGATGCGGCCTCCCTCTCTTCTCTCAAGTAACTTTTAATCTCTCACCCACCTTTTCTTTTCTTATGTTTAATTTTTTAGTTTAGAATGTGGTACCCTCTCTATTCAAAATTGTATTAGAAATTTTTGTCGTATTCATAATATTTCCTTATTTATTATTCTTGAGCCGCTTATTCATTCTAATAAAATTAACCATGTTGCTAGAATGATCAATTTTAATAATTTTTTCTCTAATGTTAGTAATAAGATTTGGTGTTTTTGGAATAACTTTATAGGCATTTCAATTCTTGATGATTTTTATGACGTTGTCAATGTTCAAATCTCTTGAGGTGATTATTGTGTTTTGGGCTCTTTTGTTTATGCATCTTGTAATAGATCTGGTATAAATCTTCTTTGGGATAACTTGACTAATTTTGCCACCTCTGTCAATAAACTGTGATTTGTTGGTGGTGATTTCAACGCTATTTTGTTCTCTTTTGAACGAAATGGTGGTTGCTCTCCTAATATTCATTCCATGGAAGAATTTTCCAATATGATCCTTGATTGTAATTTGATTAATATTAGTTTTAAGTGTTCTAATTATACTTGGCAAAACTCTAGAGTTTGGCAAAGGTTGGACCGGATTCTTTTAATACTCATTAGATTACTCAATGGCCTATTACTTCTATCAATAATTTAAGCATAACCTTATCTGATCATGCCCCTATTTTGGTTTCTATTAAATATAATTCTAATAGATTAAACAATTTCTCTCCTTTTAGATTTCAGAACATGTGGATTAAACATATTGAATTTTTTAATGCTGTGGCTAACAATTAGAAAGCTTCTTTACATCGCTATATTTTCTAATAAATTGGATCAAATTCTTTTCAAGCTCTCTTACAATGGTGAATTCATTTTTAAAGAGGTTTGGAATTTTATTAGAACACCTCTAATGTTTTCATTAAACTTTGGAACAATATCATTCCCATTTCTCATCCTATTTTAGCTTGGAAGATTTTGAATAACTTCATCCCTATTGATTCCTTGCTCTAGCTTAAAGGTTTTATTTACCTTCTAAGTGCTATTATTGCTTTCATATTGAAAATGTTAATCATGTTTTTGTCAATGGTGCTATTGCTTCCAAACTTTTGATATGGTATAATGATTTATTTAACACTAACTATTTCACGGCTCTCTTTCATTATATCAACTTCTTGAAGTTTGTTTCCAAAAAATTGTGAAAGGTCATATCAAAGTTTTAATTGCTATTACCCATATTTGGTTCATTTGGATGGAGAGAAATGATGCTAAATATCATGGTATCCCTATAAACCATAAAAGGATCCTTGCTAGAACTAAAGAAAAAATTCATGCTTTTTTTAATGCAAATTTAGTTAATAATCTTCATTTTAGAGGTTATAAATTTGTAGCTAAAAAATCGGGTATCACTTTGCATGATGATCCTTCCTACAAGAGTATTATGATGATACATTGGATTAAGCCTAAAGAAAATTTTTTTAAGATCAATACTGATGGTTCTATTTCCCCAAACAAATATGACTGTGGTGGAATTCTTAATGATTTTAAAGGTACTTTCATTTGTGCTTTTGCCTACCCCCTCAAAGCTTGTTCTATTATTTATGCTGAGCTCATGCTTGTTAATAAAGCTATTAATATTTATTTAAGCAAAGGCCTCTTTAATATTTGGATTGAAGTTTATGCTCTTCCTTTACTTGATATGCTCAATAATAATAAAAAAATGGGGAATGTTGACTTATTTTATCTTCGTAATCACACTAAAAAGCTTCTTTCTCAAGTTTGCTACAAAATTTTTCACATTCTTCGTGAAGGTAATTCTTATGCTGATTTCTTGACTAATTTGGGAGGCGAATTAAATGAGCTCACTTTATTTAATAACCATAGCTTACCTAAGCATCTATGTGGTCTGGTTAATCTAGATAACACTTAACTACCTTACTGCTGATTTTAACCTTCTACTATTTTGTTGATCTTTTTGCTATGGTGGTTTTATTCAAACTATTTTTTGTTTATTTTGTGCTTCCCTCACCAAGAAGTGGTTTTTGCTGAGGTTATTTCTATACTTAAACCCCCTTCCTCTTAACCCCATTCTATACTTGACAGAACCTTTTTTGGGTCGTAGTGGTTATAATTGATTTCCCTATCCTCTGAGACTGGTAGTTTTTTTCTGTGGCACATGCTATACTTCTTTTGTCACATAGCTAGTAATTTTTGAGGGTCTCTGTTGTGCCAATTTTGGCCTACCCTTTATTAATGGATGTTGGGTTGCTCCTGGTTTTTTGCTATGGCCTTATTCTGAATTGGATTTTGGCTACTATGGTATTCTCTATTGGTTTGCTATTTGCTTCTTCCATTTTCTTGTTATTTTGGGTGGTTATTTTTCATGGTCTATTGGCCTCTTCTTGGTTTAGTTTTTTGGGTTTTTGGTGGTTGATGTTCTCCTTTCTGGTTTGGCTTGGGGTTTCTTTGTTGGTTTTCCTCCACCTTGTGGATTGAGTTATTTTGTGGTTGTTGTCTTTCTATTTTCTCCTTTGGTGATTGTCTGGTCTTTAGGAATTGGAAGGGGTTTTGTTTTCCTCTATCCTTGTTCCTTTCCTTATAGTTTCACTGCTTGTGGTTGGGTGGTCCTCCATGGCCTTTGTCTAGCTGGGTGACTACCAATTTTGTTTCTTGGTTATTTTGAAGATCTCTAGGTGGGTTGTGGCATTATTAATTGTTGTTCTTTCCCTATTTTTTGGGCTTTGTATTGGCTTTGTCTGTTGGTTGGTTTTTTGACCGATGGTTGGCTATTTTGGCTGTCATTGGTATGGTGGTTTGTGTGTTTGATGGTTAGTTTAGGTGCTTTGGTTGGTTCTGGGTTTTGGTTTGCTCCTCGTTATCCTCTGGGTGTAGCTACTTTTCCTTTAATTTTGTTCTCGCTTTGGGTGTCAATTTTTTACTCGATTTCTACGCTCATCCCATTGGTCACGGCCTAGGTGTTTTATTGGCTATTTTATTGGTGGAGGATATGAGCTCTTGTGGGTTTTTTGGTCCTATTTTAGGACTTGTTGTTCGGGGTTGGCTACTTGAGGGGTTTTTGTGCCTGTCTTGGATGCATGTGTTGTTTTTGGTGTTTGGGATTTATGTTGGATGTTGGTATTGACCCATCCGGTTTATTTGGCTCTCCTTGTTTCTTAATATTTGCCTCTGGTTGGTGGTGGTGGATTTGCTATTCTTTTGGCTGCCTTGGTGGTGGTTTTGATGGTAATTTCTAGATACCCTCTTGGCCTTTCTATGCTATGGCTTTCCTATCTCTGGTGCTACTTATCTCCTACTATTTTGCTATTTGGGTGGAGGTTTTTGCCCTTTGATTTGGATTACTAGTGCTCTAGAGATAGTCGTGGGTTGTTTTTTTGCCTTTGGGACTATTTGTTTGATTGTGTTGTTTGCCCTATTTATGCTGACTGCCCCTTTTTCATTCTTCTCTTCCTATTGGTGGTGGCTATGGAGTTATGCTTGGTTTATTTTAGCTTTTCCACGATCTTGTTGTAACTTCGGGATGTTGGCTTTAAGTGATTGGTTTGTGGGTGTTTTTTGGGGGTCACCGGTCGATATTTTTCTCTATTTGTTTGGTGTAGGAACTGGATCACTATGGACTATTTTGCCTTGGATGGTTGCTTATATCAGGTATGCTGGCTATGATGGCCTTGATGTTTCCTCATATCTTCTCTGGTTGGTAGTAGCATGCATATGATTGTAACCCTTCTCATGAAGTTTGATGCTCATATGTATTATTGCCCTTGAGATGATCTTAACTGAGTCAAAGCCTTCTCTTTCTTAGCTCTTTCTAAATTGTTTACTTTATCTTTTTCCCTTGAGCTATGACCATTGCCTTTGTAGTGTTTTGCAGATTTCTTTTGTAGAACTTCATATGGAATGATCTTTACTACCAACTCAAGTACTTTTGATGTGGATCTTGCTTATCTTGACCTCTCAAAGATCATGAGTCTATCGACTAGTCTTTTATGCTTTGAGTTATATTAGTCTTATTTTGGGTCTTTTCTCATTTGCTTTTAAGCTATTGTATTTGATCTATAAATTTTTTTCCATTGTACTTAGATGGGGGTTTAGTTCTTTAAGTTTCTTGTAGCTCTGTGAGTAGTTGAACTTTGAGCTTTACCCCTTTTAAGGACATTGTTCCTTTATTTTAATGGTAATTAAATTCTAACTTTTCCTATAAAAAAAACCTAAACACTAAACGCTAACCCCTAAACCCTAAATCCTAAAAAGCTAAAAATCTAAACCTAAACAAAATAAAACCTAAAAAAAATAAATAAAAATACCTAAACAAAAATAAAGATAAAATAAAATAAAATAAAAACCTAAACCTAAACCTAAAAGAAAATAATATTAAAAGTATAAGAACTAAACTAAAATAAAAGAAATAGAAACCTAAACTAAACTAAAAAAAATAAAAAACCTAAATAAAAATAAAAACTAAACCTAAAATAAAAATAAAATAAATCTAAAATAATATAAAATAAAAACTTAAACCTAAGAAATAAACCTAAAAAAAAAATGCAAAACCTAAATCCTAAACAAAAAAAAACCTAAACCTAAAATAAAAATAAAATAAACCTAAACTTAAATTAAAGTAAATAAAACCTAAACCTGAAATAAACTAAATCGAAACCTAAACCTATACAAAATAAATTAAAATAAACTAAAAATAAACCTAAACCTAAACTAAAAAAATAAAACCTTAAAATAAACCTAAAATAAAACCTAAAACCTAAACCTAAAAAAATAAAATAAAAGCATAAACCTAAACCTAAAAATAAAAAATAAAACCTAAACCTAAAAATAAAATAGAAATAAAACTAAACTAAAAAATAAACCTAAATCTAAACCTAAACCTAAAAATAAACTAAAATAAAAAGCCTAAACTAAAATAAATAAACCTAAAATAAAAAAACTAAACTAAATAAAAATAATAATAAACCTAAATAAAAATAAAAAATAAAGCAAACTAAAATAAATAAATAAAACTAAATAAACTAAATAAACCTAAACCTACTAGTTTACATAATTTAAAACAAAAACCCTAAACACCCTAAACCTTAAATCTTAAACCCAAGACCCTAAACCCTAAAACCTTAAACCTTAAACCCTAAACCCTAAACCATAAACCCTAAAAAACTAAAAACCTCAACCTAAACTAAATAAAACCTAAAAATAAAATAAATAAAAAAAATCTATACCTAAATAAAATAATAAAATAAAATAAAATAAAAACCTAAACTAAAATCTAAACCTAAACATAAACCTAAATGTAAAATAAAAACTAAAT
Source organism: Cymbidium sinense (assembly GCA_021442155.1). Lineage (NCBI taxonomy): Eukaryota > Viridiplantae > Streptophyta > Magnoliopsida > Asparagales > Orchidaceae > Cymbidium > Cymbidium sinense. The sequence continues at coordinate 266,814,836 of CM038214.1, read as the reverse complement.
AATAACTTAAACCTAAAAAATAAACACAAAAATAAATAAAAAATAAAGCCTAAACCCTAAACTAAAAAAAACCTAAACCTAAAATGAACAAAATAAAAGATACCTAAACCTAAAATAAAATAAACTAAACTAAAATAATAAAAGCTAAACCGAAACCTAAAATAAACTAAACCTAAATCCTAAACTAAATAAAATAAAATAAACTAAAATAAACCTAAGCCTAAACAAAAAAATAAAACATAAAAATAAACCTAAAATAAAACCTAAAACCTAAACCTAAAACTATTCCTAAACCTAAAAATAAAATAAAAAATTAAAATAAACTAAAATAAACATAAACCTAAACCTAAACCTAAAAAAATAAACTAAAATAAAAAATACCTAAACTAAAATAAATAAACCTAAAATAAATAAACTAAATTAAATAAAAGATAAAATAAACCTAAATAAGTAAATATAAATAAAAAATAAACAAAATAAACTAAAAAAACCTAAACTTACAAGTTTACTTAATTTTTTTTAAAACACTAAACCTAAAACAAACCTTAAACCCTAAACCCTAAACCATCAAAAAATTCTAAACCTTAAACCCTAGTCCATAAATACAAAAAAACCATAAACCCTAAACCCTAAACCCCCTACAACCCTAAACCCTAAACCCTAAACCCTAAACCCTACAACCCTAAATCCTAAACCCAAACCCTAAACCTTATACCCTAAATCCTAAACCATAAACCCTAAACCCTAAACTTATTTTGGCCTAAAGATGTTTTGACCTCTAGCTTTGTTGGCCTGGGTTTTTCTAGCCATGGAGTTTTTCAGCCTGAGGCTATTCCTTTACTTTGGTTGTCGGTGGATGAGATGGTTTCTTTAACTTTATTCTATTTTTTGCACTAGTTGGTTTTGTTCTCCTCTTGAACTTGAATTACTTTTGCTAGTTTTTCATGGTTAGATGGGTGGCCTTCCTAGTGGGAACTGTTGTTATTGTTGCCTTCAACCTTCTTGTAGAATTTCCGGCTATTTTTTTGGTTTGCCTCGAGTTCTTTGTTGTTTATTAGATCCTTCTTTTGCCTTGGTTTGCATTTGGTAATTCTGAGGTTACCTACCGGGTGCATTGTTTTGATGTTTTGTGTTATTATTATGCTCAAGTTACTTTGTCTGGGAAGTTTGGTTTTGGCAAGTCCCGATATTATTATTGCCTTTCTATGGTTGATGTGCTTCTTTTGGGCCTCTATTGTATGGTGCTTTGTTGGATTTCTACTTTTCCTTGGCTACTGGGGATGCTTCCTTTATTGGTTACTTATTATGAATTATTCTCTGGTGGTTGCTTTATGGCTAGTTTATGTAGCTAGTTTGGTTGGAGGACTTTTAGTTTTACTTGGAATCTTGATTGGTTGATTTTTTTCCTTGTTGGTTTTTTCCTTATTCTTGGTTAATTTGGATCTTTTGTTGTGTCTAGAACCTTTGTTGATCTTTTAGATTGGACTTGGTTCCTTTGCTTTATGTGACTATTTTTTGATGATGATGCCTTATCTTTCCTTCTGACCATTTCATTTCATGTTAGTCATTTGTTGCTCACCCTTTGGCTTAGTGATGCTATTTGTTGGGACTTGAAGGATCCTATCTTGGTTTTGTTGGTTGTTCTCTATTAATTGGCATGGGTCTGCTTACTAATTGGTTGGGTTTTCCTAGTTTGGAGCTTGGATGGGTATTTGGATAATGGTGTGTTCTGACTTTGTTCTACCCTCTAAGTTATTGTGATTAGTCTGTTGTTTTTGTGGTTTGGCTCTAGCTAGTTGCTTGATTGCTCTTTGTTAAATGGTGCGATCTAACTATGGACTTTTGGTAGTATGCTGCTATAATGGCTTTGATGTTAATCTCCTCTTCTCTTTGGTTGCATTACAATGATTGTAACCCTTCTTATGAAGTTTGATGCTCATATGTATTGTTGCCCTAAGAGATCTGATTCCTTTCTCGCCTCTCCTTTTCCTCTTTATCCTTATCCTTTTATGACTTTGTAGTCCATTGCGATTTCTTTTATAGTTGAAACTTTAGAGGAATGGTTGTTACTACCAACCCAAGTGTCGTTGTTGTGGATCTTGCTTATCTTTTTCAAAGAAATCATGAACTATTGCTATTTCTTTTACTATTTTTGATTTGTTTTAGATACTGTCTTTTCTCTATGTTTTTTTAGCTATCAGATTTGCTCTTTGTTTTGTTCTCTTTTCTAATGTACTTAGATGGGAGTTTAGCTCTTAGGTTTCTTGTAGCTAAAGGAGTAGAATTTTAGAGCTTTATCCCTTTAAGGACATTGTATCTTTTCTAAAATATAACTTCCCTCCCTGCTCCACCCCCCCTTTAAGGACATCAGATCTTTAGCAGCTTATGGAGGTGGGGACCTGAGGTTACAGGTGGTGGTGGAGGGAGAGATTGGGGATATGATGGATCCCACCACTGAGAGGTCGTGGTCTGATGGGAATTGGAGAAACTAAAGAATGACCGATCCGATCTACTGCTTATGGAACTATCTTTACAGTAGAGATAGTTCTAGTAATCTAGGGTTTTTTATTTGCTCTATGTGTGCTCAATTTTTATCTATGTTGTCTCATGTGTCTTAGAAAACTTGATGTTTTATTTGGTTTATGAAATTGAAAAGAAGAAACGTGGAATCTGAATTTGTTCTCTATTAAAAAAAAAGACCCAAAAATCCTAAACCCTAAATTAAAACCTGAACCCTAAGCCCTAAATCCTAAAAATCATAAATCCTAAACCTTAAACCTTAAACTCTAAACCCTAAACCATAAAACCATAAACTCTAAACCCTAAACTGTAAAACCTAAACCCTAAACCATAAAACCTAAACTCTAAACCCTAATCCCTAAACCCTAAAACCCAAACCCTAAACCCTAAACTCTAAACCCTAAACTAACCTTAAACTCTAAACCCTAAAAAGCTAAAAACCTAAACCTATACTAAATAAAACCTAAAAATAAAATAAATAAACAAACCTAAACTAAAATAAAATAAAATAAAATAAAAACCTAAACTAAAACCTAAACCAAAACCAAAACCTAAACTTAAACCTAAAAAGAAAATAAAATAAAAATAAATAAAACTAAACTAAAATAAAATAAATAAAAACCTAAACTAAACTAAAAAATAAAAGATCAAATTAAAATAAAAACTAAACCTAAAATAAAATAAAATAAAATAAAATAAAATAAAAACCTTACCCTAAAAATAAACCAAAAAATAAGTACTATATAAAACTTAAACCCTAAACTAAAAAAAAACTTAAACCTAAAATAAAAAAAAAAACTTAAACCTAATCCAAAATAAACTAAGCTAAAATAAATTAAACCTAAATCTAAACCTAAAATAAACTAAACCGAATCCTATACCTAAACTAAATAAAATAAAATAAACTAAAAATAAACCTAAAGTGAAACTAAAATAATAAAACCTTAAATTAAGCCTAAAGTAAAAACCTAAAACCTAAACATAAAAAAATAAAATATAAACCTAAACTAAAACCTAAAAATAAAAAATAAAACCTAAACCTACAAAATAAAATATAAATAAAACAAAACTTAAACCTAAACCTAAACCTAAAAAATAAACTAAAATAAAAAACCTAAACAAGAATAAGTAAACCTAAAATAAATAAACAAAAGTAAATAAAATAAAAATAAACATAAATAAAAATAAAAAATAAAATAAACTAAAACAAATAAAAAAACTAAAAAAAATACTAAATGAACCTCAACTTAAGAGTTTGCTTAACTTTAAAAAAATAAAAAAAATAAAAAAAATCAAAATCAAAATTAAAAAAACCATAAACCTAAACACTAAACCCTAAAACTAACCCTAAACCTTAAACCCTAAACTCTAAAACCCTAAACCCTAAACCATAAACCCTAAAATACAACCTACAACCCTAAACCCTAAACCGTAAACCCCAAACCCCAAACCTTAAACCCTGAACCATAAACCCTAAACCCTAAGTATCTTAACCTAAACTAATTAAAACCTAAAAATAAAATAAATAAAAAAACTTAAACCTAAATAAAATAAAAAAATAAAAAATAAAATAAAAACCTAAACTAAAACCTAAACCTAAAACTAAACATAAAAATCAAACAAAATAAAAAATGAAAACTAAACGAAAATAAAATAAATAAAAACCTAAAGTAAACTAAAAAATAAAATAAACCTAGAAATAAAGAATCTAAATAAAATAAAAAACAAAACGTTAAATAAAAATAAAATAAACCTAAATTAAAATAAGATAAAAACTAAATAAAAACCTAAACCCAAAAATAAGCCTAAAAATAAATAAAAATAAAACATAAACCCTAAACTAAAAAAGAAACATAAACCTAAAAAAAAAAACCTAAACCTAAAGTTAAATTAAAATAAACTAAACTAAAATAAATAAAACCTAAACCTCAACCTAAAATAAACTAAACCTAAACACTAAACTAAATAAAATTAAATAAACTAAAAATAATCCTAAACCTAAACTAGAAAAATAAAACCTAAACCTAAGAAAATAAAATAAAAACTAAAACCTAAACCTAAAAATAAAAAATAAAACCTAAACCTAAAAAATAAAACCTAAACTTAAAACATATAATAAAAATAAAACTAAACTAAAAAGTAAACACAGACCTCAACCTAAACCTAAAAAAATAAACTAAAATAAAAAACCTAAAGTAAAATAATTAAACTAAATGAAATAAAAATAAAGAAATAATCCAAAATAAAAATAAAAATAAAAATAAAATAAACTAAAATAAATAAAAAATAAACTAAATAAACTACGTAAACCTAAACCTTCTAGTTTACTTAATTTAAAAAAACCTAAACCTAAATTAAACCCTATAACCTAAACCCTAAAAAATCCTAAATCAAAAAAAAAACCCTAAACCATAAACCCTAAATCTAAAACATCATAAACTATAAACCTAAACTAAATCAGAACCTCCCTAAACCCCTATAAAACCCTAAACCCTAACCCTAAACCCTAAACCTAAAACCTGAACCCCAAAATCGTACAACCCTAAACCTTAAACCCTAAACCCTAAACCCTCAAAACCTACAACACTAAAGCTTAAACACTAAACCATAAATCTTAAACCCTAAATCATAACCCCAAACCCTAAACCATAAACCTTAAGCCCTAAACCATAAACCTTAAACTTATTTTCACTTTTGGGCCTGAGTTGGGGTATTTTTTTGACTTCTAGCTTTTAGGTTGACAGTGGTTACCTCTTCTTTCCAGCCTGTTTAGTTTTTTTGGCCTTGTCGCTATATCTTCTCCTTGTTACGGTGGATAAGATATTTTACTGCTTTATTTTATTTTTTTGTTGGTTGTTGGTTTATTGTCTCTCCTCTTGAACTAGAATTACTTTTGCTAGTTGATGGTTTCATTTCTAAGTTATTTAGTCATTTATGGTTGATCACCCTAGTTTGTCTTGGTGACTGCTACTTGTAAGGACTTTGGCTTGAGGGCTCCTATCTTAGTTTGGTTGGCTATTTCTCTATTAATCGACATTGTCCTGGTGCTTGCTGATGGCTGGTTATGATTTTCCTTGGTTTAGAGCTTTGATGGGTATTTGGATAATGGTTGTTATTGGTGTTTTGACTTTGCTCTAGCCTCTCTCTAGCTTATTATGATTAGTCTATTGTAGTTTTTATTTGGTGGTATGGCTACTGCTACCGATTGTGGTGCTGATCTAAAAACTCTATAGACGCTTTGGATGTTTGCTTGTATCAGGTATGCTGGCTATGATGGCTTTGATGCTACTCACCTCTTCTCTCCAATTGATAGCATTACATATGATTGTAACACTTCTTTATGAAGTTTGGATGCTCATATGTATTGTTGCCCCTTGGGATGATCCTAATTGAGCTTGAGCCTACTCTTTCTCAGCTCTCTCCTTTTCCTCTCTTTATCCTTATCCTTCTAGCTATGACATTTGCCTTTGTAGTGATTTGCATATTTCTTTTACAACTTGGAACTTTACAAAGGGAATGGTCATTACTCAGTCAAGCCAAGTGCTGTTGTTATGGATCTTGCTTATCTTGCTTTCTGAAAGGAATCATGAACTATTGCTCACTCATCCTTTATTGATTTGTTTTGTCTTACTGTCTTTTATTATGCTTTTAGCTATTCTATTTTCTCTTTTTTTTTTCTTTTTTTTTCTAATGTCCTTAGATGGGATTTTAGCTCTTTAAGTTTCTTATAGCTCTGAGAACGGTATAATTTTAGAGCTTTACCCCTTTTAAGGACATAATATCTTTTCTTTTTATGGTAATAAGATTCTATCTTTTCTAAAGAAACCTAAACCCTAAACCCTAAACCCTAAGCCCTAATCCCAAACCCTAAACTATAAACCTTAAAACCCAAACCCTAAACATAAACCTAAAGTAACTAAACAAACTAAAAAATAAGCCTAAAACCTACAACCTAATAAACCGAAATCTAAACCTAAACCCTAAGAATGGCCAGAACCTTGATGACCAGAACATCACCGTCAACCATGCTCAATCTAGATCTAGTGGATGAGGTGAAGGTGGAGGCTGTTGTTATCACAGTGGTGGTGGGGGATCTGGAAGTGCTGGTGGATATGGAGGTGGTGGTCAGAGCAGTGGTGGTTATTGAGGTGGGAGGAGCGACGGAGGTTACAGTTGTGGTTGTGGTGGAGCCAGAGATAGGGGATATGATGGTTGATCCTGCAACACCAGAGGACGGGTTGGTTCTGATGGGAACTGGAGAAACTGAAGAACGTTCGATCCGATCTGCTACTTTTGGAATTGTGACTTTATAGTAGAGGTGGTTCTACTTATCTAGGGTTTTTGATTTGCTCTATGCTTGCTCATTTTTATTTATGTTGTCGCTTGTGTCTTAGAAAACATGGTGTGTTACTTGGTTGATGAAATCAAAAAGAAGAAATGATGAATTTGAATTTGTTCTCTATTAAAAAAAAACCAAAATCCTAAACCCTAAACTAAAACTTGAACACTAAACCTAAAACCTAAATCTAAACCTTAAACCCTAAACCCTAAACCCTAAACCCTAAACCCTAAACCCTAAACCCTAAAATCCTAAACTCTAAGTCCTAAACCCCAAAACCTAAACCATGAACCTTATACCATAAACCCGAAACCCTAAACCTTAAAACCCCAAACCCTAAACCCTAAACTAACCATAAACCCTAAATTCTAAACCCTAAAAAGCTAAAAACCTAAACCTAAACTAAATAAAACCTCAAAATAAAATAAATGAAAAAACCTAAATAAAATAAAATAAAATAAAAACCTAAACTAAAACCTAAACCTAAACATAAACCTAAACCTAAAAAGAAAAGAAAATAAAAAATAAAAACTAAACTAAACTAAAATAAATAAATACTTAAACTAAACTAAAAAAATAATAAAAAACCAAAATAAAATAAACACTAAACCTAAAATGAAAATAAAATAAACCTAAAATAAAACAAAATAAAACTAAATAAAACCTAAACCTAAAAAATAAACCTAAAATAAAACCTAAAAAATAAAAAATAAAACTTAAACCCTAAACTTAAAAAAAAAACCCAATAAAAAAATAAAATAAACATAAACCTAATCTAAAATAAACTAAACTAAAATAAATAAAACCTAAACCTAAACCTAAAATAAACTAAACCTAACCTAAACTAAACTAAATAAAATAAACTAAAATAAACCAAAACTAAACTAAAAAAAACCTTAAAATAAACCAAAAAACCAAACTTAAACCTAAAAAAATAAAAATAAACCTAAACCTAAAATAAATAAAACCTAAAAAATAAAATAAAAAACTAATAAAAAAAAATAAAATAAACCAATAAAAAAAAAATAAACTAAAATAAAATAAACTAAACTAAATAAAAAAAAAATAAACTTAAAAAAAAATAAATAAAAAATAAACTAAAATAAATAAAAATAAACTTTATAAAAAAATAAAATAAAAATAATAAAATAATAAAAACCCTAAACCCTAAAACTAACCCTAAACCCTAAAACTAACCCTAAACAATAAACCATAAACCCTAAAAACCTAAACCATAAACCCTAAACCCTAAAACCTAAACTCCAAACCCTAAACCCTAAACCTTAAAAACCTAAAAATATAAACCTAAACTAAAGAAAAACTAAAAATAAAACCTAAACCTAAAAAAACAATAACCTAAACTAAAAAATAAAAATTCAAAATTAAAGATAAAATCTTAAACCTAAAGCTAAACCTAAAACTAAACCTAAATCTAAACCTAAATCTAAGAAAATATAATAAAAACCTAAACATAAACCTAAAAATTAAAAATAAAACCTAAACCTAAAAAAAAAAAAAAAAAAAACTAAACTAAACATAAACTTAAACCTATTCCTAAAATAAAGTAAAATAAAAAACCTAAACTAAAATAAATATACCTAAAATAAATAATTTAAACTAAATTAAAAAAAATAACCTAAATAAAAATAAAATAAAAAAAAACTAAATGAACCTAAACCTAATAGTTTACTTAATTTTAAAAAATAAAAAATAATAAAATAATAAAAAAGAACCCTAACGGTAAACCCTGTTGGTTATTCTTTTGCATTGGTTTTGTGTTTGGTTATTCTCCTGGATTCCTCTGTGCTTGTTTGCATTTTTGTTGTTATTATTTCCTCTGTTAGTTTTGTTTGTTGGGAAGTTTTTTTTTGGGTCCCGGCTAGTCGCTATCATGCCTTCTATGGTTGGTTTGGACCCAGTGGTGTTTTGTGGTTTTACATTTCCTTTGATGGGGATGCTTCCTTTATTGGTTACTTATGATGGGTTGTTCTTTAGTGGTTGCCTTATGATTGTTTTACTTAGCTCATTTGGTTGGAGGAGTTTAGTTGTCCTTGGAATCTTGGTTGGTTGATTTTTTCCTTATTGGTCTTTTCCTTCTTCTTGGACAATTTGCTGGAGCCTTTTGTTGTGCTTGTCGAACCTTTGTTGATCCTTTTGGATTGAACTTTCTAGTTTCTGGGTGGTGGCTATCTCTTTTTTGTGGATATTTTGTCTTGATTTGCACTAGTCAACTTATGTTTCCTTCGCTTGATGGTTTCTGAAGTTGTTTAGTCATTTGTGTTGCTCATCCTAGTTTGGCTTGGTGACTGCTACTTGTTGGGACATTGGCTTGAGGGCTCCTATCTTGGTTTTGTTGGCTGTATCTTTGTTAATTGGCATTGGTCTGGTGCTTGCTGATGGTTAGTTCTAGTATTCCCTAGTGGTTTGCGCTAGCTAGTTGTCGGGTCTTGCTCTTTGTTTAATGGTGGATCCGAACTCTGATCACCTTGGATGTTTACTTGTATCAGGTATGTTGGCTATGATGGCTTTGATGTTACAAACCCCTTCTCTCTGGTTGGTAGCATTATATATGATTATAACCCTTCTTTATGAAGTTTGGATGCTCATATATATTATTGCCCCTTGAGATGACCCTAACTGAGCTTGAGCCTTCTCATTCTCAAGTCTTTCTTCCTCTCTTTATCCTTAATCTTTTTAGCTATGACTTTTTCCTTTGTAGTGTTTTGCAGATTTCTTTTACAGGCTGGAACATATAGAGGGAATGGTCGTTAATAAGTCAAGCCAACCGCTATTATTGTGGATCTTGCTTATCTTGCTTTCTCAAAGGAATCTTGAACCATCACGACTCATCCTTTACTATTTTTTTAGGATTTAATCAGTTTTACTCACTGTTCTTTTCTAAGCTTTTTAGTCGTTGACTTTGCTCTTTTATTTTCTTTTCTTTTTCTAATATACTTAAATGGGGGTTTAGCTCTTTAGGTTTCTTGTAGCTCTGAGAGCAGTATAATTTTAGAGTTTTAGCCCTTTTAAGGACATTGTATTCTTTCCTTCTATGGTAATAAAATTCTAACTTTCCAAAAAAAACCCCCTAAACAACCCTAAACCCTAAACCCTAAACCCTAAACCTTAAATCCTAAACCCTAAAACTCTAAAACCTAAACCCTAAACCCTAAACCCTAAACCTTAAACCCTAAACCTAAACCTAAAACCTAAACCCTAAACCCTAAACCCTAAACCCTAAACCCTAAACCCTAAAACCCTAAACCCTAAAACCCTAAACTAAACCCTAATCCCTAAACCCTAAACCCTAAAACCTTAAAACCTAAACCTAAATTAAAAAATGAAATAAAATAAAATAAAAACCTAAATTTAAACCTAAACCTAAACTTAAACCTAAAAATAAAAATAAAAATAAAATATAAAATCTAATCTAAAATAAAATAAATTAAAACTTAAACTAAACTAAAAAATAAAAACTAAACTAAAATAAAAATAAAATAAACATAAGATAAAATAAAATAAAAACTAAATAAAAACATAAACTTAAAAAACAAAACTAAAAATAAATAAAAAATGACACCTAAACCCTAATATTATCAAAAAAACCAA